>CAWUFW010015197.1:0-373381 GCA_963921515.1 Calotriton arnoldi | reverse complement strand
TCGAAATTCAACGCGTCCGTTGCCAGGCAAGCCCATTGTCAATGGGTGCGCACCGATCGGTCCATTGCGGTTCAACGCGCACAGGGGTACAACGCGTACCCGCACACATTGAAGGCAATGGGCCGGCCGGAGGCACCGATCGGTCCATTGCGGTACAACGCGCACAGGGGTACAACGCGTACCCGCACACATTGAAGGCAATGGGCCGGCCGGAGGCACCGATCGGTCCATTGCGGTACAACGTGCACAGGGGTACAACGCGTACCCGCACACATTGAAGGCAATGGGCCGGCCGGAGGCACCGATCGGTCCATTGCGGTACTAACGCGCACAGGGGTACAACGCGTACCCGCACACATTGAAGGCAATGGGCCGGCCGGAGGCACCGATCGGTCCATTGCGGTACTAACGCGCACAGGGGTACAACGCGTACCCGCACACATTGAAGGCAATGGGCCGGCCGGAGGCACCGATCGGTCCATTGCGGTACAACGCGCACAGGGGTACAACGCATACCCGCACACATTGAAGGCAATGGGCCGGCCGGAGGCACCGATCGGTCCATTGCGGTACAACGCGCACAGGGGTACAACGCGTACCCGCACACATTGAAGGCAATGGGCCGGCCGGAGGCACCGATCGGTCCATTGCGGTACAACTGCTGCACAGGGGTACAACGCGTACCCGCACACATTGAAGGCAATGGGCCGGCCGGAGGCACCGATCGGTCCATTGCGGTTCAACGCGCACAGGGGTACAACGCGTACCCGCACACATTGAAGGCAATGGGCCGGCCGGAGGCACCGATCGGTCCATTGCGGTACAACGCGCACAGGGGTACAACGCGTACCCGCACACATTGAAGGCAATGGCCGGCCGGAGGCACCGATCGGTCCATTGCGGTTCAACGCGCACAGGGGTACAACGCGTACCGCACACATTGAAGGCAATGGGCCGGCCGGAGGCACCGATCGGTCCATTGCGGTACAACGCATCACTGTACATGTGACTGGCATAGGTCAGCATGCCTGTCTCAGATGGACATATGCCAGCCACAGATAGCTCCCAGGGAGTGAGGGGCACACCTACATCACGACAGCCTGTCCAAACCTTATCATAAGGCATGTAAGGCTGCATTTCCTATTGTGTGTATGTTGGTGTACATGTTGTCCTGTGGGTGTCACCTGTGGGCAGCCACCCCCAGGCTGTGCACGTGTTCATGGGGACAGGATCCTGGGTGTTACGTGTACGTGACCAATGTGATGTGCAACTGTTCATATCTGTGCATGTGTCATGGTCACATTTCACAGTGGTATTTGTGTATGTCATGTCACATACCCCGTGAGTCCCATGTGGGACGGTATGTTTGAGCCAGGGTGTCCCAGTGGCACAATAGTGATGGCCCTCCACAGTCTTTGTGCATGTAGTGTTTACAATGTCTCTGATTTCATGTGCACAATGGGAGACAGTCTCCACATCCACGTTGTGTGTGCATGGACTCTGATGTTGTGCGTGTGTGTCACAGACGTCCATGTCTGTCCTGCCATGGCAAGTGGGGCCACTACCTGTGGGGGTCATGTTTGTTTTGCTGTGGTGTACACATGATACTCCAGGTGATGCCAGTGTCCATGTGGCATTACAGGGTCCCTGGGAATGTACCTGTCGTTGAGCTGTGGTGCCTGGGGCACATCTGTCCTCACATGTCACTGTGGGGGTGACTGTGACACGGCATCATGATATCCAATGGGCCAACCTGGGACAAATTGATGCCACCTGTAGGACCGTGTTGACAGATGTTGGCCATGTATGTACCATACATGTCCTTCCGGTACTGCACACTTCATGTAGTTGTGCCTCATGATGATGTATGTTGGGATCTTGAGTGTGTTCAATGCCGCATATGTGGGGTGACTGACGATCTTGCTTACTTCTCCTCTGCACTGCAGGGCTCCTGCTGTCCATCGGCCATTCCCAGACCTGGCAACGATGGTGGAACGGGACAGCATCCGACGGTACCGCTTCACCAGGCAGCTGATTGAGGATTTGGCAGTGCAGTTGTCCCCACATTTGCAGCCTGGCCGGCCGTATCCTACAGCGCTGACCCCCAAGGTGAAGGTGATGGCAGCCCTACACTTCTTTGCCACCGGTACCTTCCAACATACTGTGGCGTCTGCTGGTGGGATGTCACAGACCATGTTCAGCCGTGTGCTCCGCGATGTTTTGGCGGCAATGTTGCTCTTCCTGAACCGGTACATCTATTTCCCTAGACTGCGACGACTCACTGACGTGAAGAGTGACTTTTATGCCCTGGGGAGGATGCCGCATGTCATTGGCTCCATTGATGGGACACATGTGGCTTTGGTACCACCACAGGCCCAGGAGCAGGCCTACAGGAACCGCAAGCACTACCACTCGGTCAATGCACTGGTGGTGTGTCTTGCAGACATGACCATCACACACGTGTGTGCCCGTTTCCCTGGTTCAGCACACGATGCCTTTGTGATGAGGAGTAGTCGCATCCCCAGGATGATGGCACAGATGCAGAACCAGCGTGCCTGGCTTGTCGGTGTGTACTGACTTTGTGCCATTGTGTGTGATCTGATCTGTAGTATTCCGCCCACTTTTCCAAGTCAGCTGATGTGCACTTGTCTGTCCGTAGGTGACTCGGGATACCCCAACATGCCGTGGTTGCTGACACCCCTCAGGAACCCTGTGACACCTGCCCAGATGCGCTACAATGAGGCACATGGTCGGACCAGGAGAGTGATTGAGCGGACCTTTGGTCTCCTGAAGAGCCGCTTCCGCTGCCTGGACAAGACCGGAGGGTCCCTCCCATATGCCCCTGCGAAAGTGTGCAAGATTATCATCGTCTGCTGCATGCTACACAACCTGGCAGTGCGGAAGGAGTTGCCTCTCATCCAGGATGACGATGACCAACATCCGCCACCTGTGGAGGATCCTGGCCTGGACCACGATGCCAGTGACGATGATGATGATGATGGTGATGGTGATGTCCGCACACAGCTCATCACCAACTTCTTTAGCTGAATGTGAGTATCCTGAGGTGTCATGTGAATGATGTGAGTTGGCATGATGTGTGGGTGGGGCTCTGGCGCTGTTGGAGTGTGTCCATGGGCTACTTGACTGGATGTGTGTTGCGATGTGTGGTTACAGGTGGGCTGTACTCCCCAACAGTGTTGACATGCTAACTTGGTTCTGGGTGGGTATCTTGTAACATGTATTGTGCATGAGTTTTGCTGTTCTGTCCTGTACTGCATTGCTTTTGACTGTGTGTCATTTCTGTCCTTCACAGGGTACTTTCAGATTCGTTTGGTCAACTGTGTCCACCGACGACGTGATTGCACATCCAGGCTGGTAGCTGTTGTGTCCCTACAGGTGATGTGCGCCACACCCATGGACTTCCTTCCGTCTACAGTTGTTGACTGTGTGCCCGCTACCAGGTGGGGTTACCTTGCATCTGTAGTGGTTACGGCATGTTGCTACTGTGTAATAAACCTGTGCTTCACTTAGTGATGTGCGTTGTCTGTGGTCACACATTTGACTGCCATTTGCTTACTGCACCTGTGGGCTACTTGACTACAACTGGGAATGGGTGTGGTGTCTGTGCATTGCACCGTCTTCCCTGGCAACATCAGTGTAGGCAATGAGTCAGATGGCCTAGGTGTGTATGTGTTGTGTAGCCCTGGTGGTGTGTCTCCCTCATATGTGTCACGTTGCCTGTACTCACATGCCTGTGTTGTCCTTGCTGTTGCAGTTCGCATACACAGTGTAATTTTGCAGTTCATCATCCCCATAACAGCACCCACGTTGGAATCACGACAGAGGCAAGTATGGTGTATTAGTGTGTTTATTGTGATACATTTGTGTTAATAGTGCATAGGATGGGTTGTGCTGTACATAAATCTTGCAATCCCAAGTTCCTAGGTGAATTGAAAGTCCAGGTAGACAGGATCCCCAGTATCGGGGCCACAGTTGTCTGACACATTGGTCCAACTTGTACTCCCCATGCAATGTGTGGGAGTAGTGTTGCCGTCAACAGGGTGAACAGTCTGTGCACAAAGGCGAAAATCCAGAACAGGTTCAGGCTTCCTGGGAGTTGCGCTTGGCCATCAGCCTCTCACTTTCCCCTCCTCGGACGACCCCTCTTCTTGGGGGGCCCTCAAGTGCAGGCTGCTGCGGTGCAGGGGACTCTCCGCCAGAGTCCTCCTCCCTCCCTGTGGCAGTTGCAGTTTGTTCGGTACCAGATGTTGTTGGCACACAGGGAGGTGTGGACTGGTTGCTGTTCATCTGGCGGAGGCATTGTAAAATGTCCCTGTGCACCGCCGTCATCTCATGTAGTACATCCCACTTGGACTCCACGCGGGACATGTGTGAGTCCACACGTGACATGTGTGACTCCACGTGGGACATGTGGGAGTCCAAGCGGGCATGATGGGCAGCCTGCTGCTGTTTGATGTCTCTGAGGAGCCCCACTACCTGGCTGAGCTCTCCGGTGCTGGACTGGTACGCATCAGCTATGCGTACCAGTTGTGGGTCTTCATGCACACCAGCAACGTCTGCAAGCAGCGACCTCTGTCTCCCACCCCTCCCACCACCCCTGCTGACATGTGCAGTGTGTGCAGTTGCACGCACAGATAACCCTGGTCCACCTTGGGGGTTGGTGGTGGTGGTGGTGTCCATGGCCCCAGGTTGGTCCAGGGTCACTGCGCTGGTGTTGCTCCTTATTCTGTCCATGTCGGCAGGGATGGTAATCGTGGTGACAGTCGTTGTAGGGGTGGGTGCAGGGAGTGCAGCTGGTGGTCCTGCTGGTGCTGCAGCTGGTGGTCCTGCTGGTGCTGCATGTTGACTTGCACCGGATGTGCCAGGTTGTTCATCGTCCGAGGAGGACAGAGGCTGTACGACGCCAGTGAGCTCGGCATCCTCTTGAGCCTGGGACTGGGACTCCTCAGCGTCTGCTGCTGTGTCCCCATCATCACCTGTTTTTGGGAGACACAAACAATGTATGTCATGTTTCTGCAGGCATCAGTGGTTGACACACCTGACAGTTGTGACTGTGCCTCTGGGTGCGGGCCTGTACATTGCATTGTCCTAAGTCGTCACAGTCAGGGGTTGATATTGGTGTGGCACATTGTCCTGCATTATTTGGGCATTTCTATGTATTTTCTGGGGTGTGAACATGGTCTGCATTGCTTGTGTTTGGTTGACAGCCAGACCTCCTTCCCACCCAGCCAGCCAGTCAGTTATCCCACCATGGAACGTGCTTGCATTGCAGGGAGTGGAAGTTGTCTCTCAGGATGTCAGTCAGTGGTGTCCTGCTGTTTGTTGGTGCACAGTTGGCAGCAGGGCCTTGTGCTCTCCACAGCAGTAGCCAGTGTCAGCCATCTTGTGAGTCCTTCTCCACTCCCTGTGATGTGAGCATGGTTCAGGGTGGTGTTGATGGGACAGTTGTGAGGCTGAGCAATGTCTGTGACTACGACTCCCATCATGCTATTGCCTCCTCCCCCTTCCCAGCATGCCCATGCTTCCTTCCTTTTGACTCTGCTTCCCTGTGGGGTGGGCTGGCTGTGCTGACAGGATGGCTGGGAGTGTTGTCCTGGCAGTTGTTTGGCTAAGAGTCCCAAGAGTGTCCCTGTGCTTCACACAACATAACCCAGGGTGGTGGTGCTTTGTGGGATCTTGTGTTAGGATGGAGGGCATTGCATTCTACCAGGTGGGTACTGTGGAGTTTGTGTTGGGGAGGGTGTGAGGGGAGGTGCTGGTGACTATAGTCAGTGCTGCACGTCCCCCTTCCCACCCAGCCAGCCAGATATCCCACCATGGAACGTGCTTGCATTGCAGGGAGTGGAAGTTGTCTCTCAGGATGTCAGTCAGTGGTGTCCTGCTGTTTGTTGGTGCACAGTTGGCAGCAGGGCCTTGTGCTCTCCACAGCAGTAGCCAGTGTCAGCCATCTTGTGAGTCCTTCTCCACTCCCTGTGATGTGAGCATGGTTCAGGGTGGTGTTGATGGGACAGTTGTGAGGCTGAGCAATGTCTGTGACTACGACTCCCATCATGCTATTGCCTCCACCCCCTTCGCAGCATGCCCATGCTTCCTTCCTTTTGACTCTGCTTCCCTGTGGGGTGGGCTGGCTGTGCTGACAGGATGGCTGGGAGTGTTGTCCTGGCAGTTGTTTGGCTAAGAGTCCCAAGAGTGTCCCTGTGCTTCACACAACATAACCCAGGGTGGTGGTGCTTTGTGGGATCTTGTGTTAGGATGGAGGGCATTGCATTCTACCAGGTGGGTACTGTGGAGTTTGTGTTGGGGAGGGTGTGAGGGGAGGTGCTGGTGACTATAGTCAGTGCTGCAAGTCCCCCTTCCCACCCAGCCAGCCAGATATCCCACCATGGAACGTGCTTGCATTGCAGGGAGTGGAAGTTGTCTCTCAGGATGTCAGTCAGTGGTGTCCTGCTGTTTGTTGGTGCACAGTTGGCAGCAGGGCCTTGTGCTCTCCACAGCAGTAGCCAGTGTCAGCCATCTTGTGAGTCCTTCTCCACTCCCTGTGATGTGAGCATGGTTCAGGGTGGTGTTGATGGGACAGTTGTGAGGCTGAGCAATGTCTGTGACTACGACTCCCATCATGCTATTGCCTCCACCACCCTTCCCAGCATGCCCATGCTTCCTTCCTTTTGACTCTGCTTCCCTGTGGGGTGGGCTGGCTGTGCTGACAGGATGGCTGGGAGTGTTGTCCTGGCAGTTGTTTGGCTAAGAGTCCCAAGAGTGTCCCTGTGCTTCACACAACATAACCCAGGGTGGTGGTGCTTTGTGGGATCTTGTGTTAGGATGGAGGGCATTGCATTCTACCAGGTGGGTACTGTGGAGTTTGTGTTGGGGAGGGTGTGAGGGGAGGTGCTGGTGACTATAGTCAGTGCTGCAAGTCCCCCTTCCCACCCAGCCAGCCAGATATCCCACCATGGAACGTGCTTGCATTGCAGGGAGTGGAAGTTGTCTCTCAGGATGTCAGTCAGTGGTGTCCTGCTGTTTGTTGGTGCACAGTTGGCAGCAGGGCCTTGTGCTCTCCACAGCAGTAGCCAGTGTCAGCCATCTTGTGAGTCCTTCTCCACTCCCTGTGATGTGAGCATGGTTCAGGGTGGTGTTGATGGGCCAGTTGTGAGGCTGAGCAATGTCTGTGACTACGACTCCCATCATGCTATTGCCTCCTCCCCCTTCCCAGCATGCCCATGCTTCCTTCCTTTTGACTCTGCTTCCCTGTGGGGTGGGCTGGCTGTGCTGACAGGATGGCTGGGAGTGTTGTCCTGGCAGTTGTTTGGCTAAGAGTCCCAAGAGTGTCCCTGTGCTTCACACAACATAACCCAGGGTGGTGGTGCTTTGTGGGATCTTGTGTTAGGATGGAGGGCATTGCATTCTACCAGGTGGGTACTGTGGAGTTTGTGTTGGGGAGGGTGTGAGGGGAGGTGCTGGTGACTATAGTCAGTGCTGCACGTCCCCCTTCCCACCCAGCCAGCCAGATATCCCACCATGGAACGTGCTTGCATTGCAGGGAGTGGAAGTTGTCTCTCAGGATGTCAGTCAGTGGTGTCCTGCTGTTTGTTGGTGCACAGTTGGCAGCAGGGCCTTGTGCTCTCCACAGCAGTAGCCAGTGTCAGCCATCTTGTGAGTCCTTCTCCACTCCCTGTGATGTGAGCATGGTTCAGGGTGGTGTTGATGGGACAGTTTTGGTGCGGGCAATATGTGTGACTGCGACTCCCATGATGCTATTGGCTACACTGACTTGGCCAGCATACACAGAATTCCTTCCTTTGAGTGGTCTTCACTGTGTGTTGGTGTTGTTGTGGTGGCTACATGTGTGGATGTGTTTGTTAGTTCTATTTGTGCCACTGCCTAGTTGTAGTTGTGGTTGTGTTTGTACATGTGTTGGCACAGTTGGATGTGACTTTTTGATGGCATGTGTTGTGTTTCTCTGACTGACATACACATTTTGGGATGATTCTGTTCTGGTTGCTGTGTGATTGCTATGAGTGCATGGTTTGACTCTCCCCTTGACAGTGATGTGTGTGTGTTTTGTGGCAGTATATTGTGTACATTTGTTGTGTACTCACCAGGCTCTGGGATGTTCTCTAGTCCATATACGCTCACTGGCGGAAGGATGGCCCGCACCTTCTCCTCCCAGGGCCTGAGGTATACTGGCTTGGCAGGAGGGCCACTGCCGGTGTATTGGCTGATGAGGTAGTCTTTCTTGAGCAGCTCACGGACCCTCCTGCGCACGTCATACCACCTGTTCTGGATGTCGGTCTTTGTGCGCAGACATGGTGATTGTGCGTTCACCCTGTTGATGATCCTCTCCCACATCTTGGTTTTCTGCGACATGGGGGTCTGTTGGACCAATGTGCCAAACAGCTGTGGCTCTACCCTGAGGATCTCGTCTACCAGGACTTCCAATTCACAATCTAGGAACTTGTGATTCTTCTTGGGGGCATGGTGATGGGTGGTGATGGTGAGTGATGTGTTGGTGTGCAGGTGAGGGTGTGTGAGTGTGTGTTTTGCTGGGTGTATGTGAGGTAGGTATTTGTTGGTGTGCTGCTGGTGTGTGGCTTGTGTGAGGGATGAGCTGTGGGTGTGTGGTTGCTTTCTCTTGGGTGCTGGCAGTGGAATGGCATTTGCAAAGGCTCATGGTAGTGATTTGTGTCCTTTATATAGGTGGAGTTGTGGGTGTGTCTTTGTTCTCTGTCCCCACCCCCCAGTATTTATTGGCTTGGTAATTGCTTGTTTGGCCTTTTTTGGGTGATTTTTCCTTTGTGTTGTTTGTGTATGTTGGAAACGTTCTTGTGACCGAGTCGGACCCTGCATTGGTCTCGTACGGTGTTTTCCGTTTCGTTCACGCTGTGTTTGTGCAGTTTTCTATGCTGCGTACGCGTCGGTCGCGGTGTATTGTGTTGCTTCGGCTCGGTTTTGTATGCGTGTCGGTCGTACGGCTTGTCCTCCGTCCGACTCGGTCGTGGTTTTCGCGCCTTGCATCGTACTTTGCGGTTTGGAGTTGGCGGGTACGTTTCGGTCGGATTTGTTCCGGGTGCGTGTCGGTCGGTTGGATTCGCGTGTTTTTCCGGCCGGATTGCTATTTTCCGTGCGGCTCGGTCGGTCGACTTGGTTTCCTTACGTGTCGGTCGGATTTATCGCGGCTTGCATCGTACTTGGCGTGTCGGGCGCCACTGGTACGTGTCGGTCGGTAATTTTTCCGGCTCCGAGTCGGTCGGTGCTTTTTCCGGCCCGAATCGGAATCGACCCCTAAGCCTTGAAGAAGTCCCGTTGGGACGAAACGCGCCGCGTCGGCTATGAATTCTGTGTTATGATTTTAAAGAATTTTGAATAAAGGAACAAAACAATAAAGGAAGGATTTGTTTTTAGTAAATCAAAGTCTTACTTGATTTCGTTGGGAGACACTTTGCTGATGCTTAATCATTGACGATTGTATATTATTGCATATATATATTTTTTTGAAACTGTATTTGATTATAGTTGGGTGGTGAGCCAGTCTGTTCCATGTGGTTTTGGTTTACCAAAAAATTAGGGACGTAGGAAGGTCACGTTCCTGGCTCTTTGCACCATATCTTTGCTATAAATACAGAAAAACTATACTGACTAGTGCTGGTCTTGAGTGCCTTGACCTTCTGTTTTTTTGTTCTATTTATAGTTTGCCAACATGTTTTGGCCACAACAAGATCCCTTGAAGGAGGGTCTAGGACAGGGATACTCAAAGTACGGCCCTCGGGCTGCATGCAGCCCTAGTGACCTTTAATTGAGGCTCCCTGGTGAACAGCAGCACTGGGCTGCTGTTCACTAGACAGAACAAGAACAAAGAACATTCATAAAGCTGTGACTCAGGCATACTTTACACCTTAACTAAAGTAACAGTAAAGAAGCAAACGAGGTGTCTAGGCACCTTATATTTAGGAACACTTTTAGTTTTAAAGACATCTTGCATTATACTTGTAAAAACATGATAAACTCTCTGCAAACTTCAAAAAAGTATTTTATTAACATGCATGTGCGTTTTAGCTTAGTAGATCAGATTATATTACTGCATTGAGAGGCATTTAATAGAAGTGATAGTTTTCAAACATGAAACTGGAAACATTCATGCTGTCCCCATTCTGATAACAATGGCATTAATGAACCAAGAGGCAAGTCATTTGTCAGGTGCACCTTGTGTGTAGCCTCAGTTGTTATAATTGGAACAACACAGTTTATTAAATAAAGCACTAGAAGGTTTTGTACAGCACACATCCTGAACTCGTGTAATTCAAAGGGGCTCTCATATGTGGTAATGAAATAAAAGGAGACAAAGTAATTGCCTAGTATTGCACAATTTGGTCAAGTGGGGAAGCCAGGTCTGATCCAAGGTTTTCTGGTTTCACGTTTTGCAATTCAGCTGCCAGATGAGTATCTCTTTCCCTCTCACGTTTTACATTAGAAGTTAATGCTTTGTCTTTAATTCTTAGTGCATGAGAATTGAGTGTCGGTGGCAGACAGAAGTCATATGAAGGCTTGGTTTGTTGTCCACACCACGCTTCTGCTTTGTGTCCCTCCACGCCCACCTTTCATCACCAAACCCTCGCCCTGCTGGCATCGGTGCGGCCTTCGGGCATGCCACAGACAGTACTTTGTGGCCCCTGAGGAAATATTTGTGAGTACCCATGGTCTAGGGGGGCCATAAAGTACAGTTTGGGTTGTGCCCGAGGGCCGCATCTATGCAGTGGCATGCCCTATCCCCAACTCACTCTCCCGTTTGCTTTTTTTTTTTTATTTAAAGGACCATCAGCTCTGTTTCAAAAAAGCACATTGCCGCAATACCAAAAAAGTGCATGTCATGCAACTTTTATTTTACTAATCCGTCTGGGATTTGTAAATAAAAAGAAAAAAAATGCTCACCTCATTTTTTAGGCGTAAGCATCCATGTTAGCGTGTGGCTACAAAATGACGCAACTGCCATGTCATTGTACCTCTTTTACATTATTTTCAGCCATGCTTCATATACACCATGGCTTAAAATCATTGCCAACATCAATATTTCTCATAAGTTAGACTCATTGACTTTGTCAATGCTTGTTCAGTTAAGGTGCGTGTATTATCAAAATAGAACAAAATATACCCCTACAGCATCATTTTTTGTTTCTGGGCTTTGTTTCTACAGTCATTTCAGCTTGTTCTATGAGCAGGTCAGCCCTGATCATAAAACAAGCTTCACTAACTAAATAAAGCAAGCCCAGAATTACAAAACAATGTTGCTTGGCTAACACCAGCAACAAAGAAAAAGGCACTCAAGCAGCAGTTTTCTCTGCTACGACTCTCGGCTTTCCAGGGGGGTTGAAGGAAGAACTTTGGGCCTCAGGAGAAGGTGTGCCGGGCCGCCAGTGTTCCGTACTTTAAGAACCACTGGTCTAGGGTCTTCGTCAGGACTGTTAAGGCACCCTAATATATGCCCTAAGTACCCATCTGTACCTTTACCCCTGCAACAGTCTTTCTACCTGTAAACAGATACACCGAATTAAAGTTATTGTGATATCTATCCTCTCTATTTTTTTATTTCCTTACTTTTCTTTATTTTTTTGTTTTCTACGTATATTCTAATGTATTTAGGGAATAACGAGTGCACTACTCGTGGTACACTCGTGAGATAACAGCATACTAAGCACATGTGAAAAAACAATGGTCAGCATGCACAATTAGTGCACTTACCCTAATAATGCGGGGTCAAGCCTACAGTCACACCGGGGGATCACTCCTGTAGTCACACGTGTCCAATTAAGAAAGAATATAAAAATAATTAAAAAAACTAAATGTTTCTGTCGTAACCAGGTCTTTACTGCACATGTCAGGAATTTATAATTCAGGTAATCATGGGGCAACTGTTTTTATATTTGTATAACTTTATGTCATAGTTGGTATGGGTGGAAAAATACTCCCGATATATAACCCTAAGGAGGTTGTCATATCGGCTAATTCAAAAGATGTTGAGCATATAATCCGTGGCTATTCGTTTCTCAGTTTCAAAACCCCCTGGTTTTCGATGGCATACATATCACGCAACACTGACTAGCTACATTGAGTTGCCTCTTGTTGATGTGTTCCATAATTTCATCAGCTGTTACAAACACATGCGTATGTTCATACCCATGTACATCTGTCAAATCCAGGAGCAAATGTACTCCCCGTGGCAGTCCTATAGGTCTGTAGAAAAAACTCCCCGTCAAAAAATGAGGACTCTCCCACCTAACTTGGGTATTGGCATGTATGCACTGTATTTTTTATATCTTTAGCTCATAAAAAGTATGATCAATTTAGTAAGCATTAGATTCTTGACACCATTACAACTCTGAAATAACAAGTGAGTCTCAACAGTTGTGTCTGCTGCAGAGACCCCACAGCATTTAAAAGGTCCTGGGGCCAAAGCAAAATGTCTGCAGATATTTACAGCTAAGAGATTTTTTTAAGGCTATAAAACACAAAAACTACTTTTAATAAAATCAAGAAAAAGGAACTGCGATACAATTACCTGCAAACGAGCTGAAGAATATTAACCATATCAATTTAAACTCAGAAATGAGATGCGTTCACTATTACACCATCTACAGATTATACTACACTTGAGAAGCTCTGAACAAAACTTCAGAAAATTGTAGCAAAATAGCTGCTTGAGACGAAAGAGGGAGGCAGGGACTTGGAAGCACACATTCTGTGAAACTAAGAGAATTCTGATTTGGTGCGCGAGGACATATGAATGTGACCATAGTATAAACTCCAGGTGAAGAGCTCAATATAGCTTTGATGGGGAGTAGGATAATGGGAGGAGGGAATGAAAAATCCAAGTTTTTGTTTTCTTTTACACTTTGGTTACATAGTCACTTATTGCAACATTATCTTATCACTAGTGCAAGCTTAGAGGATTAAAAGCAGAAAAAAATATGATGTTTATACACAACTGTTATTTAAGAACTGGCTGAGTGGTAGAGTTCTGGACAAGAAGGGGCATAACATAAGACTGGATTTGTGATTTATAATGTTATTTATAATGCTACTGACTTTAGTATGTTTCTCTCCCTTGTGGTTTTTATGTACGGACATTTTTTGTTGCTAGTAGTAAAAAAGTTATACAAAAAAATCCAACAGAGAAAAAATTATTTCCAATGCCACACATTCACTAACCAAATATTATAGTAGACCTTTAAATTACTTTTACTTTTTTAGCTCATGAATCTGTGAAGACCCTTCTAAGCCCTAAGGGGATCAATCACAAGGAAATTATAAAACAGCACAAATAGGATTGGCCTACTGGTGGTCAGATGAACTTTATTCACGGTTATAACCTTCTCACTTTCATGATTTATTCCTGAGTCACATAACCCTATGACAGTGGATTGCCCACATTGTGGGAATTCTGAAAATGTAGGCTTAGGGTGTTTGTGGAATGCACAAATATCTTTTTTTTTCTCTGTAATATAAAACATTTCATATGAAGGTTTCTCTTTCTTCACACCTCCCCCCCATAACAATTTGAGTGGGATTGTGGCCCTACCCACACTTCCCTCCACTTTTTAACTAATATTTGAATGTTTCAGGTGTTAGAGGTCTAGTAGGAGTGGAAAGGTGCACCACAGTTCCCCATATTCATCGTGGTATTCGTAAAAAGTATCAGAAATACTTTTCTTGGAAAATCATGTATCATAAGAAGCCTAAAAATGTTTTTTAGTTTTCTTGTTTCCAAACTCTAAAACCTTGAAGGAGAACATTAGAGAAATTTCAGATAAGCTTTTATGATCCCTTGTTTTCAAAGAAAATTATCTTACATGAAATGTCTTTTCTGGCACCACAGCCCCTTTGAAATTTGGTAATTTTGGTTCTTTTTCCTAACTTTTTATATCACTTAATCCAGGTTCATTTAAGTGTAAGCTTAGAAATGCAGACTGTGGGCATGGCGTGAAAACTTTTGTAAAACTATTAAAATTGTGAATGTCATGTACTCACTGAATTGGCAAGGACCACTGTCCTTGCACTCTATTGGGAGCACCTGCCAGCTGTCGCTTATGACTGTCAAATTACTGTATATCTGGAGAAAATTCCACAGTTGTAACTGAGATCTTGAGTCGTAAAGTTCTGCAGATTCTTCGTGGTTATCAGACCTCATATATTGAAATGAACAATTGGAAACATCCAAAGATGCAACTTGTGACAGCCCGTCTGAAGGACATTTGGGGGCTTTTGCAAGAGTATTTGTTTTACAATAGTATTTGTTGTCTATGTCAACTGGAGACGATGGGGTGTCATACAATCCACTGTGATTCATTTAAATGTTGGCTATCGGGTAGATTCTATACCCTGTGGTTACTGTGAATAATCTAAGACGATAATTGACCTGCATGTTTGGATGCTAACCTGTAATGCATGCAGTGATCATGATACTAAATATGCAGTGTGATGTAAATGCCTTCTGGTTTGGCATTGACTGTATTTGAAAATTCATTTAATAAAGCTGTAAAAAAAGTTCTGCAGATCCTTCTTCCGAATCAGGAATTTATAAGTGAATATTCTACGTTTTAAATGTGTTCGTTTTACTTATGTAAGTAAAATGTTTTAGAAATTAAAATGTTTTAGGAATTGTAAAAAGGTGAATAATTAACTGGGGTGAATGGTAGTCCACTAAAAGTAATAAAGTCACCAACGTGTTAGGTCCAATGCAAGATATCAGTAATTTAAACCTGAGCTCAACCCCTGGTTTCTATAGCGCAGAGCACACTGGCTTAACTTAGAGAAAATGTATAAAGCATTTAGGAATATCAAAACAATTAAAAAGCCAAGAACACAGCACAATAAAAATACCATTCCAGTTTCTATAAATAAACCACAGATTTTGGAATTTTTAAAGATATAAGAGAAAAAGTGCATAGAAAAAGTAAAGCGCCACCAGAAAGTATTGTTTGTGTGCAATCGAGACCCAGACACAATTGCAGGCCGATCGCCAAGCAGGTTTGTCCCGGTCAAAGTTTTTACTTTCTGACTTATTCTTTGAAATGGAAGTCAAAATCTGCCAGCAGGGCAAGATAGTAGGCTGTATCAGGCAAAATCCCTTTCATAGAAATGTCTGTACCGCCCGGGCTGCCTACTATGCTAACGAAATACAACTAAGTCCTAACCCGGCTAAATGTATTTTAAAAATTTTGAAAGATCTGAGAGTAAGAAACAAATCCCAGGCCTCTGCGATCATTTCTGAGCAACAATGTGAAGACCTGGCGCTGTTTTTCGTTAACAAGGTGGACACCATCTATCGGTCCTTTCCACAAAAGCCGTCTTCTACGGCCATTCTTTGCGGACCCTCCCCCTTGCACTCTCTGACAGCTATCCCCAGTATCTCACAGGAAGAGCTTACTCTCCTGAGTAAGAAAGTCAAATCCGGCTCTCCGGCCGACCCTCTAAGACCTGCCCAGTTTAGGGACTCACTGTCTCTCTTTTTGACACCTTTGTGCCAGATTATTAACACTTCATTTACCACTGCTGTGGTCCCTGTGCTCTGGAAACAGGCTAGGGTTTCTCCCATTCTTAAGAAACCCTCGTTGGACCCAGCAAAGCTGGAAAACTTCCGGCCAATCTCCCTCCTGCCGTGGGTTGCTAAGATTGCTGAGGCCCATGTCAATAACATCCTTACTAAATTTCTTAATACCAATAACATTCTGGACCCTTCGCAAAATGGTTTCCCTGCTGGTCACAGCACAGAGACAGCTCTTCTGGCAATGACTGAACACCTACGGACCATTCTAGACTCCGGTCATACTGCGGCACTGATTCTACTTGATCTCAGTGCCGCATTTGACACGGTTTCACACGCGATTCTGCTACAACGTCTGGAGGCTGCCGGGGTGGTGGGCATCGCACTCAAATGGTTTAAGTCATTCTTGAGTGAAAGATCCTTCCACGTGTCAGCCCCCCCGTTCCTCTCCCAGTCCCATTCCATTGGGCAAGGGGTACCCCAGGGCTCTGCTCTGAGCCCCGTATTGTTCAACTTATATGTCCAGCCTCTTGCTACGGTGGCCAGAAAGATGGGCCTCACTATGGTCTCATATGCTGACGATACGCAGCTAGTGGTGGCCCTATCTGATGGTTCCCCTCTGGACGCCCTCAGGTTTAGGAGCGGCCTGGCCGCCGTGGCAGAGTGGATGACCTCTAACTGCCTTCAGTTGAACGCCACTAAAACGGAGGTATTGTTGGTAGGGAAGGACAGGAACCTCTGGAATGAGCAATGGTGGCCAAATGTGCTTGGAGACACCCCCACCCCTAAGATGGCGGTCAAGAACTTAGGGGTTTGGATGGATTCCACCCTCAGCTTCCAAGAACATACAAAAAGTCGCGGGCACTTGTTTTGGCCTCCTGCGGGGTCTCAAGCCGTTGCTG
Source organism: Calotriton arnoldi (assembly GCA_963921515.1). NCBI lineage: Eukaryota > Metazoa > Chordata > Amphibia > Caudata > Salamandridae > Calotriton > Calotriton arnoldi. Next base: position 356,926 of record CAWUFW010015197.1, on the reverse strand, counting down.
AGGTTTTTCAACCCGCCTACACGCCAGCTGATTGTCCAGTCTGCTATTCTATCCAGACTGGACTACGCTAATTCGCTCCTCTTAGGAGCCAATCAGGCTGAGGTAATGCGATTACAGCGTGTGCAGAATGCGGCTGCCAGAGCCCTCTTAGGGCTCCCACGTCACTGTTCCGCCACTGACGCCGTTCGGCGGCTTCATTGGCTTCCGGTGGCCAAAAGGATCCAATTCAAGGCACTTTGCCTATCCTTTAAGATCTTGAAACTAGCCTCACCCAGCCTCCTTGCCAATATGTTAACCCCCTACGAATCCACGCGTGAGCTGCGATCCTCGGGGCAGTACTTAGTTACTGTCCCCCGGGTGAAGCGTGTCCGGGCCGGTGGTCGATCTTTCCACTACATGGCCGCTAAGCTATGGAATTCTCTGCCCCCTCAGATTCGCTGTTTAAATCACTTGTTGGCTTTCAGGAAAGCAATTAAAACCTTCCTCTTTCCGCCAGCTTAGGCCGCCTGCTCTTTTTTCCTGTTGCTTACCAGTTTCTCCTTTACCCTGCTACTCTCTGTGGCTGGCAGCGCCGGGACGCCTCTTCGCTGGGGCAGCTGCGCGCTATATAAATCTGGTTAACAATAACAATAACAAAGCTCTGAGTGGGAACAGTCAAAACTTGCATCAAGGGAAGTTCTCCTCTCACTGGCAGGATACCTTTAGTGCCTTTGTCCAGTCAAAATTTCTATCGTCGGACTTAGTCACTTTTTTAGAGCTCGGACTCCTCCAATGGGGCAAGACAACATTTTTTTTTAGTAAGGTCACACCAAAGTCTGATTTGGAGCAATGTGATTTTCTTGCCTATGAGGCCGCACCTTAGGCACATTGACTTAGGTGTTTGGTCCTGGTTCTCCAGAGGTGTGGAAGTCCAAAATGTTTCTAATTCAAACTTTTCAGAGATTTCAAAATAAGGCCTTCTGGACACCACTGTGGCTTCCAGGACCTCAGGGACAGCACTCGGGGGCAAGGACTCATTCCAGCTGAGGCCACCAGCAGGTTCTAATCCTCTTACAGTTGCAACTGGTCCTGCCTGGAGAAAGGCCTTTTGCAGCTTTTAATGTCCATTTAGCCACACATGTGGCCAGCCAACTAACCCTATAAGTCCACTTCTTTTTCCTGGGTACAAGGGACGAGCAGGTCCAGCCCTCCAGGTCTCCTTACAGGTTTCTGACAGCAGGTTCATTCGTCTTCTGGCTCTCCGCAGGCCCAGAAAGTGTTGTCTTGAGCTTTGGGTGAGGTGGCAGCTTTGTTGGTTTCACTAACTAGTGGGTGTGGAGGACTCATGGACACTCCCTAGCCAATTAGGAAAAAGGTCATAGGGAGTAACCCATTCCACTTTCTTAGCATATCCTGTTTGCCTTTCCGGAAACTATCCCACAGTACACTATTCTAAGGGTAATCTAAATTGGCACAGGTCTTCTGGCCCTAAAGGGAGCCTGTGGGTCAGCCGGGTGTGTTATAGGGAAATGAGAAGTCCCCCCCTCCTCAGCTACACCAAACTGGTTCTGGGGCTAACTACCCCCCCGCCCCACCACTGGGCTGGTACCCAACTGAATACAGGCTATTAACTATAAATAGGCAGGCCTCACTCTTGCCCCTTTGAACTAAATTAACTTTCTCAGTGGCCCTTCCAGGACTGACAGGTGTTACAAAACTCACCCTCAGTCCATCCTGTACCAGGCCTAAGCCATTGTCTCTGCTCTGCACACCTCATTTAGGTCAAGCACTGGCAAGTTAATGCACACTAGTCCCCAGAAGCTTCAGCCGTGGAAAAGGTAACTTTCTAAAAGTTACTTTTCATAAACTTCTTTCAAAAATGTAACTTCACCATTTAACTAGATTTTCAACCAATATTAAAAATAGTTGTTGAACCATTTTTCTGACTGTTACCAAACCTGAGTTAGCAAAATTATTATATTAGTTTGCACTCTAGTTTTCCTCTTAGGACAGCCAGAGTCTTCAATGGTATCATTACATTTCTACACGTCCCACTTTAAAATATTAGGCAATCTCCATTGTGGACTACAAGGCCTGCTTAGGAGTAACTTCTTAATGTTTAGAAGGAAGGGTTTCATTTTGAAAGTTCGGATTTAGGTTAAAATTGCAGCAGTCAGGCTACAATGGTAGACATGAAGCCATGTTTTCCTTGTCACACTAGTGGGTAGCAGAATAAGTGCTGCAGTCCACAGGTAACATTTAGCTTTCCATGCCATGGTTGTAGTTTCTACACCAAATATTATTGCCTTACTAGATAGGTAGGTATGCCAATTTGGGATCAGCCAATTTTTACATGTTTTAGGCTCTGAGCACATACAATAGAGACTTGGCAGCTGTTCCCCAGTGTGCAGAGTCTATAAACCAGCAATACAATTCAGCAAAAAATGGGGGTGACCATGCAGGAAATCCAGGAACCATGTTTCTTGCACCTTCCTTATACCAACTGAGGCAGTGAAAATAACTTAAAGAGGCATTTTTGTAGTGAATGGTACATCAATACACTTAACCTTATAAGCCCACGGAGAGCAGACTTTTAATTAGCGGTTCAGTGCTGATTAATGGTATGGTAGCTTACTGAGTTTATGTGCCTGCCATACAGGACCAAGAATACATCAGAATATAATATCAATAGCACAGATGTAAGTCCAACTAAATTGCATGAGCCCTATCCATGGTGTCATAAAATAGACTGAAAGACAGGTCTACTACAGTGTACCTGTCAACAAAACAAATTGATATTTAAATTAAAAAGAATACAAATTTGAGTGGTTTCACTCTTGTGTACTGTGCCAAAATAAATGAATGAATGTTTCATGATTGTTTTTTGACTGAATCCAAAGTGTTTGTTCCATTTGCACTCCAGCATTAAAAGGTAGCATGCATTATTTGTACTTCCAGGTCTGGTTATATATGTTGCAATATTTGAAAACTTTAAAAAGGGCATTAAAAATGGTGTTTACATCTGTGGAGTTTAAGAAACATTGTTGGAAGCTTCTTTCTTTCCTCATCTTCTGAATCTTAGCAGGGGCACTAAAGTTCAAATTATTGAATGTCTTTATTTTGCATGTAAATGAGTTTCATACTAGCCTAAAATTTGTTTGGAAAAAACAGTTTCTCATTGGCTTATATACACACAAAATGTTTACCTACGATGAACACTGAACAGACACCAAAGGCTGCAAGAGAAAGGTGTTTAAAGAGACTCTGTATTAACTACTCTGCTGGTCAACTTTCACCAAGTCATCTGGGGAGCTGCAGCATATGCACCCCTACTTCCAGTGTCCCTTTGCAATGTGCATTCTCACTTCATGATTATTTGCCTAGATATACAGCTATGCAGTGTCTACAAGTAGTTTACTGTCTTTCCAATGGGGCTATTGCACTCAAACTTTCTGCAGAGCAGCAAATACATTTGGAGTTCTGCATATTTACTTGATTACGAAACAATGGGATAACTCAATGGACCGTAGGACCTGGGTATAGTTTAGTATAAACAACAAAATGGTCCTGTCGGAACAACAATTTAAGCTAATTACAAAATATTCACTCAAACAACAAGCGAGACATAAATTGGCACAAAACAGTTTCTGTGGAGAAAAGCGAAAAGAAATACAACACCAGAACCAAACTTTGCAATATATTGTATGTATTGGGTATTCGTATAGTATACAAGTAATTCAAAACATGATAGCGGTTGCTTCAATGGGTGATAGCAAGTGTGAAAAAAGTGCTTGTGCAATGTGGCAAGTGATAAATATTTGCAAGTCCAGGATGAAATGCGAATCGCAATGCATACCAGCAACTGCACAAAGCCTGTCTGGGCTGGGCTTAAATATCATAGTCTATATCCTTCCAATAGAGGTAAAGTTCTACTTAATCTTGGTCCTGTTTGAGGATAATGTTACAGTCCAGGCCAAAGAGTAGATTGTCGACGTTTCGACACAGAAATTACGTGGTCACTCAGAACCTTTCACATGGACTATTTAATGGGTCAGCCTGTATGGGGACATAGTCAATTAAAAACGTGCCTGGTGTGTTCTCATATATCTATGTATACACTCTCGTATGCAAACCTCACCTAGAGTCGCATGGCAAAACACCCCTCTCATGGGTGTAATCTTAGATAAACGTATGAAGGCTCGTGGGATCATCATATACGACGTTGTTCATAAATCCAAAGTTTTCTATATTGTGAAAAAACCCACATATTAGCCACTGTATGTACCAAAAAATGTCAGAGAAAAGGTTGCACAATGATCTGTAAAAGCACTCACCCGCATCAAATTAATTATTTGATGGAGCGGCAGGAGATCACACTATTCTCTGTTAGTGTAAAATGAAATAAATATGCGCTTTTAGCCAGTAAGTCTAAATAGTTACAATTGTGGCATTTGCTAAGGAAACAAAGTCCTGTAGAGCAAGAATGCTCCACTGTATGTACCAAAAAATGCCAGAGATAAGGTTATACTGTGATCAGTAAAAGCACTCACCCGCATCAAATGAATTATTTACGAGTGCGGCAGGAGATCACACCCTTCTCTATTAGTGTAGACTGGACAATGAAATAAATATGCGCATTTAGCCAGTCTAGATAGTTACAATTGTGGCATTTGCTAAGGCAACATAGTCCTCTAGAGCGAGAACAAACCACTCTTACTTCAATGACGCAAGTTTCCTCTTCCCCCTCTGGGCCGCACTGAAAGCAAGAAAAGTAGAACTTTACCTCCATTGAAAGGATATAGAGCCACGTATGAAAATAGCATTTTGCGATTACCAAATAGCGATATTTAAGAAATCGCTATTTGGTAATCACAAAATGGGATGTAACAAAACAGGAAATTGTGATTCCCTAATTGCGATTTCTTAAAATTTGCAAACGCAATTAGGGAATCGCTATTTGTAATTGCGACCCCATTCGTTCCTATGGGCCTCAAGGCCCATAGGTGCGAATGGTCTTGCATTACTTAAATTGCGATTACCTAATTGGTAATTTCGTATCAGGTAATGCAAAGGCTAGGGTGCCCGGGGGCCTAAGGCGCCCATAAAAAACAAAAAGGTGCACATTTAAGACAGACACATGCCCTATGGGCATGTGTGTACTGCATGACACTTTGAAAAAAGCAGTTTTGTGCATTTGTCAAAGTTTGCACATGGTTACCATCAACTTGAAGTTGATGGTACTAGCGTTTCCTAAATGCACAGTTCGCATTTAGGAAAGGCTTCCTACATGTGCATTAGGGATTTGCAAATTAAGGATCCCTATTTGCATTCGCAATTTAGGTAATCGCTAAAACTGCGATTACCTAAATTGCGAATGCTAAAGCCTTTCATATATTCAGAAAGGCCATTTTGCATTCTCAAACGGGCACATTTAGTGATTCACACAGTTTGTGAATGCAAATTACTTTGATACATGTGGCCCATAGACTACGATATTTAAGCCCAGCCCAGACAGGCTTTGTGCAGTAGCTTGTATGCACTGCGATTCGCATTTCATCCTGTACTTGTAAATAGTTATCACTTGTCACATTGCACAAGCACTTTTTTCGCACTTTTTATCAACCAATGGAGCAACTGCTATCATGTTTTGAATGACTTGTATACTATATGAATACCCAATATGTACAATATATTGCAAAGTTTTGCTCTGGTGTTGCATTTCTTTTCCCTTTCCTGCACAGATACTGTCTTGTACCAATTTGTCTCGCTTCTTGTTTGAGTGAATATGTTTTCCTAGCTTAAATTGCTGTCCCGACAGGACCATATTGTTTATACTAAAGCATATTTACTCGAAGCATTGCTATCTGATGAGATTCCTGCTTTGGAAGATCTGCGCCAGTACATAAACATTTAGTAAGAACTGGACCGGTGTCGGCATAAATCTTTCTGGTACTGATGCCTGAAGACCCTTGCATGGGGAGCTCTGCGCCTGCACCAACAAGGAGTCTTTCTGGCACAGCTACAACAGAACGTGTCCACATTCTTGATCACACTGTGTTTTTAAGGTGTTGCAAGGAGGAGTCGGGGCTAGAGGACAGAGTGCCTCCACGCAAGGCCAACAACATTTTTGCATTTGCACTGAGCAATATGAAACCGTAAGCACTTCATTTATGCAATTGTCACTGAAATCAACATTGTGACATTTCGAGGAACATGCTTTTAAACACATGCAACACTTGTTCTACATATTACCAGTGTCTGCAATGCGCAGGCTTTTCAGGGAATATTTTGGTTCAAACTTACATAATTTTACTGTAATGCGCAGGCACTGCATTTAGAGACAACACCAGGTAGTTCACTCTTTATTATTGCTTTGTTCTGTGATGCACACTTGTTCATAAAAGCAATGACATCATCAGAAGTATTCTCTGCAATGCGCATGCACACTAAGTTAATGTTGTCAGAACTTTTTGCAGTGCAAAGGTGATCCTCCAATGCTTCTATGACATAGTGGCAGTGACAAAATTATTGCAGTAGTAAACATCGCCCCAAAAAAATCAATGAAACAAATATTGATTTCACATCCTTACTATGAAAAATGCAAAAATATCGACTACAAAATTGCCAACCCAAATATTGTCATTACATAGGTGAGTATATAGAATTTAAAACGTTATATTATCTTAATAAAACATTAAAAACATATAATATAATAAAGAAAATATTTAAATGCATTTTATAGCTTAAAAAACGAATATATAATTTTTAGATATATTTGGAAAAAAATAAACATAGAGACCAACTTACTAGGAAAAGTGTTAAGAAAAGTGTTCTGAACTTAGGACTGATATTGCAATTTACAAAAATGGGTACATTATTGAGAGTAATCCTAACATTTCCGTAAGATCAGCTCCTATTCTCAAACAATTCACAAACAATTGGAAATGTATATAATTCATTTGGATGGGTAGTGGTGTAAGTTACACCAGTTGCGTAATTCATACCAGTATTTTTATTTTCCCTTTCTTGCCCATTTGAATATTAAAACTATATTTTTTTCACCAAAATTTTCTTTTTAATAATCTTCTATATTAACTCCAAGCCCCTGTGACATTTGTAGTGAAAAGATTTGTTTCCTGCATGCACAATCCCATTTACTCAACCATTTTGCGCAATTAAACTTGGACTGACATTTCCACTTCAAAAGGAAGTTAAGACTTTTAGTGAATTTTATGTTCTTTATGAGAGTGTGGATGTTTACCACAGATTAGCATATTATACTTATATGGACCATTCTCATGTGCATTGTTCCTTCTGGGAAAAAAGCATTAGAATATTTCAGGTCCTTCTTGTTAAGCCTCATTTTTTGTAATTTCATGAAGGTGAATAAAGCTTTGTTGCATAATTTACACATGCAAGTTATGCATGTTATGGAAACCACTAATGGAACTATGTGCAAAATACACCAAGAGTCTCTCTCTTTTCATATATTATATAAATAAGCACACAATGTACATATGATTGGGTAATAAACTAATGAGTTCATAATATACATACAATTCATTTTCTCCGAGTATAATTTTCTATTTGTTTTCATTTTTATATATGTTATATATTTATAACTTTTCTATTTGTAAATAATAATTAAAACATAATTAACTCATGTATAATCTCCTACACGTTTTTTGTTTAATTAAACAGCTTACACATATCAGTACATAGTTACCTTTATAAAAATGGTATGTAAAAAGGTTATATAATCAAATGTGATTTGTAGTGGTTGTATTACTTAACTGAAACTTGTTTTTCTTTTTCAATATATCAACAATAAGAAAACATAACAGCAAGAACAACTATGCCAACAATACATCAATGATCACAACACCTTGAGTGGCAAAAGCTTACTTGATTATTAACTATGAGAAATGTGTGTAAAAAAGAATAATTACAATTTGCAAATATTTATACAATACAAATTGTAATAAGTAGTCAGTGGAGGCATATTTTACAGTTTCCCCTTCAATAACATTCAGTTAACAAATCTATGCCACAGTTTTTGCTGAGCTTTGTCTAATCAAACCAAAGGCTTCTTTCACATCAGCTGTACTGTGGAAAAGAAAGCAAATGTACTATTCTCACACTGAAGTGTTAAAATATGTACCTCTCTGGCAAATAATAATGCAGAACCTTTGGAAAGAAAAGTGCTTTCATTCAACAAAACTTCGGAACTGTAGGTTTCTGATGGTGGATGCTTGTATTTCAGTGTTGGATGCAGTATTAGAAAGAAGCCACGGAGGATAGCTTGCAGCTTAAGCCACACATCCATAACATGGGGACCAGGAATAAAGCTCTGCTGTTTCAAAAATGCAAAGGAAAAAGAAACAATTTACTGAGACAGAAATTGATATTCTGGTGTATAATGTAGTTAAGCGCCATGCAGCACCATTTTCACACATGGAGGTAAGCTCTATGGGATTCAATCACTGACACAATTAATGCTCTAAGCATTGAATCAAACACACTTGATGAAGTGCACACAAAATGGCCGGATAAAAAGTACAGTGTGAAGTACAAACTTGTGAAAAAACAATTGGAGGACTTGGAAGCAACCAAAAAATTACTGAAAGGGAGCAAATGTAACTCTTTCTAATAGAGGCCACCATAGGAGTATGTGGGTTATATATTGCAGCTACAATGCATTAATGAGTGTAGCATCACCAGGTTTTACTTATATCGTTCAGTGTTCTGTACAGGATTATGATACACTGTGAGGAAGGGGTCTTCCCTAGCGGGAAAAACGGCAAGAGAATTCAATCTGCTGTGGTATGTCTTTGAAGGGGTTCTCTTCTTTGGTCCCGTCTGACGTCCACCGGCTTCCCCTCAGTAAAAGAAACATAAAGGGCAGGTCAGTAAACATGGTATTTCAGTCCATAACCCTGAATCATGCGTCACGTGTCCTATTTTGTGAGGGAAGGGGTTTGGGGTCTGTGACATTAGCCTCAAACAATCACCTCCATTTGGGCTCAAAGAAAAAAGAATTATGACATTTTTTAAGCTTTATCTCGAGGACGTGACGCTCTATAGCTGAAGAACAGGTTTCAGGAAGGCAGTTTAGGAAATCAAGGCAAGGAAAGCCTGCTTAACCCGGATTGTGTGAAGACCCGTATATAGCAAATTCCCTCTTCTTTCTTCGTAGGTGGCAGCGGTCTCCACACCGGCAGGTTTCTGCAGGCTGTCCATCTCGATGGTGAAGATGGGGCCGGTTCCAACTACAGGTCTGCAGCCGCTCGTTCCCTCTTCCTCAGGGTTGGTCCTGACGTCTCTACAGAGAAGCGTCCGAGCTCCTTACTCTTGTGTATCGAAGACGCCAGCTTCTTCCTCACCGCCCCTTTTCACTTCCGTGTTTTTCCTGGTGTCACCCAATGGCCACGCCCCCTGCTCAGAGGAGAAGGCTTTTTTAAAGGAACCTGGTCTGCTACATACAGTGTCCCGCTTCACTAGACTCACAGTTTGGATTTTTCTGTCCCGGAGTGAGGGGAATGAGACACAACCTCCGGTAATTCAACAGCCTCCTGACATACACTAAACATTCTTTCAGAACAAGTTATTGGAACTATTAATGTACATGCAAAAGAAAGTATTTTCAGCAATGGGAGGGCAGCTATGAGACTAGAAGACTAATGGAATTTCAGGTGAGTCCTTCACTGCAGGCAGAATGTGACTCAGATGATGACTTTTAATACAGTATTGCAGAATCCTGTAAGTCACACGATCAAGCAAGAATAATCAAAGGTCTCTCACGAGAAAACAAAACTGCATGGACATTTGTTTAGTGGCATTTCCTCACCAACAGCTGAAGTGTTTTTGCCGCACTTGAGGATAAAGATGTCTGTTCTATACTTAACCCTGAAAATGCCTCATCAAGTGATTCAGCCTACATTACAACACCTGATACATCTGTGCATGGTGATAGTGACAGAGAATTGAGTTATAAAGTCCATGAAGTCAGCCTGTAATACTACCCCACAGAGTCGAGCAAAGGGCACACAACATGCTGCTTTTCATTCATGTCCATGGCAGAATAAATTACTGAGGAGGAAAAGAAAGTCACACTTCACTACTTCATAAGTGCTTATGAAGTTGAAGCGTGTAAGTCAGCAGATTGCTGGAATAAAGGAAGACAGTAAGTATTTAGCACAAATCCAAAAAGAACAGTATAAATGTTTTATTGATTGACATGGTGCTTATCACAAGCGTAAGCATTTTTAAACCTTAGGAATAACAATAGCTTGAATTTATGCAGGTTATCAGGAAATTATTAGCTAGCATAAACGGTTATATTCACAACCAGCCGCTACACTGGGCCAGGCCTGCTAAAGTTAGATCTGGGATTTCTAATACTAGCCAAGATGACATTGCAAATGAATCAGAAAATGTAAACATATCACAGAGAGTGGAACACATACCAACCTCCTAGGAACAAACCAGGAGACCATGTGGTAGACCACACACACGCTCACCTACCAATGAATAATGCAGATGTCAGCAGAATATTTTACCTGAGTAAAATCATTGGTAAAGACACTTTTGTCTTATACCAAGCTTAGGCATTGTGTTTAAATAAGACTTTTGGAATATTTAATTGTTCTGTAGTTTGCCACATGCATGTATTTTTTAGGAAAATTTACATTAAAAAAATTATTAATTTATTGACACTATGTTGATATACACATTAGAAAATGAAGTACCTGTGTATAGGTAATATTATTCACATGTTATCTATATTCAAAAACATTATGCACATTATCACATCATAACAATATATGTTCTAAAAATAACCTGTAGCCCCTAGCTTTCAAATTTTGAGGGAAAGTAATTACCCTAAGACCCTCCTTTCATACCTTACAGTGCACAGAGCGATTTCCTTAAAAATGTTTCTCAAGATTTCCTTTCAGTGCATTCACCATGACACAGCAAGCATCATTAATGACATGTATGTAATCATGGTAAGAAAAAATCTACAGGTTACAGACAATGAAAGAATGTGTTCACAACATGATTTCTGACAAGCACTTCCTGATTTTTGATTGTATCTATATCAGATGGTGTAAGTGCTGTCTGTGGTTCCGCCATTGAAATACAAGCATGGTGCAAAACGCTGGCTGTACCCTGGTCTGGGATGTTAAGCGGTTACTTTTTAAAAATAACCATGGCAACAAAGCAATATATCAAATAAATCCTACTTTGGAAACTTTGCTAACAGAAAAGGAAAAGATTAAAAGATTCCAAAAAGGTGACGCATATCTTTTCTTGGATTCCAATTTGAGAGACCAGTGGCTGCGATTCGCTCACATTTTAATCCTGGCTACAAGGAGAGGAGGCTTATTCTTGCTGTCTTATACATCTGTTATTCCTCAACCACTCACCTTTAAACCTCTTATGTTGTGGCCATGATGATGGTGGTTTCAATTTGAAAGTTGTGTTGACCTGGCTGTTCTGATACCCAAGCCTACAACACTTTCACGGACATCTTTCGAGTTGTTCTTGCCTTGATTTCTATAGTGTATGCGATCTAGGCGTTATGGTGGATGCATATGATGAGAGAGTGGTAATGTGTGGTGGTGTGATAGGTTAGAATGGTTGTGTGGTAAGAGTTGGGGGACACATTAAATGTTTCGACATATGTATCATTCTTTGAAGTGTAGAAATACATCAATGCAATTGTTATATGTATTAACAGATGAAATATTGCATATCTGAACCAATTAAAATTTTAAACATGTTTTTTACTTTTTTGTACACTTAGAAAATTGAAAAAGAAAAATATGAATAATTTAAGAAATACAATAAAAAGATAAATAATATCATGAATATAAGCTTGGTATGTTACATTTGTACAATGGACAGCCCCATAGAGCTTTAGTGCCTACATAAAGAAATATAGGTCACATGGGAGTTCTCATTACATTTTTGATTTGTTTCCCCCTTACTCCCAGACCTAGAAGCAAAATTTGAGGGGGTACCTACAGATATTCATAGTGCTGTCTGTGGTCGCAGTGCTGGAGTTATTGTAAAATGTAAGCATTTGCGCAAGGCAATGTTGTGGAGTACAAAACAGGCTACATTGACCTTACACACATTTTCAGGTAAATACTTCAAAGCACCTCCTCTGTCATCCAAATATCTGAAGCAGTATTTCAGCATGCCAAGGGTACTCTCTATGACAGCACAAGTGGCAATATGTGGGTTATTATAATATTGCTCTTCAGCTGTGCTGGGCTGCCAAAAATGTTTCAGGAGATGTGGTTGTAGGGCTTAGCCTTCTTCACCTACAGTTTAAAAAGATAATATCTTGTAACCCAATGACAACAGCTCTAGTATTGATAATATTGTTACACCTACAAATTACTAGGTCTTTAAGGCTTTACAAAATAGTAACATCTGTTGAAGGCTATGCAAAGACGGGCAAGGAATTCCAAAGCTCTGCTTCCTTTACTGAGAATGAATGAATGAATGAAGCATATTTGTAGAGCGCACGCCTACTCAGCAAGAGTGTCCCTGCGCTAATAGTCTCGAACTGCATGAACACCTAGCCAGAAGTGGCAGAACGTCTGAATCAGCACATGATGGACTTGGGGCGATCTCAATTTACAAGTCAGAAAACACAGCTGGAACTTCCTTTGTAATTAGTAAGGTCCCCGGGCATGCAAGGTGCAATGCACCATACAATTAGACACCTGCTTAGAAACCGGTAATCAATGCAGTGTTCCCAACATCAACACTGCTGAAGAAAGACTTGGCCTTTGTATTGCCAATCTTGTGGCAGCATTCTGATTTCATTGTAAAGCTATCAGTAACCCCATTAATGAGTCTAAAAAGAGTGAGCTACAGTAATATAAACAAGTTAATATTGTCGCTTGTAGGACTTAATATTGTCGCTTGTACCACCGAAGGACGAGTATGTGGGGATGGAAAGGAAAAACATTTCCACAAGTAAAAGACAAGTGATTGACTTGACTGTTAAGTGACAGGTCAGAGTCAACATGGAATTCCAAATTCCCAACTGCAGTCAGAAGAGACGGTCTTCCAGGCCGGGAGCGGCAGCGAGGGAGAGCCCATATGCCTCGCTGCTAAGCACGCATGAGCCCCATCCCCTTGCTAGAGGTCGCGTGCACAACGCCGGAATGGCCGAAACAGCTTTGGGGCCAGGGACGCCGTAGCCTGGGGACGCGATGCAGCCAAGCGCACCAGCAGTGTATCTTTGATTTTTTTTAACCATGGCAGCCTGGATAATACTCAACGCTCGGATGGGCATTCAAAAGAAAGGAGACGGGAGGGAGCCGCCAGGTGCCTCACTGAGGTAAGGAGGTCTCTTGTGGGTGAGGAGTCATCCCGGTAGACTAGCCCTGCCCAGTAGAGGGTCCCTGAGCAGGCTCGCTCTCTTTTTGCTGCTGGTACCAGTCAATATAAGTTGAATGCTTTTTTTTCTCATAGCCACAAACAATGCCGGCGTTCCTTTTCTGCTTGCAGATGATGGTGCAAAACCTTTGAGTAAGCAGTTACAGTGAGTGGGGGATTGACTAGCATCTGACATTTGCAACTTATAAGGGATACAAGGAAGGAATAACCATTAGTATTTTTGATAAACAAAAGCATGCAACAAATGGTTCTGAGGGGAGCAGGAGTTGAAGCCCCAGCATTGAGCCCTTCATTAGTAAACCAAAAAGCGAAGAGGAAAGCCACACAAATGCGCATTCTTGCATTAAAAAAGAGAGAAGAATTCAGTAAAAAAAAAGGAGGTGCAGCACATTAATTGATGGAGCAGCGATCCCCAGTTTTCTTGGCCAATATATAAAATATATCTATAGGTTGGCTTTATCGGGATCTCCCCGAGAAATAGCTGCCACTGGTATGAGCTCTATGGCAGCATCTGTGTCAGTATTTGAGGCTGAGAGCATTGTGAATACGGTGAAGCTGGACGATCCAAAGGCCAGTATTAACTCTCAACAAACCAATAGTAGTAAAAGTGTTGCAATGGGCACACCTAGGGGGGCTGAGGGGAGGATGGTTGATAAAGGTCACAAGGATTACCCACTCTTTGCAAAAAGTCGTAAACCAACGTTGGAGGGTTCAACTAGTCAGCCAGAGTCGAGATGCAGGTGGAGAAACGTCACAAAGCGACCCTGCTGCGGAACTGATACCAGCATCTATGGATAATGTATCGGTGCTAAATGTTGGTCCAATGGCGAAAAAGGGGCTAGGGGAAGTTTCAGATGCACTCCCTCAAGCTACAGGTGCCACAAGGCCCGTGATGTTGGTGCAGGATGGGAAACCGGGTCCTCAAAAACCCCAGATTCTTTGAAACTATCTTAGCTGAGATTCGAGAACGCCAGCGTTCGCATGCTCAGGAAATTGCCACAGTTCACCAAAGATTGGACAAAATCGAGGGTATGGTACAACAAATTCTGGAACGAATTAAAGAACTTGAGCAACAAGTATCAGATATGGAAGATCATTCTTTGAGTTGGGACAACGATATTGCTACTCTTCAGAAAAGATTACAGGCTTCACAATTGAAAGTAGATGAAATGTAGCCAGATTTAGCATTTTTATTTAGGTTTCTTGTTTACTTTAAGTATCTGTGGCGTAATAATGGGAATAACACTGTGGAGAGTAGGTTATCAAAACATCAGTATTAGTACTAGACTGTTAAAACCAGGTGAGATGTATTTCTGTTGTAAATAGCAAGTTCTAAGTTATACGGAACAGGAGACTATTATTTATGGTAACCACGCACTAAGTACTTTGTTATGAAATTATTCCCAGACATAGGAGCTTTAATATGTCGACCCCTGAAATCCAGAGAATCCTGTGAGTAGCTGCAGTAATGCACTAATTAGCCCTTTCCAGGTTGTGGGGGTTAAAAGTTTATGTAAGCTGTTGCAATTTACCAAGCATTAATCACTTTTTGACCACTTTAGCACTTTATATCTGTTTTTGATGTTGGTGAGAGTTGTCTATAAAACACGGAGATGGTGGAAGCAAAAGCGCGTGAGTATGTGCCAGGTCAAGTCACCACAAATTTTAGGTGGGATGAAGAAGGGAGTTAAGGGCCATTCCCTTCTTCAGATGGGTCAAGGGTGGGGGGTTGGAAGGTGAAGGGTGGAAGGGGGGATGTTCAGTTAAAAAGAGCAAGATAAGAGTAGGTTGTGGATGGGCGTTGTATAAGTGCATGAGGAGAATGGGGGGGAGGTGGTAACCGAGGTAAACAGGTGTAAGGACCAAGTCCAGCAAACAAATGGTAGTAAGGTTATATTAAAGGGAAAAAAAACTTTTTTATTGCACAAGTTGTGGGCACATGTCTAAAAGGAAGGAATGCCGCAAAGGATAAAGATAATCTCTTGTAATGTGAATGGCCTTTTAAATGTACGTAAAAGTGGGTCACTGTTAAAATGGTTCATATCTTTTTCCCCATAGGTACTATTTTTTACAGGAAATGCATTTTAAATCCAACACTACCAAACTGTTGTTGCCAAGGAAATATTCACAAGCATGTTTTGCTTTAGCAAATATGGCAGTTTGGGGAGTTGGTATCGTGTTTTCAAATATGCTGCACTGGGAGGTGATGGAAGGTGATCCTGGATGGGGTAGCGAGATGGATCTGGATTGAGGTCAAAGTTGCAGGGGTCCGTCTTATTTTTTGGAATAATTATGGTTCCATTTTTGATGATTTTAAAGTTCTAGAGCAGATCTACAATCTTTTAATAAAGGCGGAAGGCCCCATAGTCATGGGTGAAGCTTTCAATTTTATACAAGACCTAGGATTAGATACTTCAAATAAGGCTAAGCAACAATTAAAACCGAAGAACTCAAAATCGATTAAAATTATAAAGGATGATTTCACCCTAATAGATCCAGGGCCTTTCCCTGTTTACGTGTTACTCTGCAAGGTTTAAAACAGCTTCATGATTGGATTTTTATTTGGTGGATTTATTATTTAAAAGAGGAGGGTCGGAGATTATTACTAACTCTTTTTCCGATCACTCTATAGTCTCCTTAGTTATAATATTAGGAATAGCTCAAAAAAGGAATGTTAGATGGCAGTTTGATAAATCTCTGCTCACGGACCAAATATGGATTGAAGAAATGAGTCTTTTTATACAGCTGTTTTTTAAAGATAATATAAATACTGCCCCTATTTTTATAGTGTGGGAAGCTGTTAGAAATGGGATCTCTAGTTGGCAAGGGCTTGCACCTTTGTCCAAGTAGGGACCCTTCTTCCTAGTCAGGGTAAGGGTTGTTACACTCGTGAAGTAACCCCTGCTCACCCTCGTGGTAGCTTGGCACGAGCAGTCAGGCTTAATTCAGAGGCAGTGTGTAAAGCATTTGCACATAACCAACAGTAATACAGTGTAAGCACTACAAACGGACACCACACCAGTTTAGAAAAATAACCAATATTTTATATACTCAAGACAAGACCAATTACGACAAAAATCCACAATACTATACTTTACGAATGAATACTTGATACGGTAACTTCTTCTTTGCAGGAATAGCACAAAAGCAAAGTTCGTACGAGTCGGTAGCTCCGTCCGAGCCTACCGTGATGCTGAAAACCACAGAGTCTAACAGTTCCAGCCGACCACGTCGATACGGGCCAGCAGAGTCATGAACAGACTCGGTTACAGTACCTTTCTCGTTGTGGCTGGTACGGAGTGTACGAGCCGGTCGGCGTTCGTCGTGGTTGCGGTGCAAGACGGAGCGATGCAAGGTGCGGTGTCCCTCGATGCGGTGCAGGCAGCGGCTCGATGAGCGTCGTGCAGACGGAGTCTGTGAGTCCAAGGCGTGCGATGCAGGGCGAGACGATGCTCGATGCGGTGCTGACAGGTTGCGATGCAGGCGACCAAGCCGGAGTGCGGGAGCTGGCGTCGGACAGCGGTGCGAGTCGGAGCGGTGCGTCGCAGACGTGCGAGCGGTGCCCCAAATGCGGTGCGGTCACGACTCTTGAGCCAGTTGCAGTGACAGCGTCGGTCTGGTCCGGCTGGCCCAGTGAAGCGATGCGATGCGAACTGCGGTGCCCACAGGTCACGGTGCAAGCAGCGGCTCGATGTTGGCGGCGTCGGACGTCGCCCACGGTGAGACCAGGGTTGCGATGCGAAGCGGGGCGATGCGGTCTGCGGTGCAAACAGGTCACCGGTCAGGGATGGAGTCGGTTGACGGAGTCGGTTGCGGTTCCCTTCCTCTGTGGCAACTGAAACAGTGTTCCAGAAGCGGTACCCAGAGGCTTGTGAAGTCTTTGTAGTCCCTGAGACTTCTTAACAGGAGGCCAGCTCGGTTCCTGGCCCTTGGAGATACTCAGCACAAGTTTGTAGAAAGTTCAGTCCAGTCCTTTCACTGCCCAAGGCAGAAGCAGCAGCTGCAGGCCAACCCAACAAAGCAACAACACAGCAAAGGGGCAGTACTCCTCCTGGCAGCTCTTCCAGCTCTTCGTCTTGGCAGGTTCCTTGATTCCAGCGAGATCTAAATTCATGGGGTCAGGGCCCCAATATTTATATCCCAAATTCCTTTGTTCTCTGAAGGCAGAGAGGCCTTTGCCTAGTCCAAACCAGTTCTGGAGCACTTTGTTGACAAGTCTCCGTCCCTTCTTTCAGTGAGTAGGCCAGGGACATCAGACGCACCACAGGAGGTGGAGCCAGCATTGTGGAGGGAAGGCACTGTCCTATTCAGGGCCCAGGTGCGACCCCTCCCACCCATCTACATGTAGATCTTGCTATTCAGCCCTGCGCTGACTCACCCTGTCTCCTGGCATCCCCCAGCCCCTGTCACTCACATTCCAGACAAGGAATACACAACCTCGCAGAGGCAGGCTTGGATGGTTAGACAAGAAAATACCCACTTTCTAAAAGTGGTATTTTCAAACACAGAATGTTAAAACCAACTTCACTAAAAGCTGCATTTTATCATTCTGAGTCCAGGCATACTAAACTCGAATTTCTACCATGTTCCCGGGGTCAGTTAGGATTATAAGCTGTAATAATCAAAACTGCCCGTTCTGGCCTAGGGGGAACAGGTAGCCTTGCAATAGTGAAAAACGAACTAGGCTGTAATTCACTATCAGGACATGGCGCACACACCCGGGCATGTCCTACCTTTCGCATACACCGCACCCTGCCCACAGGGGTACCTTGGGCCTACCTTAGGGGTGACTAACATGTAGCAAAGGGAAGGTTTAGGGACTTGCAAGTGTGTGCACTTGCCAAGTCGACATGGCAGCCCCAGGCTGCGCACAGGCTCTGCGATGGCAGGCCCGAGTTACACTTTACGGGCTGTTTGCGTGGGTGGCACAAACCAGTGCTGCAGCCCACCAACAGCATTTGGTCTATAGGCCCTGGCACTCGCAGTGCACTTTACAAGGGACTGACAGATAAACCAAATAGGCCAATCATGGAAACACCAATCCATAACGCATTTTATACAGGAGCACTTGCACTTTCCCACTGGACCGCAGTGAGGAAAGTGCGCAGAATCATTACACCAGCAAAAACAGAGTCAAAACCGGGAGGTCAGAAAGCAAAAAGTCAGGGGAAACACGCCAAAAGATGCCAAGTCTAACACATGTCCCCTCCAGCTGAAAGTAGGGAGAACTACCCAACCCCATTGGAGTTCTCTTCACTAAGGCGGAAGAACCTGGACAGACCATCTGCGTTGGCGTGTTCTGTACCAGGACGGTGTTCCACCGTAAAGTCCATTCCCTGTAGGGAGATGGACCACCTCAGCAGTTTTGGATTCTCACCCTCATTTGCATCAACCATCTGAGGGGCCTGTGGTCTGTCTGAACCCGGAAGTGAGTCCCAAACAGGTATGGTCTCAACTTCTTCAGTGCCCAGACCACAGCAAAAGCTTCCCTTTCTATGGCACTCCACCTCTGTTCCCTGGGAAGTAGTCTCCTGCTAAGGAAGACTACAGGCTGATCCAGGCCCTCTTCATTCAGTTGTGAGAGCACCGCTCCCACACCATGCTCTGAAGCGTCAGTCTGCATGACAAATTCTTTGGAGAAGTCAGGTGCCTTGAGCACGGGCGCCGTGCACATGGCTGCCTTCAGGGCATCAAAAGCTTTCTGGCAGGACTCAGTCCAGATCACTTTCCTGGGCTGCCTCTTAGAGGTCAGCTCTGTTAAGGGGGCAACGATGGTGCCATAGCCCTTAACAAATCTCCTATAGTAGCCGGTGAGACCTAAGAAGGCTCTCACCTCTGTCTGGGTCTTGGGGGCTCCCAAGCCAGAATGGTGTCAATCTTGGGTTGTAGGGGCGCCACCTGGCCGCTTCCTACCTGGTGCCCCAAGTACACCACAGAACCCTGCCCGATCTGGCACTTACTGGCCTTGATCGTGAGGCCTGCACCTTGCAGAGCCCTCAACACTTTCTCAAGGTGCTGTAAATGTTCTTCCCAGCTGGAACTGAACACAGCAATGTCATCCAGGTAGGCGGCACTGAAATCCTCCAGCCCAGCCAACACCTGATTGACCAACCTCTGAAAGGTGGCAGGGGCATTCTTCAACCCAAAGGGCATCACCCGGAATTGGTAATGACCTTCTGGGGTTGAGAATGCTGATCTCTCCTTGGCCCCATCGGTTAAGGCAATCTGCCAGTACCCAGACGTTAAATCAAACGTGCTGAGGAACCGAGCAGCTCCCAACCGATCAATGAGCTCATCAGCTCTGGGGATGGGGTGCGCGTCAGTCCTGGTGACGGCATTGAGCCCACGGTAGTCCACACAAAACCGGAGTTCTGGAGTGGCACCGGGCGCCGCAGCCTTTGGGACCAAGACCACTGGGCTGGCCCAAGGACTGTGGGAGGGCTCAATCACCCCTAACGCCAACATCTTAGAGACCTCCTCCTTGATGCTGGCTCTGACCCGGTCAGTCAACCTGTAAATCTTGTGCTTCACAGGATGGCTGTCACCAGTGTCCACGTCATGGGTACACCAGTGAGTAACACCGGGGTCAGAGAGAACAGTGGGGCGAACTGTCCCAACAACTGGCGACAGTCCCCCTGCTGCTCCTGAGTCAGAGTAGGGGAGAGAATCACACCCTCTACTG
Source organism: Calotriton arnoldi (assembly GCA_963921515.1). Lineage (NCBI taxonomy): Eukaryota > Metazoa > Chordata > Amphibia > Caudata > Salamandridae > Calotriton > Calotriton arnoldi. Next base: position 336,846 of record CAWUFW010015197.1, on the reverse strand, counting down.
ACCCATCATGCTCCTTGGTAGACAGGAGGTCAGGGAGAGGCTCGCTCTCCTCTTCCACCCCATCATCTGTCGCCAAGAGCATACTCACTTCGGACCTCTCGAAGTGGGGCTTGAGGCGGTTCACGTGAAGGACCCTCAAAGGGTTCCTTGGAGCCTGCAAATCCACCAGGTAGGTGACGTCACTTTTGCGCTCCTTTACCTCATATGGCCCAGTCCACTTGTCCTGCAAGGCACAAGGTGCCACTGGGGCCATGACCCACACTTTCTGCCCAGGTTGAAATTCGACCAGAGTGGCATTCTGGTCATACCATCTCTTCATTTCTTCCTGGCTTGCTTCTAGGTTCGCCTGAGCGAGTTTCCTGAAGCGGGCAGTTTGGTTTCTAAAGGCCAGCATGTAGCTAAATACATCCTGGGGAGTTTTCCTGGGAGCCGCCTCCCAGCCTTCCTTTACCAAACTCAGAGGTCCTCTGACAGGGTGGCCATACAGGAGCTCAAAGGGGCTGTACCCAAGAGACTTCTGAGGCACCTCCCTGTATGCAAAGAGTAGGCATGGCAAGAGGACGTCCCACTTACGCCTCATGGGTTCTGTTAGACCCTTGATCATGCCTTTCAAGGTCTGGTTGAATCTCTCCACCAGACCGTTTCCTTGTGGGTGGTAAGGAGTGGTGAACTTGTAGGTTACACCACACTCCTTCCACAGGGATGTCATATACTTCGATATGAAATTGGTCCCCCTATCAGAAACCACCTCTCTGGGGAATCCCACACGGGAAAAGATCCCCATTAACGCCCGGCCCACCACTGGCGCCGTCGTTGTCCTGAGAGGGATTGCCTCCGGGTACCGGGTGGCATGGTCCACCAAGACCAGGATGTACCTGTTGCCCATGGCTGTCTTGGGATCCAGTGGCCCCACAATATCCATCCCTACCCTTTCAAAGGGTGTTCCAACAACAGGAAAAGGTTGGAGAGGAGCTTTGACCTTCCTCCCACTCTTACCACTTGCCTGGCAAGTTTGGCAAGACCTACAGTGTGCATCTGACTGCCTTCGCATTTGGGGCCAAAAGAAGTGGGTGACAAGCCTGTCAAAGGCCTTGTCCTGCCCCAAATGTCCTGCCAAAGGCACGTCATGAGCCAGACCCAGTAGGAAGGTCCTGAAGCGCTGGGGTACCACCAGCACACGGGCTGACCCAGGCTCAGCAACCTTAGGCTCACTGTATAGGAGACCGCTCTCCCAGTAGATCAGATGTGACCCGGACTGATTACCAGCTGCCTGGTCTGCAGCCTGCCGCCGCAGACCCTCCAGAGTAGGGCACTCGTTCTGCTCCCTGCAGAACTCCTCCCTGGTGGGACCCCCTTCTTGCTGCCAATGGGTCAGCTCAGAGATGTCTCCCAGTTCGGCTACCTGCTCCCCTGTAGGCACCGGGGCGTCCCCCTCGAGGTCCGCCTCCTCCCGGTCCGTGGGAACTTTGGGGGCCGGTTTCCCGCGCCCCCTGCCCTTTCTCTTGGCAGGGACTTGGGCCACTGTTTCATGCTCCAAGTCCTCTTGATCACCCTTTCTGGCTGCCATTGACCGAGTAGACACGCATGCCCACTCTGGCAACCCAAGCATCTCCAAGTGAGACCTGAGCTCAACCTCCTTCCATGAGGACTGCTCCAGGTCGTTTTCTAGCAGACAATCTACAGGCATGGTAGGGCTCACAACCACCCTCAAGGGACCTGAGACCCCCCCATTCAAAGGGAACCTGCGCCACCATACACTGGCGCTCAGAGTTGTCGACAGCAACTACTTGGTGGAATGCTCCTGGGACTACTTGCTTCTCAGACACCAGGTGACACCGGACTGAGGTCACACTGGCTCCAGTATCTCTGAGAGCCTCTACCCTGTTCCCATTAATGGTCACCCAGGTGCTATATTTCTTTGTGTTAGGGGGCACCTGGTTTCCTGGGACCATCTCACTGTCCCCTAGTGAGACAAGGGTCATTTCTGCGGGATCCCCACCCTCCTGTGGGCACCCCTCCTCCCCAAGCGCTACACTAGCCAACACTTTGGACTGTCCACCGGTGGGTGGCTGTGTCCCCTTCGGGCACTTGGGGTCCCCCTTAAAGTGACCTACCTGGTCACATGCATAACACTTACGGGGGCCGGTCTCAACAGGCTTCCCTGTAGAGACCCCTTTCTTCTTATCACCGGGGGCTGGGAACCTTTACCCTGGGTACTAGTTTGGGGCCCTTTAGAGAACTCCTGTGCTTTACCCTTGTCCCCCCACCTTTCTGCTGGGGACCCTGCCCACCTTTGGCTGAGTCTCCCCAAACGCTTTCTTGTGGACCCTGGTACTCACCCAGCGGTCCGCTTCCATAGCAAGCTTCCTGGGGTCAGTTAGCTTACTATCCACTAGGTGCTGGCGCAGATCTGCAAAACATAGACTAGACAAGTGCTCCCATGCAATCAAGTTGTAGAGCCCCTGAAAATCTGTTACACTACTGCCCTTTACCCAACCATCCAGCGACCTGCAGAACACATCCACACATTCCAACCAAGTGTTGGCATCAGACTTCTTACTGGACCTGAACTGATCCCTGTACTTTTCAGGAGTAAGACCATACTTCGTGAGAAGGGCATCCTTCATGTCAGCATAGGTGAGGTGATACCCCTTACCCAAAGCTATCAGAGCATCCCTTGCTTCTTCCGGGAAAAGTGGCCACAATCCTGCTCCCCAATTCTCCTCAGGGACCCCATTCATGTGTATGGCTGCCTCATAACCCTGGAACCACCTTTGTATGTCATCCCCCTTCTTGAACTCCTTGCCTACGTTCTTGGGAATGTGCACAATCCTGTCTGCCTTTCTGGATGAATTGCTGCCACCATCTGAGCCTGACTTACTCCTAAGTTCTAGCTCCTTCAGTTCTCTCTCATGCTCTAAGAGCATCTTCCTCTCCTCTATGGCCAATCTCTTCTCCTCCCGCTCACTCTCCAGCCTGAGCTTCTGCAGCTCAAACTGCCTTGCCTCCCGCCTGTCCTCCAGCTCCTCTGGGGACAGACTGCTGCTGCCTGACCTGGCGGGTTCCCCCTACCCAAAAGCACATCCACCCTGGAAATCGGCTCCTCCACTTCCTCAGTGAGATCACCAGGCTGCCCATTGGCATGTCTGGCTGCTACCCAGGCCCTCAGCGCCTTTTGTAGCTCCTCCTTCCTTGTGAGGCCTTTAATTTGGACTTTCAGGTTTTTACAAATCGCTCGTAACTCCTTTACGGCGTAGGATTCCAATCTGTCCTCCTCAAAGATAACTTCCAGAGATGCAACGGATGATGCAATTGATTCAGGCATGACGAAAGTAGTGAGTTGAAAACTGGCAAGATCAAAAATAGGCCAAAAGAAAAAGAACCAGTATGTGGTACGTAATGGTCTGCGATATGGTAGTAGTGCACACCAATCACTGTAAGTCAAGTGCAAACACAAGTCCTATCCTCACCGCTGACAACCAATGTTAGAAATGGGATCTCTAGTTGGCAAGGGCTTGCACCTTTGTCCAAGTAGGGACCCTTCTTCCTAGTCAGGGTAAGGGTTGTTACACTCGTGAAGTAACCCCTGCTCACCCTCGTGGTAGCTTGGCACGAGCAGTCAGGCTTAATTCAGAGGCAGTGTGTAAAGCATTTGCACATAACCAACAGTAATACAGTGTAAGCACTACAAACGGACACCACACCAGTTTAGAAAAATAACCAATATTTTATATACTCAAGACAAGACCAATTACGACAAAAATCCACAATACTATACTTTACGAATGAATACTTGATACGGTAACTTCTTCTTTGCAGGAATAGCACAAAAGCAAAGTTCGTACGAGTCGGTAGCTCCGTCCGAGCCTACCGTGATGCTGAAAACCACAGAGTCTAACAGTTCCAGCCGACCGCGTCGATACGGGCCAGCAGAGTCATGAACAGACTCGGTTACAGTACCTTTCTCGTTGTGGCTGGTACGGAGTGTACGAGCCGGTCGGCGTTCGTCGCGGTTGCGGTGCAAGACAGAGCGATGCAAGGTGCGGTGTCCCTCGATGCGGTGCAGGCAGCGGCTCGATGAGCGTCGTGCAGATGGAGTCGGTGAGTCCAAGGCGTGCGATGCAGGGCGAGACGATGCTCGATGCGGTGCTGACAGGTTGCGATGCAGGCGACCAAGCCGGAGTGCGGGAGCTGGCGTCGGACAGCGGTGCGAGTCGGAGCGGTGCGTCGCAGACGTGCGAGCAGTGCCCCAAATGCGGTGCGGTCACGACTCTTGAGCCAGTTGCAGCGACAGCGTCGGTCTGGTCCGGCTGGCCCAGTGAAGCGATGCAATGCGAACTGCGGTGCCCACAAGTCACGGTGCAAGCAGCGGCTCGATGTTGGCGGCGTCGGACGTCGCCCACGGTGAGACCAGGGTTGCGATGCGAAGCGGGGCGATGCGGTCTGCGGTGCAAACAGGTCACCGGTCAGGGATGGAGTCGGTTGACGGAGTCGGTTGCAGTTCCCTTCCTCTGTGGCAACTGAAACAGCGTTCCAGAAGCGGTACCCAGAGGATTGTGAAGTCTTTGTAGTCCCTGAGACTTCTTAACAGGAGGCCAGCTCGGTTCCTGGCCCTTGGAGATACTCAGCACAAGTTTGTAGAAAGTTCAGGGCAGTCCTTTCACTGCCCAAGGCAGAAGCAGCAGCTGCAGGCCAACCCAACAAAGCAACAACACAGCAAAGGGGCAGTACTCCTCCTGGCAGCTCTTCCAGCTCTTCGTCTTGGCAGGTTCCTTGATTCCAGCGAGATCTAAATTCATGGGGTCAGGGCCCCAATATTTATATCCCAAATTCCTTTGTTCTCTGAAGGCAGAGAGGCCTTTGCCTAGTCCAAACCAGTTCTGGAGCACTTTGTTGACAAGTCTCCGTCCCTTCTTTCAGTGAGTAGGCCATGGACATCAGACGCACCACAGGAGGTGGAGCCAGCATTGTGGAGGGAAGGCACTGTCCTATTCAGGGCCCAGGTGCGACCCCTCCCACCCATCTACATGTAGATCTTGCTATTCAGCCCTGCGCTGACTCACCCTGTCTCCTGGCATCCCCCAGCCCCTGTCACTCACATTCCAGACAAGGAATACACAACCTCGCAGAGGCAGGCTTGGATGGTTAGACAAGAAAATACCCACTTTCTAAAAGTGGTATTTTCAAACACAGAATGTTAAAACCAACTTCACTAAAAGCTGCATTTTATCATTCTGAGTCCAGGCATACTAAACTCGAATTTCTACCATGTTCCCGGGGTCAGTTAGGATTATAAGCTGTAATAATCAAAACTGCCCGTTCTGGCCTAGGGGGAACAGGTAGCCTTGCAATAGTGAAAACGAACTAGGCTGTAATTCACTATCAGGACATGCCGCACACACCCGGGCATGTCCTACCTTTCGCATACACCGCACCCTGCCCACAGGGGTACCTTGGGCCTACCTTAGGGGTGACTAACATGTAGCAAAGGGAAGGTTTAGGGACTTGCAAGTGTGTGCACTTGCCAAGTCGACATGGCAGCCCCAGGCTGCGCACAGGCTCTGCGATGTCAGGCCCGAGTTACACTTTACGGGCTGTTTGCGTGGGTGGCACAATCCAGTGCTGCAGCCCACCAACAGCATTTGGTCTATAGGCCCTGGCACTCGCAGTGCACTTTACAAGGGACTGACAGATAAACCAAATAGGCCAATCATGGAAACACCAATCCATAACGCATTTTATACAGGAGCACTTGCACTTTCCCACTGGACCGCAGTGAGGAAAGTGCGCAGAATCATTACACCAGCAAAAACAGAGTCAAAACCGGGAGGTCAGAAAGCAAAAAGTCAGGGGAAACACGCCAAAAGATGCCAAGTCTAACAGAAGCCTTTAAGGCCTCCTTTTTGGGGCAGGTCATTTCTTATAAAGCTGGGACATATAAGCAGAGAGAACGGAAGATAGAAATTTTACAAAACACAGTAGAACGGCTTAGGAATTAACTCAATGGCACAATTTCAAGAGTTTATTGTGATAAGGTACTACAGCAAGAATTGGTGAGGGCAAAAGACCAACTAAGAACATTTTTCATTTTAGAAGATATTACAAGGAGTAAGGCTTACCAACTTAAAGTGTATGAAGAAAGCCATAATATAGGTACATATTTAGCATGGGCTACCAAAACGCAGAAGAATAGGCAAATGATCACACAAATGAGAGACTCTAGTACTGGAACAATGGTGGAAGATAAAGACAGGATAGAAGAATTATTTATTCGCCATTTTAAACAAATCTATGCCGAAGTAAAAGACTTACAAGTAAACTACTTCAGCGCATTTCAGTTGCCACAAATCACCAGGGACAATCTAGAAGCTTTGAATAAGCCCATTGAGCCTATAGAACTGGCGGAAACACTAAAAAGTATCGCTAGTGCAAAGGCTAGTGGAAACTATGGTATTCCTGTTGAAGTATATAAGATGTTTTTAGCTGATTTTTCTCCATTTGTTTTTTTAAAATTCTTTTTATTTGAAACATAATTGGCATAGGTAAGTTGTTCAGTTACAGAATATACAGTGTACATATACAGTCTTAGGGGCCGATTCCGATCTCGGTCGGAGGCGCACCCAATACCATTCGGTCGGGAAAAAAGCCATGCGAAAGCCTGTTTCCCGACCGATCCGTACAGTACACCGAACGAGCAAGCACGATGCGCACAACAGCAAAAAATCCGGCCGAGCCGTACTCACCCAAACCAGGTCCTGTTCTCCGACCGAGGCGAATCCGGAAACGCCGAATCGAGTCGCACGGAAGGGAAAATGCAGCCCCGTCCGGCCGGACAAGTACGATGCGCTTTCCGTACGCTCCGAACCCGTCGCTACGCACGGCACGTCAAAGCATCCGGGAGAGGCGCACATAAGCTCCGATTCGCGCCACAACACGATCCACGGCTCCGAGACGAACACGGCACCGACGAGGATGACGCGAAGCGACGAGGACGAGGCGAAGCGACGAGGACGACGCCAAGCAACGAGAAGGACGAACGACACGAACCAACCATGAATCCCTTTGTCCCGATCATACCAATCTTCTACATTTACTACCGGAACAGGCACGGACGCGTACGGCGCAGAAGGTAAGCCAGACACCAACCACAAAACACATACAACACGTACACGACACATCACACACACACACACGGGGATGCTGAATATACTTACACCAGCAACAGCAGCACCATAGGGGCGGGATGCCCATCACCAATGCCACATATGCACACAGGGGCCTGAATGCGCACCACCACCCCTACCCAGGGGGGGCTGGATGCCTACCACTACTACCACCCTTAGCCAGGGGGGCTGGATGCCTACCACTACTACCACCCTTAGCCAGGGGGCTGAATGCCTACCACTACTACCACCCTTAGCCAGGGGGGCTGGATGCCTACCACTACTACCACCCTTAGCCAGGGGGGCTGGATGCCTACCACTACTACCACCCTTAGCCAGGGGGCTGGATGCCTACCACTACTAGCACCCTCACCCAGGGGGGCTGGATGCCTACCACCACTACCACCCTCACCCAGGGGGGCAGGATGCCTACCACTACTACCACCCTTAGCCAGGGGGGCTGGATGCCTACCACTACTACCACCCTTAGCCAGGGGGGCTGGATGCCTACCACTACTACCACCCTTAGCCAGGGGGGCTGGATGCCTACCACTACTACCACCCTTAGCCAGGGGGGCTGGATGCCTACCACTACTAGCACCCTCACCCAGGGGGGCTGGATGCCTACCACCACTACCACCCTCACCCAGGGGGGCAGGATGCCTACCACTACTACCACCCTTAGCCAGGGGGGGCTGAATGCCTACCACTACTACCACCCTTAGCCAGGGGGGGCTGGATGCCTACCACTACTACCACCCTTAGCAAGGGGGGCTGGATGCCTACCACTACTACCACCCTTAGCCAGGGGGGCTGGATGCCTACCACTACTACCACCCTCACCCAGGGGGGCTGGATGCCTACCACCACTACCACCCTCACCCAGGGGGGCAGGATGCCTACCACTACTACCACCCTTAGCCAGGGGGGCTGGATGCCTACCACTACTACCACACTTAGCCAGGGGGCTGGATGCCTACCACTACTACCACCCTTAGCCAGGGGGGCTGGATGCCTACCACTACTACCACCCTCACCCAGGGGGGCTGGATGCCTATCACCACTACCACCCTCACCCAGGGGGGCAGGATGCCTACCACTACTACCACCCTTAGCCAGGGGGGCTGGATGCCTACCACTACTACCACCCTTAGCCAGGGGGGCTGGATGCCTACCACTACTACCACCCTTAGCCAGGGGGGCTGGATGCCTACCACTACTACCACCCTTAGCCAGGGGGCTGGATGCCTACCACTACTACCACCCTTAGCCAGGGGGGCTGGATGCCTACCACTACTACCACCCTCACCCAGGGGGGCTGGATGCCTACCACCACTACCACCCTCACCCAGGGGGCAGGATGCCTACCACTACTACCACCCTTAGCCAGGGGGGCTGGATGCCTACCACTACTACCACCCTTAGCCAGGGGGCTGGATGCCTACCACTACTAGCACCCTCACCCAGGGGGGCTGGATGCCTACCACCACTACCACCCTCACCCAGGGGGGCAGGATGCCTACCACTACTACCACCCTTAGCCAGGGGGCTGGATGCCTACCACTACTACCACCCTTAGCCAGGGGGGCTGGATGCCTACCACTACTACCACCCTTAGCCAGGGGGCTGGATGCCTACCACGACTAGCACCCTCACCCAGGGGGGCTGGATGCCTACCACCACTACCACCCTCACCCAGGGGGGCAGGATGCCTACCACTACTACCACCCTTAGCCAGGGGGGCTGGATGCCTACCACTACTAGCACCCTTAGCCAGGGGGACAGGATGCCTACCACTACTACCACCCTTAGCCAGGGGGGCTGGATGCCTACCACGACTACCACCCTCACCCAGGGGGGCTGGATGCCTACCACTACTACCACCCCCACTCATAGGATGGACAATGCATGACACAACCAGCACACCACAACCTAGGGAATGCAAGATAAAGACATCCCCCCACCACCATGACAAGCGTGTGTAGGCTGTGTCAAATGCCTACAACACCGAACATGACTTTGAACATACAATGTGACCCCCTAGCACATGTGCCACACATATATGTGTGTGGCACCCACAATGCAAGCAGCCCATGACCATTGTGGCAATGGGGCCTAAACCCCCATCATCACAGTGACCAAAAGGTAAGTGTGGGGTCCATAGTTGAAGCACATTTTGACCATTGTGGCAATGGGGTCTAAACCCCCATCATCACAGTGACCAAAAGGCAAGTGTGGGGTCCATAGCTGAAGCACATTTTGACCATTGTGGCAATGGGGTCTAATCCCCCATCATCACAGTGACCAAAAGGGAAGTGTGGGGTCCATAGCTGAAGCACATTTTGACCATTGTGGCAATGGGGTCTACACCCCCATCATCACAGTGACCAAAAGGTAAGTGTTGACAAAGAAAGAGTTGCAACTGCCAAACTGCATGGATCATTCCTGGTCACAGAACCAAAAACTCATCTGTGGCAAAGTAGTGTATGTGTCCCATTGCAACATAAATTGGGTGAGCCAAATACTGCAGTGCAAATGAGACATTCCTTTGGCCATGTGCAGACAAACAACACCCATGTGGGCTGACACCGTCAACATTCATCAATGACACAATGACAGAAGTGACCATCAGAATGCAGAACCACATATTTGCACCAATGGGCACACAAATGCAGATATCCTGTGGAGACAGCAGATGTGAGGTGAACAGATACCATACCATGGCAGCAATGGGACACACAAACCATGATCACTGTGCTGACCGATGACCTAGGAGTCCCAGGGACAGCAGGGGAAACACACCAAACAACATACAGCCAATGGCACACCCAAGATATGCCAATGCAGTGGTGCAGTTGCACAAACACAAACAGGCAGACCAACACTGTCATCATACACAGCAGGTGAGGGGGGTGCCAGTGTCCCCAGGTAACCACACAACACATGAGGAGAGCTGAATACCAATCATACAGATGTGCATACACTGCCACACTAAGGTAACTCATGGATCAAAATCCCCTATGTGGGCAAGCAGGCATTGTCAGATGAGAGGGAGCACAAAACACACATGTCACACAGGCACGTAGGAACAACAACTGACACAGCAAGACACAGACACACCACAGCACCACCCCCAGGGCCCCCACAATGTGGTGACCCTTGGCTGCATAAAAATCCCACTCTGATGACAAAGCTGAATGTGGTTCACACTGTGAACCACAGTCATGTGTCCTGAGCAACAAACTACCATCACACCGACACAAGCACAAATCAATCAGCATGGCCAGTAAGCCAAGGCCAACATGGAGGCAGGGGTCTAGCTGGGCAACAACTCCCATCTGCACACACTCAAGACCACACCCCTCGACCTCCAACAATGTGCAGCAGTGAAGTACACATGCACTGGTGACATTGCACATGCACCCATGACTATTCCAGGGTGGTGGGTGGGAACCAAGGTGCAGAAACACATCACACATGGCCACTCAACAAGACTCCTGAATGTCTGACACACTGCACACTACGCTGTACATGGACATGACGGCGATACCACACCAACCAATGGGATCCCAGCCACAGTCACACACCAATGAAGAAGCCAAGGTCACCCACAAAGAACACACATAGACAACAACCAACATCGCAGCCCGGACCCTGAGGAGTGCCAGCAGTCACACACACAACGTGTCACAATCACTGAAAGATAACACGAACTGAAAATCACATGACAGGGGCAAACAACAAGTGCCAAGGGGAAACCTGACTGTGACCCATCTGCGTCTGCACACAAACTCAGCCCTGACAGCAAACACACCTATGGGTGACACCCTGATGACCAGTAATGTGCCATGCACCCACATCACAGAGAACACAGGGAGAAGACTTTGGGGGAACATAGCTCAAGTCAGCAAGCATCACAAACAGGTACAACACTAGGGATCACAGCATGCGCAGATAAATGGAAGTGAACACACAGACATGCACATACAACACACACCTTGGGCGCAGGCAATGTCACACGTGTACACACTGCCATGAGGGGACTCCACTCCTGTGTGAGGAAAGCTGTGCCATATGTTGCCTCAGTAGGGCCCCATCATGTCAGCTGAGCACTTGGTCACACAATCAACAATTAGCACCAAATGAGGGCTCCCGTCTCATCAGCCTGGTCATGGATGTGCCAACGGAATCATCAGCACAGATCCAACACACTTGTATAGCAATGTTGCACTGACTACACGGATGAGTCCTTTCCCATTGATGCCCAAACCTGCATGTCCAGTGGAGATGGGAACACGGTCAGGGAAGTAGACAAATCCAACAATGGCAGGCACAACAGATGTGCAGGGGTGGAAGCCACAGATATGAAATTGCTAATGTAAGTAGGAAATCCCATTGCCAAATACTGAACACATGACACCCTCAGATGCTGCTATGGATGACATGGATACACCACATGAAAGGACACATTCCCCCTGGACCACATGGGTTCCTGCACAGTAACACTTCATAATCATGAGACCAGATATCACCATCACTGCAGCAAGGGCATGGTTAGCAGCACCAACAACATGTACATCTGAAGCATGAGCACTAGAGAAAAGAAAGTTGCTTTATTCAGCATATGTGTTGAATGAAAACGACGTCCAGAAAAAAGAGCAAAGGCCAATGGCCAGTCCATTGTCAAAGTTCAAACAGGGTGACACTGGCAGATGTCACCCTACGCATGCCTGCACAAAACCAGGGACAATCCACTAGGAGGGGCAACCGGGGGCAGGCCAGGCACCGCAGGGACAGGATCAGGGCTCACCAGGGGAGTCAGGGAAGGGGTGGTGGGTGCTGGAGAGCCACTGACAACTGCAGTGGAGGTGTCTGACATGGTGTGTGCCGGCACAACTGGGGGCATGACTCAGATGTCGTGGGTGCCGGCACAACTGCAGTGGACCCTGCAGATGGAGTGGACAGGTCCGCCACTGCAGTGCCCAAGTCAGACAGGGCGGTAGTGGACTCCACTGCAGTGCCTACCTCCAGGGGAGGAGAATGGGGAACAGGCAAGGTGGGTTGGACAGAGGGGGAGGACACCCTCACCACATCAGTGGCACAGACAAGCGCAGCGGGGGTGTGGTGCTGGGAGAGCAAGTGGCAGGGGGAGAAGGCCTGATCCTCTTGGGGATGGTATATCTGTGGGTGGGGGAACCTGGGGCAGGGTGTGGTGGGGGCACCTGTGCAGTGGGGGCCTGAGGGATGGAGGACGGAGACCTTGTGCCTGAGCTGCAGGGCGGTGGCGGGGTCTTGCTCTTAGGACTCCGGGGGACTTGCGGGTGGGGGCCTCAGTCCGTCTGCGCCTGGGGGAGGGTGTCCGGGGGCGAGGGGCACTCTGCTCCGTGTGGGTGGGCTTCCTCTTCCCCCGGGATGCTGGAGCAGCTTCATCGGTGGGGAAGAGGCCGAGGTCACAGAGGAAGAGCTGCTGTGACTTTGGGGTTGCAGGTGAGGCAAGGGAGGGTGCTTTGGAGGGAGAGGGAACTGAGGACTGCGCAGTGCATGTGGATGCGTGTGTGTGTTCCAGGGCCCCATCCCCTGTGAGTCTGGCTTCAGTCCCCTGAATGTGCGTGCGTGTGCGTTTTGTCATTGGCGTGTGTGTCAGTGTGCTGGATGTGTGTGTGCTGGTGTGTGCCTGTGCCGGTGTGTGTGTGCTTGGGACGGGTAAGGTACTGGGGAGTGTGGATGGAGCAGAGGCAGGAGGGGTGAGGGACCGTTTGAGGAGGGACACTGCTGCCGTCAGGGAGGAGTCCATGGACCAATTGCCCCTCTGTAGATCAGACATGCCCGATGAGATGCCCTCCATGAACGACACCAGCTGAGTCAACAGCGCGGTGTGCGCATGGAGGACACTCAGCATGGCTGTCTGGCCTACATGGAGCTGGCGAAGGAGGTACACAGACTCCTCACTCAGGGCAGCAGGGGACACAGGGGCAGGGGCTGCGGTGCCTGGCCCAAAGGAGACACGCTCCCGGACATGGGAGCCTCCACGGACCTGGGGAATGGGAGCCGATGGGAGGGCGGTGGTGGTGCTGGTGGTGGCGGGGACAGCAACACTAGCTGGGGTGTGGTGGCTGCTGACACCCGCCTCCACAAGGGAGTCATCCTCCGAGTTGCTCTGGTCCTCAGCTGAGGTGGATGCTGCTGAGGACTCCTCGGTGTGGCTCCCCTCGCCCTCCGTGCCACTGGGTCCCTCCGACCACTCCTCGGCTGCTGACCCAGTCTGGCTCTCTGGCTCCTCCTGGTCCGTGGAGCTGTCCCCTTCCGTGGCCGTGGATGTATCTGCAAACAATGGGGAAACAGACAGACATCAGTCACCTGCACAAAACGCACACACCACTGTGAGCACAGCACATCACAGAGCAAGCCCTGGCATCATTAGTTGTACATTGCTAAAAGTGCCCTAACTGAACAGGAGAAGCCAATTGTCAGTCTGATGCCAAGCATGGCACTCACATCCCACATGGCCTTGCACCCATCTGTCTGGTGTCTGTTGGATTGCAACACCCCAGTGTGGACACATGCACCAAGTACACAGTAGTTGGACAGTGCAGAGGACACGGTGTGGACACATCACAGCTCTTGCCACTGAGTCAGTACAGGTTTCCGGATGAAAGGGATGCCCAGAGTCAAATAGGAAATGCATGTGATGCATACCAGCGACAGACACCATGATGCACCCATGTCCTGATAGCCAGCGCCACTATGGTGTGCATGTAGCACATGTCACTCCCCTGCAGGCTCACCAATCAGTAGACACATGCCATGGCGGAGGCATGACTGCAAAGTCATACATCACTGTCTCAGTGATGTATGACTTTGCAGCCAGACAACAACACTCTGCACTGTGTCACAATAGTAGGTCATGGGGAATGCAAGTCCTGGAGCTGCACAAGTGCACATGTACATCCCCCCAACAACACGTCCTCTTAACCCTCATCTGTCCAGGTCATACCTATTGGACATATGGGAGACCTGTGACACTACCCTCTGAACCTGAGCCCCTCACACTCTGCTGTGAATGGGGAACAGCTGCCTGAACTTCACATTCACATGCCCCAGTCTGCATGGGCAGCTGATCAGACACCTATGTGACACACAAGTATCGTCTCCTATGGTCACATCTCCAGTGGCATGCTGAGCCCCTACCAAGAAACTCCACAGCAGTCCTGGCGACTAATCCACAGCACACTGACACAGAGGCAGACACCTGAGGGGTCAAATCACTGCGCACAATGTGTCAGCTGATACACGGGAGTGGGAGTACAGAGTGTATTGTATGGCCTGGAGTAGGCATGACTGTCCAGCCCCACATGAATGAGGGATGAGCCCTGGACTGTAGGCAGCTGGCTAAGTATGTGTGACACACGTCATATACATACTCCTGGGGCCCAAACATTGTTCCCACCCGCAGCATGGGTGTGTGCCAGATACCCCAGCCACATGTGGTGGATCAGCTCAGCAATTGGACCACAGATCAAAGTAACACGCTGAATACATGTCAGAATACAGGCATTGTGTAAGCAATGGACCCACCCATGATGCCCACCACAGAGTCAGGGAAACAGATGCTGTCTCCCACCTTGAGTCAAGCAAACTGCAAGGACACAGTCCTAAGTGACAGAATTCCCTGCATGTAAGGGCCACACCTGGGTATCAGATGAGGAGTGGGCAGTGCACAATAGAGGGACATGGCTCCTGGACAACATGACTGCTGTACTGTGGCAGTTCAACCAGGCCTGAGGAGGGCACATAGCATGTTAGACAGAGTTCACAGTGCAGTCTTTGACTCACCCCCTCCTTGCTGCTCTCTGGCCTTCAGCTGCCCATCCAGGTCTGGAAAGACCACCGCCAGGATCCTGAGCATGTGGGGGGTCAGGGTCCGTGTTCCGCCCCTCCTGCGAGGAGGCGACAGCTTCAGCTGGACCCGTGCAATCCTCCGGGTCCAGCCCCGAAGGTCCTTCTACCTCTTTTGGCAGTTGCGGATCCGGCGCTTGTAGACCCCCACGGACCGGACAGCCCGGACGATGTCCTTCCAGATCTCCTGCTTCCGATGGGCAGAAGCCTGTCAGGATGACAAAGTGATAAGGCCATTACTACACATGCAACATATCCGTGCATGACACAGTTGCATATACATGTCGCAATCACAGGGGCACATGGTGTACACAGGCAGTGCACGGCTGCCCATGGACAGTTTTCCAGAAGTCACTAAATGGTATCATTGCATGGGGAGTAAAACCCTGTTCAGAAGCACTGTCACTGCACCATACCTGTCCAGTGCAAGTCACTACACACTATGGGGGGTGACAACTACTCAGTGAGCCTGCTAGCCAGTGGCGTGCAGACTCTCAGCCTTGCTAGTCAGACAAAATGCACATTCAGAAAGGCAGTGCACAGGACACTCACCTGCTCCCCTGGTGTCCCATACAGCTTGCTGTACTGTGGAAGTAGGCTGTCCAGCAGGGCCTGGTTCTCTTCAAGGCTGAAGGCTGGGGCTCTCTCCACAGTACGTGCCATTGCAGGGTCCAGAGGGGCAGAGACAGCAGCAGTGCAGTGGCAGATGTCGTCTTGGAGCATGTAGTGCAGGCAAGTGGGCTCTCAGGGGAACAGCCAGCAATATATATGTGCTGGAGAGGCAGATACTGTCCCTTGTGTCCAAAGTGATAGGTCCAAGTCGTTTGCATCTTCTGAATCTGGCCAATCCATGGAATAGCAGCACCAAAACACGCCCACAGCATCCTTCAAATCTTCAACTTCATGACATACATGATTTTGCAACATTGTTGTGGGTGACCAACTGATTTTCCAGCAACCGACTCGTTCGAAATTCGAAAACGCGTCCGTTGCCAGGCAAGCCCATTGTCAATGGGTGCGCACCGATCGGTCCATTGCGGTACAACGCGCACAGGGGTACAACGCGTACCCGCACACATTGAAAGCAATGGGCCGGCCGGAGGCACCGATCGGTCCATTGCAGTTCAACGCGCACAGGGGTACAACGCGTACCCGCACACATTGAAAGCAATGGGCCGGCCGGAGGCACCGATCGGTCCATTGCAGTTCAACGCGCACAGGGGTACAACGCGTACCCGCACACATTGAAGGCAATGGGCCGGCCGGAGGCACCGATCGGTCCATTGCAGTTCAACGCGCACAGGGGTACAACGCGTACCCGCACACATTGAAGGCAATGGGCCGGCCGGAGGCACCGATCGGTCCATTGCAGTTCAACGCGCACAGGGGTACAACGCGTACCCGCACACATTGAAGGCAATGGTCCGGCCGGAGGCACCGATCGGTCCATTGCTGTTCAACGCATCACTGTACATGTGACTGGCATATGTCAGCATGCCTGTCTCAGATGGACATATGCCAGCCACAGATAGCTCCCAGGGAGTGAGGGGCACACCTACATCACGACAGCCTGTCCAAACCTTATCATAAGGCATGTAAGGCTGCATTTCCTATTGTGTGTATGTTGGTGTACATGTTGTCCTGTGGGTGTCACCTGTGGGCAGCCACCCCCAGGCTGTGCACGTGTTCATGGGGACAGGATCCTGGGTGTTATGTGTACGTGACCACTGTGATGTGCAACTGTTCATATCTGTGCATGTGCCATGGTCACATTTCACAGTGGTGTATGTGTATGTCATGTCACATACCCCGTGAGTCCCATGTGGGACGGTATGTTTGAGCCAGGGTGTCCCAGTGGCACAATAGTGATGGTCCTCCACAGTCTTTGTGCATGTAGTGTTTACAATGTCTCTGATTTCATGTGCACAATGGGAGACAGTCTCCACATCCACGTTGTGTGTGCATGGACTCTGATGTTGTGCGTGTGTGTCACAGACGTCCATGTCTGTCCTGCCGTGGCAAGTGGGGCCACTACCTGTGGGGGTCATGTTTGTTTTGCTGTGGTGTACACATGATACTCCATGTGATGCCAGTGTCCATGTGGCATTACAGGGTCCCTGGGAATGTACCTGTCGTTGAGCTGTGGTGCCTGGGGCACATCTGTCCTCACATGTCACTGTGGGGGTGATTGTGACACGGCAGCAGGAGATGGGAACTGTGACACGGCATCATGATATCCAATGGGCCAACCTGGGACAAATTGATGCCACCTGTAGGACCGTGTTGACAGATGTTGGCCATGTATGTACCATACATGTCCTTCCGGTACTGCACACTTCATGTAGTTGTGCCTCATAATGATGTATGTTGGGATCTTGAGTGTGTTCAATGCCGCATATGTGGGGTGACTGACAATCTTGCTTACTTCTCCTCTGCACTGCAGGGCTCCTGCTGTCCATCGGCCATTCCCAGACCTGGCAACGATGGTGGAACGGGACAGCATCCGACGGTACCGCTTCACCAGGCAGCTGATTGAGGATTTGGCAGTGCAGTTGTCCCCACATTTGCAGCCTGGCCGGCCGTATCCTACAGCGCTGACCCCCAAGGTGAAGGTGATGGCAGCCCTACACTTCTTTGCCACCGGTACCTTCCAACATACTGTGGCGACTGCTGGTGGGATGTCACAGACCATGTTCAGCCGTGTGCTCCGCGATGTTTTGGCGGCAATGTTGCTCTTCCTGAACCGGTACATCTATTTCCCTAGACTGCGACGACTCACTGACGTGAAGAGTGACTTTTATGCCCTGGGGAGGATGCTGCATGTAATTGGCTCCATTGATGGGACACATGTGGCTTTGGTACCACCACAGGCCCAGGAGCAGGCCTACAGGAACCGCAAGCACTACCACTCGGTCAATGCACTGGTGGTGTGTCTTGCAGACATGACCATCACACACGTGTGTGCCCGTTTCCCTGGTTCAGCACACGATGCCTTTGTGATGAGGAGTAGTCGCATCCCCAGGATGATGGCACAGATGCAGAACCAGCGTGCCTGGCTTGTCGGTGTGTACTGACTTTGTGCCATTGTGTGTGATCTGATCTGTAGTATTCCGCCCACTTTTCCAAGTCAGCTAATGTGCACTTGTCTGTCCATAGGTGACTCGGGATACCCCAACATGCCGTGGTTGCTGACACCCCTCAGGAACCCTGTGACACCTGCCCAGATGCGCTACAATGAGGCACATGGTCGGACCAGGAGAGTGATTGAGCGGACCTTTGGTCTCCTGAAGAGCCGCTTCCGCTGCCTGGACAAGACCGGAGGGTCCCTCCCATATGCCCCTGCGAAAGTGTGCAAGATTATCATCGTCTGCTGCATGCTCCACAACCTGGCAGTGCGGAAGGAGTTGCCTCTCATCCAGGATGACAATGACCAACATCCGCCACCTGTGGAGGATCCTGGCCTGGACCACGATGCCAGTGACGATGATGATGATGATGATGGTGATGGTGATGTCCGCACACAGCTCATCACCAACTTCTTTAGCTGAATGTGAGTATCCTGAGGTGTCATGTCAATGATGTGAGTTGGCATGATGTGTGGGTGGTGCTCTGGTGCTGTTGGAGTGTGTCCATGGGCTACTTGACTGGATGTGTGTTGCGATGTGTGGTGACAGGTGGGCTGTACTCCCCAACAGTGTTGACATGCTAACTTGGTTCTGGGTGGGTATCTTGTAACATGTATTGTGCATGAGTTTTGCTGTTCTGTCCTGTACTCCATTGCTTTTGACTGTGTGTCATTTCTGTCCTTCACAGGGTACTTTCAGATTCGTTTGGTCAACTGTGTCCACCGACGACGTGATTGCACATCCAGGCTGGTAGCTGTTGTGTCCCTACAGGTGATGTGCGCCACACCCATGGACTTCCTTCCGTCTACAGTTGTTGACTGTGTGCCCGCTACCAGGTGGGGTTACCTTGCATCTGTAGTGGTTACGGCATGTTGCAACTGTGTAATAAACCTGTGCTTCACTTTGTGATGTGCGTTGTCTGTGGTCACACATTTGACTGCCATTTGCTTACTGCACCTGTGGGCTACTTGACTACAACTGGGAATGGGTGTGGTGTCTGTGCATTGCACCGTCTTCCCTGGCAACATCAGTGTAGGCAATGAGTCAGATGGCCTAGGTGTGTATGTGTCGTGTAGCCCTGGTGGTGTGTCTCCCTCATGTGTGTCACGTTGCCTGTACTCACATACCTGTGTTGTCCTTGCTGTTGCAGTTCGCATACACAGTGTAATTTTGCAGTTCATCATCCCCATAACAGCACCCACGTTGGAATCACGACAGAGGCAAGTATGGTGTATTAGTGTGTTTATTGTGATACATTTGTGTTAATAGTGCATAGGATGGGTTGTGCTGTACATGAATCTTGCAATCCCAAGTTCCTAGGTGAATTGAAAGTCCGGGTAGACAGGATCCCCAGTATCGGGGCCACAGTTGTCTGACACATTGGTCCAACTTGTACTCCCCATGCAATGTGTGGGAGTAGTGTTGCCGTCAACAGGGTGAACAGTCTGTGCACAAAGGCGAACATCCAGAACAGGTTCAGGCTTCCTGGGAGTTGCGCTTGGCCATCGGCCTCTCACTTTTCCCTCCTCGGACGACCCCTCTTCTTGGGGGGGCCCTCAAGTGCAGGCTGCTGCGGTGCAGGGGACTCTCCGCCAGAGTCCTCCTCCCTCCCTGTGGCAGTTGCAGTTTGTTCGGCACCAGATGTTGTTGGCACACAGGGAGGTGTGGACTGGTTGCTGTTCATCTGGCGGAGGCATTGTAAAATGTCCCTGTGCACCGCCGTCATCTCATGCAGTGCATCCCACTTGGACTCCACGCGGGACATGTGTGAGTCCACACGGGACATGTGTGACTCCACGTGGGACATGTGGGAGTCCAAGCGGGCATGATGGGCAGCCTGCTGCTGTTTAATGTCTCTGAGGAGCCCCACTACCTGGCTGAGCTCTCCGGTGCTGGACTGGTACGCATCAGCTATGCGTACCAGTTGTGGGTCGTCATGCACACCAGCAACGTCTGCAAGCAGCGACCTCTGTCTCCCACTCCTCCCACCACCCCTGCTGACATGTGCAGTGTGTACAGTGGCACGCACAGATAACCCTGGTCCACCTTGGGGGTTGGTGGTGGTGGTGGTGGTGTCCATGGCCCCAGGTTGGTCCAGGGTCACTGTGCTGGTGTTGCTCCTTATTCTGTCCATGTCGGCAGGGATGGTATTCGTGGTGACAGTCGTTGTAGGGGTGGGTGCAGGGGTGCAGCTGGTGGTCCTGCTGGTGCTGCAGCTGGTGGTCCTGCTGGTGCTGCATGTTGACTTGCACCGGATGTGCCAGGTTGTTCTTCATCGTCCGAGGAGGACAGAGGCTGTACGACGCCAGTGAGCTCGGCATCCTCTTGAGCCTGGGACTCCTCAGCGTCTGCTGCTGTGTCCCCATCATCACCTGTTTTTGGGAGACACAAACAATGTATGTCATGTTTCTGCAGGCATCAATGGTTGACACACATGACAGTTGTGACTGTGCCTCTGGGTGCGGGCCTGTACATTGCATTGTCCTAAGTCGTCACAGTCAGGGGTTGATATTGGTGTGGCACATTGTCCTGCATTATTTGGGCATTTCTATGTATTTTCTGGGGTGTGAACATGGTCTGCATTGCTTGTGTTTGGTTGACAGCCGGCCCTCCTTCCCACCCACCCAGCCAGTCAGTTATCCCACCATGGAACGTGCTTGCGTTGCAGGGAGTGTAAGTTGTCTCTCAGGATGTCAGTCAGTGGTGTCCTGCTGTTTGTTGGTGCACAGTTGGCAGCAGGGCCTTGTGCTCCCCACAGCAGTAGCCAGTGTCAGCCATCTTGTGAGTCCTTCTCCACTCCCTGTGATGTGAGCATGGTTCAGGGTGGTGTTGATGGGACAGTTGTGGGGGTGAGCTATGTCTGTGACTACGACTCCCATCATGCCATTGCCTCCACCCCACTTGCCAGCATTCCCATACTTACTTGCTTTTGTGTGGAGTTCAGTGGGTGTGGGTGTGAGGGCAATGGCAAGATGGCTGACAGTGGTGTCCTGCTGTTGGTTGGTGTGCAGTACCCAGCATGCCCTTGTGTTCCCCACGACACAGCAACAGTGTCAGACATCTTTGATGGGCCTTTCCACTCTCTGTGGGATGTGCATGCGTGAGTGTGAGCTTGCTGGGCCATGTGGTGGGGGATGTAGGGCTGTGACTACGACTCCCATCATGCTATTGCCTCCACCCCCTTCCCAGCATGCCCATGCTTCCTTCCTTTGACTCTGCTTCCCTGTGGGGTGGGCTGGCTGTGCTGACAGGATGGCTGGGAGTGTTGTCCTGGCAGTTGTTTGGCTGAGAGTCCCAAGAGTGTCCCTGTGCTTCACACAACATAACCCAGGGTGGTGGTGCTTTGTGGGATCTTGTGTTAGGATGGAGGGCATTGCATTCTACCAGGTGGGTACTGTGGAGTTTGTGTTGGGGGGGTGTGAGGGGAGGTGCTGGTGACTATAGTCAGTGCTGCAAGTCCCCCTTCCCACCCAGCCAGCCAGATATCCCACCATGGAACGTGCTTGCATTGCAGGGAGTGTAAGTTGTCTCTCAGGATGTCAGTCAGTGGTGTCCTGCTGTTTGTTGGTGCACAGTTGGCAGCAGGGCCTTGTGCTCCCCACAGCAGTAGCCAGTGTCAGCCATCTTGTGAGTCCTTCTCCACTCCCTGTGATGTGAGCATGGTTCAGGGTGGTGTTGATGGGCCAGTTGTGAGGCTGAGCAATGTCTGTGACTACGACTCCCATCATGCTATTGCCTCCACCCCCCTTCCCAGCATGCCCATGCTTCTTTCCTTTTGACTCTGCTTCCCTGTGGGGTGGGCTGGCTGTGCTGACAGGATGGCTGGGAGTGTTGTCCTGGCAGTTGTTTGGCTAAGAGTTCCAAGAGTGTCCCTGTGCTTCACACAACATAACCCAGGGTGGTGGTGCTTTGTGGGATCTTGTGTTAGGATGGAGGGCATTGCATTCTACCAGGTGGGTACTGTGGAGTTTGTGTTGGGGGGTGTGAGGGGAGGTGCTGGTGACTATAGTCAGTGCTGCAAGTCCCCCTTCCCACCCAGCCAGCCAGATATCCCACCATGGAACGTGCTTGCATTGCAGGGAGTGTAAGTTGTCTCTCAGGATGTCAGTCAGTGGTGTCCTGCTGTTTGTTGGTGCACAGTTGGCAGCAGGGCCTTGTGCTCCCCACAGCAGTAGCCAGTGTCAGCCATCTTGTGAGTCCTTCTCCACTCCCTGTGATGTGAGCATGGTTCAGGGTGGTGTTGATGGGCCAGTTGTGAGGCTGAGCAATGTCTGTGACTACGACTCCCATCATGCTATTGCCTCCACCCCCCTTCCCAGCATGCCCATGCTTCTTTCCTTTTGACTCTGCTTCCCTGTGGGGTGGGCTGGCTGTGCTGACAGGATGGCTGGGAGTGTTGTCCTGGCAGTTGTTTGGCTAAGAGTTCCAAGAGTGTCCCTGTGCTTCACACAACATAACCCAGGGTGGTGGTGCTTTGTGGGATCTTGTGTTAGGATGGAGGGCATTGCATTCTACCAGGTGGGTACTGTGGAGTTTGTGTTGGGGGGTGTGAGGGGAGGTGCTGGTGACTATAGTCAGTGCTGCAAGTCCCCCTTCCCACCCAGCCAGCCAGATATCCCACCATGGAACGTGCTTGCATTGCAGGGAGTGGAAGTTGTCTCTCAGGATGTCAGTCAGTGGTGTCCTGCTGTTTGTTGGTGCACAGTTGGCAGCAGGGCCTTGTGCTCCCCACAGCAGTAGCCAGTGTCAGCCATCTTGTGAGTCCTTCTCCACTCCCTGTGATGTGCGCATGGTTCATGGTGGTGTTGATGGGACAGTTTTGGGGCGGGCAATATGTGTGACTGCGACTCCCATGATGCTATTGACTACACTGACTTGGCCAGCATACACAGAATTCCTTCCTTTGAGTGGTCTTCACTGTGTGTTGGTGTTGTTGTGGTGGCTACATGTGTGGATGTGTTTGTTAGTTCTATTTGTGCCACTGCCTAGCTGTAGTTGTGGTTGTGTTTGTACATGTGTTGGCACAGTTGGATGTGACTTTTTTGATGGCATGTGTTGTGTTTCTCTGACTGACATACACATTTTGGGATGATTCTGTTCTGGTTGCTGTGTGATTGCTATGAGTGCATGGTTTGACTCTCCCCTTGACAGTGATGTGTGTGTGTTTTGTGGCAGTATATTGTGTACATTTGTTGTGTACTCACCAGGCTCTGGGATGTCCTCTAGTCCATATATGCTCACTGGCGGTAGGATGGCCCGCACCTTCTCCTCCCAGGGCCTGAGGTATATTGGCTTGGCAGGAGGGCCACTGCCTGTGTGTTGGCTGTTGATGTAGTCTTGCTTCAGCAGTTTCCGTACCCTCCTGCGCACGTCATACCACCTGTTCTGGATGTCGGTCTTTGTGCGCCGACATGGTGATTGGGCGTTCACCCTGTTGATGATCCTCTCCCACATCTTGGTTTTCTGCGACATGGGGGTCTGTTGGACCAATGTGCCAAACAGCTGTGGCTCTACCCTGAGGATCTCGTCTACCAGGACTTCCAATTCACAATCTAGGAACTTGTGATTCTTCTTGGGGGGCATGGTGATGGGTGGTGATGGTGAGTGATGTGTGTGTTTGTGTGCAGGTGAGGGTGTGTGAGTGTGTGTTTTGCTGGGTGTATGTGAGGTAGG
The DNA here is from genome assembly GCA_963921515.1 of Calotriton arnoldi. Lineage (NCBI taxonomy): Eukaryota > Metazoa > Chordata > Amphibia > Caudata > Salamandridae > Calotriton > Calotriton arnoldi. The sequence continues at coordinate 312,989 of CAWUFW010015197.1, read as the reverse complement.
TATTTGTTGGTGTGCTGATGGTGTGTGGCTTATGTGAGGGATGAGCTGTGGGTGTGTGGTTGCTTTCTCTTGGGTGCTGGCAGTGGAATGGCATTTGCAAAGGCTCATGGTAGTGATTTGTGTCCTTTATATAGGTGGAGTTGTGGGTGTGTCTTTGTTCTCTGTCCCCACCCCCCCAGTATTTATTGGCTTGGTAATTGCTTGTTTGGCCTTTTTTGGGTGATTTTTCCTTTGTGCTGTTTGTGTATGTTGGAAACGTTCTTGTGACCGAGTCGGACCCTGCATTTGTCTCGTACGGTCTTCTCCGTTTCGTTCACGCTGTGTTTGTGGTATTTTCTATGCTGCGTACGCGTCGGTCGCGGTGTATTGTGTTGCTTCGGCTCGGTTTTGTATGCGTGTCAGTCGTAAGGCTTGTCCTCCGTCCGACTCGCTCATGGTTTTCGCGCCTTGCATCGTACTTAGCGGTTTGGAGTTAGCGTGTACGTTTCGGTCGGATTTGTTCCGGGTGCGTGTCGGTCGGTTGGATTCGCGTGTTTTTCCGGCCGGATTGCTGTTTTCCGTGCGGCTCGGTCGGTCGACTTGGTTTCGTTACGTGTCGGTCGGATTTTTCGCGCCTTGCATCGTACTTGGCGTGTTGGGCGCCACGGGTACGTGTCGGTCGGTATTTTTCCGGATCCGAGTCGGTCGGTGCTTTTTCCGGCCCGAATCGGAATCGACCCCTTAGCGTATTCATTCATCGTTGTCGTTATTATGACATTGCAGGTATTGTGCTGCGCATACATACTTTCGTACAGGTATTGGGTTCTATCACCTTAAGGCATTTCTAGGTTGTCACTCACTGTTGGTAATGCGCATATTCCCCCCCTATAGGTGTTCCAGCCTCCCCACAGTCTTATCCACTTTTTGGGGCAACACCTTCGCACATAAACTGTATTTTCCGCCACCATGGCCATGTCCATATCTTTGCACCATGCTGTGTGCGTGGGGGTGGCAGCTACCCCCCAATGTTGGGCTATGTTCCTTTTTGCTAGCATCATCCCCAGTGTCGGCCATGTCTGCGCCGTGGCGGTAAGGTCCGTTGCTTCCCAGATGTTTAACAGGCAGCGTTTGGGTTCTGGAGGGACTGGGTTCCCGCTTACTCTCGTAATTGTGTCCATGATAGATTTCCAGTATGCCATTATGGCGGGACAATTTTTCTCCATTTTTAATATCTTGGTTTAACCAAATTATAGACGGGATCCCGATCTCCAAAAAGATTTAAGGAGTCAGTGGTGATTAGTATTCTCAAAAAAGATAAAAATCCTAGTGACCCCAACTCCTATCGCCCAATAAGCTTAATAAAACTGTCCATGCTGATCAAACAGGATTTTTGCCAGGGAAATCAATGGCTGTCAATATCTATTATTCAATGCAGGCTATTGATTACTTTTCAGTCAACAAGGATACGGTTGCAATATTAATGATGGACGCGGAAAAGGCGTTCGACTTTGTTGACTGCTAGGCTTTATTTTTTATTCTAGAGAAGTTTGGCTTCCCATCTCAATTGATAGTGATGTTAAAGGAAGTATATAATATAATATAAGGGGCCGAAGCAAAGATAATTATCAATACGGAACAGGTGGGAGAGGTTGAGATTATAATAATCCCCGCTTTGGTTCTCTCTTTTTATTAAGCCACTCACTATCAAAATCCGTTCTAATCCTGGCTGTCATAATGTGGATGGCAAAAAGTAAACTTTTTGCTGACTACATAATCTTATATCTTAAGGCCGAAAGTGCAAATATAAAGAAAGTGCTGGAGGAAATCCAGGCCTTTACAGGCCTAGGTTGATACAAAGGTAATCAGTTCAAAACGGAGTTGCTTATGTTTAATTCTACGTATGCCCAATTGCCAGCGGGGCTACAGACTTTACCAAACCGACTCATAAGATACTTAGGTGTATATGTAACAAATGATTATACACAATTGTTCTATTTAAATTATGGGAATACTCTTATAAAGGTAAAATGTTTATTAGAGAGGTGGACACTATTACCCTTGTCATAAGTGGGACAAGTTTCATTAGTTAAAATGTCAGTACTCCCCTTGTTCGTATTTTTGTTTCTGAACCTCCCTCTGAAAGTGCCTAACTCATATTTCAGTGAAATTTTATATGGGCAAAAAAACTAGCTCGGGTAAAATTGTCTACCTTTCAACTAAGCACAGAGCAGGGGGGGTTAGCATTACCACACTTTCCAACTTATTATCAGGCCTCTCTGGTTAGTCAGATGGTACAACTAGCAGCAGCTTCATAGAAGTATGATAATTTTATTTTAAATCATATGCTAAAAGAAAGTGCAATTAATCTACCAGTTTTTCTTCGGTCAACAAAACTACCTAAAAAAACGAGATATAAGGTTATAACCACAGTAGTATCACGCAGCCAGGTATTTTGTAAGGCATTTAATATACCGGCATGTAATGCTGTTACTTCTCTCCAAGACTGTGTGATTTGGGGTTTACAGTTTTCACAAGGTGTCTTGCAGTGCTGGAGTGATCTAGGTTTCGTGAAACGAGGTGATTTTTACAACCTTACTAGATAACATGGGATACTATACTGCAGCAATTTGGTAGCCAAAATACAGCTCTATGGCTAAGTTTTAACCAAATAACTAGTTTTCATAAAAATAATTATATGATGATTAATGATTCTGCAAGAACGATAATAAGGCGGATTAACTAAAAGAAGATAAGTGGAATAGGAAACTGGTATTGCCTGTTACGCCAGAGTGCTAATAACAAACTTATGAAGGAGTTGCTTCCAAACATTTGGCAAGAAACAGTTTGCAGGTTTAATATTAAACAATGGCAATTACTGAGTGAGATTGGGCACTGAGCCTTGACAGCGGCAAACTTTAAGAGAATGGCCTTCCTATCTAGATGGATGGCATACTTTATGCCCCGTAGACTACATAAAATGTTCCCATCAACTCCGGATCAATGTTTTAGATGCAAGAGGAATGTCCATATATTCTTTGCATGCTCTACCCTACAACACTTTTGGGAAGAGGTTTTTAAGATTATTAGCCATTGCATCTCAATGGTTATTCTTCCATCAATGATGTTGGTTTTATTGGCTTCTGGCTTATGGGGCTTCAGCTAACAAAACACCAGCAATATTTTATTTGTATGCAATAGCGGTAGCCAGGTCCTTGGTACTCCAGAACTGGAAATCATCAACAGTGCCGACAATAGGTCAGTGGCCAAGACCTATGAGTTTGAGGAGGCATATGCGAAGAAGGTAGGGGCACACCTCCGGTTTAAAGCCATGTGGGCGGACTACTCCTCCGTTTTTCAATGCAATATATGGACCTTTATGTAATTTAGATGAATGTGGTGTGTGTTGCAGAGTATGGCAAGCTCCTGCTCTTAGGGGAATAATGGTAATGCTGCTATAGAGATTTTACTATTGGATTTTGCACATTCACTGTCATTGTTTTTAATAATGTACAATTGCACTATATTATCCTAAAAAAAGATTATTGATGCTGCTATTATGAGGAATATGTGTTTAGGCTATTTGGATGAATTAGACGACTATTTTTGTAGGCTATTTTTACTTTCCTTATTTTTGCACATTTTGATAAGAATGTATGAATTATTTGTATTGCCTGTCCCTTTTTTCTTGCTCAAATAAAAAGTATAAAAAAAAAAGGAGATGTGCTGTTCCAAAGGAAGTTGGCCAACATCCCTTGGGAAGAGCAGAAATAGGGGTACAACCAGATAAGAGCAATACCACAATCTTTTCAGAGTTAAATTTCAATAAAATTATCTGCCAACCAAGAGGACCCTGTGGTCAAACACTCATGAAATAAAGCTAGTGGATCAGATACAGAATTATCCAAGGAAATTAAAATCTGTGTATTGTCCTTGTAGCTCATAAATATGAGACTAAAGAACGAATTAAAATAGCCAGTTGACATATATACTGTTAAACAAAGAATGTCTCAATGATGAGCCCTGAAAGACACCTTGTTGTAAACTCTTAAACTCTAAGTAGTAAGATAGGAGATGGACTGTCAGAGATTTTTAAATAAGGTAACACTTCTGACCTTAACCTTGAACTCCACCTTCAAACAATCTTATAAGCAGCCACATATCAGAGGCTGTATTGAACGCTGCAGATTGATCCAGCATCACCAAGGCTGCTGTGTGGCTACAATGCGGCCTTGGTCTGCAAGTGATCTTCAGTCATTCTGAACTGATACCAAGACGGTTTCAGTCCCGTATGATGTACAGAGACAATATTGGACTTGGTCTGCCTATTAATAATTATTTTCTGTATTGTTACTGGATACAGCAGCAATGAAATTGCTAGATAATTACCCATGTCTAAAGGGTCAACTGTAGGTTTCTTTAACAAAGGAACAACTATGGTCTGCCTTCAATCATCCAGGACTGAAGCAGAAAGTATAGATTTATTACAAATCTCTAGTAGAGGCTTAGCTAAACAAGAGGCCACAGATTGCCTAACTCTGGAAGGAATGGGTTGCAAAGGAGAACCAGAAGAAATTGAATTTAATATTTCACTTAGATCCTCCTTGGTTAGCAGGTAAAAGTTCCAAATTAGGGGAATCCAAACATTACAGGCCAATGAAAACAGCTCTATGTTGACAGTACTCATAACTGAGGGAGCAAAGGTGACACACATTTTCTGAATTTAATCAAAGAAAACGTTGTAGAGCTTATCACATCCTGTGTGTGCTCAGTAGTTTGAGAAGAGCAAGAGGGTGCTGCAAGACATTTGACAATAGAAAAGACCTCCCGAAAGGCATTATTCCTGATTCACAAAGGTAAACGTACACTTTTGTGCAAGTTTACAATTGTTTGCTATTCACAAAGGTATTTTACTAGTAGTATCTTTACGACTGCGGAGTCTCCACACTTAAAAAGCTAGGACAGACCCATCTTTTTATGTGTGGAAACTCCGCAGTTGTAAAGATACTTCTAGTAAAACATCTTTGTGACAAGCAAATAATGGAAAATGTACACAAAAGTGTAAGATTACCTTTGTGAATCAGGCCCATTGAGAGCAGCAAGAAGGTTATCAGCATTCTCTGCAATCTCAGCCATGTTGGATAGGCCAGATGAGACCTAATGTTTGTTGTATTTTACAGTTTTTCTTCTCAATCTAATAGATCATATTCATAAAGTCAAACAGAAGGGTTTACTCTTCCAGTTCGAAGATGCTATCTTAATTCTGCATTCCGCATTTCTAAGACTGCAGCTTGCTCTAGTTACAGATAGCCTTCCAATAGCAATTCTTTGTTATTTATTATGGTTTCTTTCATTCCCTGTATGGCAGAATTGTTCTAAAGCTCTAGATGCCTCTGTGTCAAGTTCATTTCATAAAGTCTTGGATGAAGTATATGTTGAAAAAATATCCTCCAAATGATAAAATGTTGAAGAGGAGTTTATTCCAGTCACAACCTCAAGATACCTCAGCTGACTCCCAATAACTGTCACCAAGCCCCAACATTCCAAACAAGTACATTCTATAATAGAGAAAGGGAAGAGTACACAGAATAAGCCACATTACATATAAATAAAATCACATAACTAAATTGTGCATAGCAGAAAAGTATATCAATACAACAGTTAATGGAGGTCCTGGATTAGCAGTTCAGGCTGGACTGTTCCCACTGGAGCTGGCTCAAGACTGATTTGCATATAGCTGGGTCCAAATTGAGGTGGCATGGTGTGCAAAATAATGATGGACTGGGATGCGGCCTGAGTAATTACCAGTGGCTGAGATTAATTAAAGCATTCCATCCATTACTTTTTGTATACTTTAGTATGTGGTCCTAAGTTGGATGGATATGCCCAAATATTGGTTCTGTGCACACAGTGTCACTGGAACCAAGCTATACCCGGCTGATGAGCCCATAACAAACATATCATTTGTTAGTTGGCATATGTTCCATTTATACTACACAGATTAAAACATGAAACTATACTGCTGCTGTGGCGGGACGGCCTGCTCTCCCCACGCTGGGCTGACTGGAGTCTGCGGGGCAGCGCTGGTCTGTTGCTGGACCAAGATGAAAGATCTGGCACTGATGTGACCCCAATTATCGCTGTCGCTCCTCCATTCCCCAATGGTGTCTTTGACTTCGTTACATTACATAGGCTGAGTGACATAGGTGAAGGAGGTGAAAATGAATCCGATTATACGTAAAACCTCAGCATAACTGAATCAGATATCAAGGTTTTGATAGAAGCCGAGAATTTATCAGATGCCCTGTGCGGGCTGAAGAGAAAATAACACGATTCTTATTGAGTAGCACCATGTTCTAAGACATAGCGTTTGGTGTGTTGCTGAGTGGCCAAGTTAAGTTACCTGCCTTTGTTTCTCTGTGTTTGCAGTTACCCCTTGGGGTATTCCTGTGAGGTAGTCAGAGTGCTGGGCATGGATGACCACAAAGTGCAGCACTGGTCAAGAGATGTCAAATTAAGGCTTTTCGTCATCTACTTGGTGAACACCATGATATTCAGAAAAGGGGCTTGGTCAAGCCATATACCCAGCCCTGTCCAAAATGGTGGGTTGCCCATAAAATGTTAACAGTGGTTCCCTATCCAACTGGGACAGAGATCTTTCTTGTGATGTCTTTTCCTGTTAATACCAGATATAAGGAGGAATTTCCAAGTGCATTGCAACATATTTGTTCTCTTATTTATTGTCATGCTCTTCACCCCTTGCTAATATTATTGTCTCTGATTTTGCTTTTAGCTGTTTTGACCTTCGTATGGCTTTCCACACCTGGATTCAGCTTGGATCATTTCTCCTTTCTGATGTCAGGAGAAGTTTGGTGCTTTTCTGATTTCTCTAATACTGCTCTTCTCTTTCAATTAAGAGCTATAAGATTGCCATGAAGGTTTTCTCACCTCTGTAGATTTTTCCTCCTGGCTGGGACCCTCTTACAGAGACACTTGACACCTTTCATGTCTACTATTTTATGCTGGGAGGAACTGTGGTTAGGTGGAGAAGTTGCCCTTTACCTAGGCAATCAAGAAGGCATCTCAACAGACCTTCTCAAAGTTCAGTTCTAGACAGATAGCATGTATTGACCACATTAAACTAGGGCCATTAACAGGTGAAGAGGGTGTCCCTTCTATATATTGTACAGAGAGAAGATAAGAAATTGCACCTTTTAGAACTAGATATTTTGATGTGCAGTAAGATTATATTGAGCAAAGAGAGCAGTTCCTTTAAGAAGGGATCGAAACACCTTGTGTGTTATAAGACTTAGGAAAGCCCAGAGGAGCTGAGTAAGTGTGTTTGAACTTACATTTGATGAAGGGAGGATAAACCTTCTTTTCATATATTGAGTGCAGATGATGTAATAGCAAAAAGAGAAAACATACATCTTGATAGAATCTGCATACTATTATCTACAAGGGAAAATTATCTCTGCAAGGATTCCTTATCTATTTCTCTAATACAGTTAGCAGCTTCCTTCTCAAAATAGGCTATTTATTATTGATGTAAGTTATGCAATAAAGGGGTGAAATGCTCCCACTTTTTTATAGCAGGAGCTGGATCTAAAAGAATAGCAGATTGATTCATGTCAACATGTAACATTTGCAGGCACATTTTAGCAGAATGGAAATTAGAGGATGGAAACCAATATTGATAAAATGTCCCTACACTGTAGGAAGTAACTTGTATAGGTGACTACCTAAGATCAGGTCTGTTGGCTAGTGGACCAGATAAGAAATTAAACACACGTTTATTGGTCTGGATTGCATAGGATGATGTGGTAATTGTGCCATTGAAAAAAAAAATCTTTTTATTAATAGTAGCACAAATTATTAATACAGTTCAGACTATCATTGCACTGTTACAACGAAAGATCTGTGATAAAATTATGTCCATCCTTTATATTGTTCATATGTCGTTTTTGAGGCTTAATTGCAAAAGTGTTCTGGTGTGCTCTTCAGATCTCCTCCAGCGACAAGCCCGGTGAGGGCGGGGTGCATATCCCTCTCCTATACGCATTCCATTCTCCCCATACCTGTTCCCACTTCTTGGGGCATCCCCTATTTACATAGACTCCCTTCTCAGCTACCAAGGCCCAATCCATATCTTTGCACCATTCGGCATGTGTTGGTGTAGACTGCGCTCCCCACTGTTTAGCAGTACATAAGAAAAATGGTCCCAGTACACGATTGCATAGAAGAACCACAAAATTACATTGAATTAAACATAAATTACACAAACCATCTTATTCTTCATGTACAGTGTTGTTTAATCACACTGAACATACAGTAGTTCATAATATTTTCACTGATATTTATAAAGCAGTGCCCCAAGAGGGAAGGGTGGAGGTAAAGTGAATGAAGTGAGGATAGGAAGTGATTGAAACGGTGTACAATTCACATAATCAATTGTTATAAAACACAAAAGCGGCTCATAAAGGAGCCAGATCTTCTTATTAGGTACAAATGTTAGATAGCCATGATTGTAAACAGGGTCACAGTGATGAATCGCTGTTGGTCAAACTGGCTAGTATGGTAGATGTCGACGTTTCGACCCCTGAATAATAGTAGGTCAATGTATCCCTTACGTCGGGGTCTTCTTCAGGACAGGAGTGTAGGTGGGTGAATGGGGGCAGGTTATCTAGAGGCAGAATAGAAAAGTTTAAAAACCGAAAATTCCCATATAGGGGTGAAATAAAACTACAGGAGAAAAATGAAATCTAAAAGATTACCATCAGTGGCCCATTCATTGGGCGTGAGGGGCAAGTGGGCGCGTAGGCTCCAAACTGTAGTAGGCGAGAACAAACACCTGCAAAAGAATTGAGCAGGTTCAGAATACAAATAGGATCCACTCCTATAGATAAGGAATGGTTGGACCTCTCTAGTGCACTTACTTCAGCGCGTACTCAAAGATGCCTGAATTGGGGTGGGCCACACAGGGTTAATCGCCTGGGCCCGGAAAAATTACTTGTGAGGTCAATGTGGAGGGCCAAATTGCTCCGTACTCAGTCGTTCCTAGGAAAATAATGACAGACGGTCGGTTGGTTGCACCAACTCCAAACATTGTGAAACACCTCTGTATTGCATATATACAATGGAGCACATACCCAAATTTACAGGTCGAAGACCGAAAAAAACACAACGCAGCGTTAAGAAAATAAACAGCCTAACGTGGGACCCGTGCTGTTTAAGAAAAGCTGAAAAATACAGTATTGCACCCACTTATGTAATTAATGCTGGCTGCCTGTCTATCGAGGGCTACGAGGTCAATAAAAGAAAGCACGAAGTGCAGGGATGTCACCTGTATGACAGAAAACAGCTATCTAAATAATGTGAAAAAACAGCGCCTGTAATGGACGACTGCATTTCAGGAGCGTCATGCTTGAAAGGGAAAACACGCGTTTCTAAAAAGCCTGTATTATTTACCGTCTCTGTGTTAAATAGACAAAAGCACAAAAGACAGAGATGCACTGTGCGCGGCAGGGGCTTACTGTAACTCCAGGAAACGTCTCAGTCCGTCAAGGGGAACCCGAGAACTGCATCCTGTCAATTAAATAGGCCAGTGAAAACCGGTCCATTAGCCAGGTGTACGTGACAAAATGCAGGTTCCCTTAGTGTGAATCCGAAAAACGGAAGGGAAAACAGACTGTAAAAAGCAGAGCCTCCTACGAGGTTGCTGAGTATCATTCTCAGCAAAGTCTGAAAAGAAATCCCATTTAAATGCAAAAAAGGTCAAATTAACAAAGTGAACTCCGTCATGTTGATAAAAACCTTGGTAAATCATTATACGCATAATGGCGAACAACATCACATAAGAATACAAATCATAAACGTGGTCATATTGAGACATTGCTGTACATACGAAATAATTTAGCAATCTGGGGAGACAAAAGGCAGATATATATGTACACACGAAATTATTCAACAGACATGGGGAGACAAAAGGCAAAGAAGGATTTATCATATAACTAAGCATGGCTCATTATGCATCACAGGTCCCCCACATGAGAGTGTGTATATATGGATATAGAGCTCCATATGGTGCAATAACAGAATAAATAAAGAGCCTAGTTGGTGTATGCTCTATTTATTAATACAGCGTTCTTCTTCTCTGTCTTCTCTCGGTTAAGGGCCATGGGTCACCCATATTCTGAAGAGTCTAAGTATAATACTACATAGCTAGACAAACATCATGATTAGTGGGACGGGCACATGTTCATGGTACAACCTTATAGATGGATAATGTAAACCGGTATATGGTAGGTTCCATAGATACATCATCTGATAAAACCTGGTTAGAAGGAGGGCAGTATAATCGTATGTTCCTGTATAGGTGAAGATCTTAATAGAAATAGGTCAACTGTAGGAGCTAATGAGAGAATACGCTTAATCTAAAGCAGTCTAATAGCTGTAAAAAGTGCATAGATACATCATCTGATAAAGCCTGGTTAGAAGGAGGGCAGTATGATCGTATATTCCTGTATAGGTGAAGATCTAAATAGAAATAGGTCAACTGTAGGGGCTAATGAGAGAATACGCTTAATCTAAAGCAGTCTAATAGCTGTAAAAAGTGCATTAATGATGTTCACAACCACTCCTTGCGTGGGGATCAGGGTTAACGTGGTGCATGGGGTTGACCTCATGTGAGACAAGCTAGTTGTGCATGGCTGACCTCGGTTTCATTCAAACCGTTCTGGATGGAGTCCAGAAGGGACATCCATTTGCATTCCCTCAAATCCAAGATCGTACCAATGTTACCTCCCCTAGGACCAAGGGAGGCCTTCTCAAGGGCCACCCAATGAAACTCATCTGGGCTGTGGTCTGCAGATCTGAAATGTTCAACCAAGGGTGCCCCTTGAACCCCACATCTGATGCGACTGCAGTGTTGCAGAATTCGGGATTTGACTTTCTGCTGTGTTTGACCGACATATATCAGATTACATGGACACACGATGCCATAGATCACATTGGTCGAGTTGCAATTTGTAAATGACCTTAAAGTGATCACATGCTGTTTATATGTGAATTCCTTTGTTTGAATTGTAGTTTGGCATGCCTTGCATTGTCCACACTTGAAGTGTCCAAGCGTCGGTGGTAAATTCCACATAGATTGAATTGACGGTGGTTTCAAGGGTTCTAAGAAAGAGCGTACTACGTGGTCCTTGACACTTTTGGCTTTTTTGTATGAGTGCATCGGGAGGTTGGTTTGATCTATATCCTCTGATATTAGTCCCCAGTATCCGTTGATCACTTTTTTGATGGCATGACTTTGCGTTGAGAATGTGGTGACACATATCATCCTTTGAGGAGTTTCTTCTGTCCGATCCTTAGGTGTAAGTAAGTCCTCACGAGGGCTATACCATGCCCTTTTCTGGGCTCTTCTTATTAGCTTTCTTGGATAGCCTCTTTCCATCAATCGTTGACTCAAATCATCTGATTGGATAGAGTAATCAATTCTTTTTGAACAATTCCTGCGGACCCGCAGGAACTGCCCAAACGGTAAATTGTCTCTCAGTCCTCTCGGATGGTAGCTGTTATACCTGAGAAGGGAATTCCTCTCCGCCGGCTTCCGATATAGAGTTGTATACAAGTGATCATTTTCACACTTAATTGTGATGTCCAAGAAGTCAATTTCATCCGGACTGGAATTCATGGTGAATTGAATGTCTCCACTTCTTTCATTTAGCCAAGAGTGGAAATTGCCTAGTTCCGTAGAGTCGCCGGTCCAGATCATCAATATAACGTTTATGTAACGTCTCCAGAGGGACACCTCCATGATATAGGGGTTTGTTTCATTGAATACAAATGATCTTTCAAAATGATCCATATATATAATGGCCAAGTCCGGGGCGAATGCAGCCCCCATGGCCACTCCCTTGGTTTGGAAATAGAAGTGTCCATCGAAAAAGAAAAAGTTCCCCATCATTGCTAAGCGTAGTAGGCCAATGATGAAATTGGTCGGTACTCTCATAGGTGCCGGTCGTAGATCCAATGTCTCTCTCATTACATCCAGAGCAGCCTGTTGAGGTATGCTGGTGTACAGGGATACAGTATCACAGGTCACCAACAGTTGATTGCTGGGATTGAAAGGGCGCTGGTCAATCAAATTTATAGTTTGCATAGTATCTCTCAAGTAGGCCTGAGTAGACTCCGCTATAGGCTTGAGAAAATGGTCGATATATCTACATAATGGTTCCAACATGGATCCACATCCAGACACTATCGGTCGTCCAGGTGGTTTGACTGGGTCTTTGTGGATCTTAGGCAGGGTATATAGAGTGGGGAGCCGAGGATGTTTCTGGTTTAGATACTGGAATTCATGGTTGGATAGGAAACCTTGTTCAAGGCCATGTGAGGTAAGGATGAATATATCCTCTGCAAGGTCCTTGGAAGGGTCAGATCTTATCTTCTTATAGCTCACCCCATCTTGTAACTGGTTCAGAATCTCTGTCTTGTAGTTTGAGACATCCTGTACGACGATTGCACCACCCTTATCCGCGGGCTTGATCACTATTTCTTTGTTATTCTTCAGGTTGACAAGTGCATCTTTTTCAATTTTCGTAATGTTATACTTGTTATGCTTGTATTCCTTCAGTATTTTAGACACATCCCTCATAACAACACTTTCATAGGCTAAAATCTTGTTAGTCATTTTAAAACCTGGTGGGACAAAGGTAGATGGAATCCGTAATCCTGTTTGAGAGGTAGCTAATGATGGAGGAGAGTGTTTGAAGAAGTATCTCAGGCGGATTTTCCTAAAAAGCGATGTAATTCCGTTTTAAGAGAGAATTCATTGGGGTGTGCTGTGGGCACGAAGGAAAGTCCCTTGCTCAGGACACTGTTTTCTTCATCTCTCAGTCTATAGGAGGAAATGTTAATTACAGGGTTCTGTACTCGTCTCACCACCTGTAGGTCCTCCTCTGCGTGTTTATTTCTCCATGGTTCTCCGGTTGAAAACGAACCTGTTTCTGTACTTGGCCACGTCCTCTGTCCCAATTGCCGCTGGTCGTAGGCTGTCCCCTCTGTATTCCTCTCGGCCATTGTCCGCCCCGGCCCCTTGGTGGTCTCCATTGGCCTTGGCCTAAAAAAGGCTGATATGGTCCTTGAGGTTGGTGCCAATTGTCCTGATAGCTAAAGTCTCCGCTGGGACCTGGTTGCTCGTTATCGCTATCCGTGCTGTACGATGAATCCGAAAAGGTGGTATAGTTTCTTCTTCCCCGATATCCCCCTCTTCCTCTGTTGTTAAAGCGACCCTGGTTGTCTTGTTTAAAGTAATCTTCTTGTAAATACGGATACGTGTTCTTTTTTTCGTAATATCGTATATCCTTAGCTAGTTTCTCCAGCTTCTTCATGCCTAGTGTCGCTCAGTCTTGGTGTTTACGATTAAGGTCTGGGGCCTCCCATATATTGAGGAGGCATCCTTTGGGTTCAGGTGGTACAGTGGTCCTGTATACCTGTGTGATTGTGTGCATGATTGTCTATCAATAGTTCCTAATCTCGGGGCAGTCCCATAAGATGTGGTAGAATGTGCCTGTTCCTCCACATTGACCCAAGCAGAGTGGGGATTCGACTTTTCCCATTCTAACTAGTGTTTCCCTGGGTAAGTAACTTCTGTGGAGCACCTTGAGTTGCACTATTCACAATCTAGAGGGTATTGCCACCTCCTGTGGGGATTCCAACGCTTCCTGCCAGTCAGTGTCGTCCAGTTCCCCCATGTCTTTTTACCATCTCTCACGGAGGCCTTGCATTGGATCTGGCAAATTATTGATTAATTTTTGGTAAGTTAGGGAGATTGCCCTACGGTCCATCTTATCTGTGAGTAGCCTGTCTGCTAATGGTGATGCTTCTGGGAGGGTCGTGCCAGCAGGGATCGCTGCCATGAGTGCATGCCTGATCTGTAAGTAGCGGAATGTTTCCATTGTGGCCATGTTGTATTGTTGTTGCAGCTTTTCGAAAGGGATAACTTTCCCCTTATCCCAGAGATCCTCCACCCTTGAAATTCTGATGAGGTCCCATTTTTGTAATCCTTTACAGCTAATCAATCTACCCAGTTTCCCAGCCTCCCAAAGTGGGGTAAACTGTCTCAGTTTGCTGGGCCAGCCCAGCTTCTTTTGTGCTGTGTGTCATAAGTGAACCGTTTGTGCTGTAGGCTTTTATTGTTTGCTTTGGCATATAGTGCGTGCAGGCCCCCCCCTTCACCCAGGATGTAATGATCCATTCCAAATGCGGGGTCAGTATGGGGGAAGTGTGTCCAGTAGTTAAGAACTATGAGCTGTGAAGCCCAATAATACGCTTGTATGTGTGGGAGTGCTATGCCGCCATCGTACCATCCCTTAACTAATTTATTGGTGGCTATGTGGGGTGGTTTTCCATCCCATAGCAGATTACGTACTTCAGCCTCTATTGCCTTAAAGTATGTCTGTGGTATACAGAATGGCGTGTTCTAGAGAGCATATAGAAATCTGGGTAATGCCATCATCTTAAAAAGTGCGGCACGCCCCAGTAATGTTAATTTGAGGGATCGCCAATGTTTGACATCACTTCGTAGGCGTCTCAAGGGTTTTTGGAGGTTCCTATTCATGAACTCCTCAGGGTTCGTTGTGATGAAGATACCCAAGTAGCGAAAGCCATCCGCCACCACCGTCACCTTGCATCCCTTGGGCATCCTTGGGGGTGGACCATTGAGGACATATAAAATTGATTTGCTCCAATTTATCGTGTACCCAGAATATTTCCCAAAGTTTGATAAAATGTTCATTATTCTAGATGGAGAGCGCGTTGGATATGCAATGTACAGCACAATATCATCTGCGTATAATGATATACGGACCTCCCAGGCCGCCGTCCAACTGAGTCCCCGTATCAGGGGGCCCCCCTCACCCACGCCGTGAGAGGTTCTAGTACAAGAGCAAAGAGGATTGGCGACAGGGGGGATCTCAAGGGCAAAGGTCACCGATAGTCTGGCATTGACCACTACCTGTGCCAGTGGTTTTGTATACAGGAGGCGGACCAAAGGACCTGAATTTGGGGCCGAGCTCCATACGTTCTGGGACTGCAAAAAGAAAGGTCCAGAGGCCTCCTCCTGGATGGTGTTTCTTCTTCCCAGTACCCCATGAAGATGGCATAAGTTAAGGGCTGTGTTCCTGGCAGGCATGAATCCGGATTGGTCTGGGTTTAAAAGTTTGGTGAGGTATGGTGTCAATCTATTTGCGAGTGTTTTGGCCAGTACTTTTGCTTCTGCATTAAGCAGTGAGATGGGTCGGTATGAGGCACACTCCTCCGCTGGTTTGCCTGGTTTGTGGATTGTGACTACTGTCACCAGACGTTGGTCTCTGGGGAGCTCCCCGGCCTCCAAGCTGGCCCGGTACATTTCTGTAAGGTGTGGTGCTAATTGTGTCGCTGCCATTTTATACAATTCTATTGGGATGTCGTTGGGTCCGGCGGCCTTCCCTGACTGCATACTACCCATAGCCAAGGTTATTTCTTCTACTATGAGGTCGCTCTTGAGCTGCAGTGTCTTCTGCAGTGAGCGTGGCTATGTGGATGTCCCTGAGGAGTTCAGCTGTTTCTTGTGCTGTGGCAGAGGTTACTGGGTTATAGATCTTAGCGTAATAGTTTGCGGATACTTCTACAATATGTTACGGGTCTTTGGTTAGGTTCCCTGAGTCAGTCTGGATCCCAGTCACTCATCTATCCGCTCGGTCGCGTCTATCCAACCAGGCAAGTAGTTTACCTGCTTTGTCCCCTACTTTATAGATCTTGTATCGGGAAGTTGCCTGTCTAGTTCTTGCTTCCTCCCACATGTGTTCCTTGTATTCCTGCTTTTTTATGTTGAGTCGATGTGTGTTAGATTCAGAGGGGTCTTGAGAGTGTAGTACTTCTAGGTCTAGTACTTACTGTTCTAGGGCATCAGTCACTCATTTTTTTCCCTTTTAGTGGCCTGATATGAGGGAAATGGCTTGTCCCCTGAATACTGGTTTATATGCTTCCCAAAGGGTAATTGGGGAAGTGATCAAGTGTTCGTTTTCTGCTAAGTAATATTTTGTGGCTTTGGAGAGGCCGTTACGTATTTGTGGGTTTTTAAAGTACCCTGGGTATATAGAAAACATGTGACGTTGGCTTTGGGTTTCTGCGGCATAGCTGGTCAGGTTAGGGGAGTGGTCAGAGACACCCCTCGCCAGGTGGTGTACCCTCGTGAACCTAGCAACTCTGTCTGCCAATGTGAGAACGAAATCTATTCGTGATAAACTATTATGTGCTCCAGAGTGAAATGTGTATTTTTGCAGTTGTGGGTATTGTGCTCTCCAGACCTCGACGAGTCCCAAGGCTCCCAGGAAATCAGAGAACTGTGACGTGTTTTGGGTCGATTTCCTAGGGGGGAGACGGCCCATTTAGTCACACGGAGTTATGTTTAAGTCCCACCCGATTATCAGCTCTTCCTCCAGAAGTTTGAGTAGGAATGTGCTCAATGCAGGTAGGGCCATGGTATGTAGTGCCGGCGGGATGTAAACTGTGACTATATTAATGGGTTTTCCCTCCCAGTGGCCCGACATCGCTGGAAATTTACCATGCTCGGCCGTCCATGTCCGTTGTATGATTAGGGGAAATTGTTTCCTAACCAAGATCCCTGCACCTCTCGAACCGGAGGTGAAGCCGGAGTGTACCACTAGCTTGAAACCCCATCTGTCAAGAGCTTTACATGAGGTGCCTATCAGGTGGGTCTGCTGAAGTAGGGCCACATCAGGCGATTGCCGTTTAACATATTGTAATACCAGCCCTCTCTTCAGTTTGTCTTTAACTCTGTTCACATTCCATGAAAGGAGTTGAAGGTGTATGGTGCCTTGTGGTTTTTGCATTGTTTAAAATGGGTGTAAGATCTGGCTGTCTGGACGTTGTTGTCATCCGCCCCCCTAGTGGTGATGTATACGTCGGGATGGCGATACTGTTCCATCTAGTAATGCATTTCATGTTTTGCTGCTATGAGTGTCAATCTGCTATAACTATGAATACAACTCCTGTAACTCCCAACCCTCCTTCCCTCCCCCCACCCTGCCTCCCTGCATGGTGGACTTAAAACTACCCGCCTCCCCAACAATGCAGAGTGCCTGTCATTCCCTCCCCGGTACCTCTTTGAAGGGAGCATTCCGGTTGTCCCCTCTTGTCAACTCCCCAACAAAAAATTACTTTCATGCGGTAAAAACTATCTTCAAGGAAGTCTCTTGAGGTCGGTCGAGGACCCATGTCTTCGTGTCTTATTAAATATTGCCCTCCCCAAGTACCTGTAGGTTCAATTCCAGTTCTCATCTTAGGGAACTTTCAGTTCCGTGGCGCTTGACCCTCGTTTTCTCCGATGGAGTTCATCCGGTCCGGGGCTAGTTAGTGTTCTATGGATTGATGAGAGTTTATGCTGCCAAGTTCACTGGGTTTTCTTCAGTGCTTCCTGTAGTGTTCCCCTCAGCCTCCGACTGTTTTGACGTAGGTAATTGTCTGTTATGATTTTTACCCCCTTCTGCCATGACCGGTGGCTTGACGCCATCCCTCAAGCCAGTCCCAGGCCTCCTCTGGTGTCATGAAGAACCATACTTTTCCTTCTGCTTCTACTCGTAATTTTGCGGGAAACAGCACTGAGTATTTAAGTTCACGTTGTCTCATTTCCTTTTTTACCTCAAGGAAGCTGCACCTCTGCCTTTGTACAGCTGCCGTATAGTCTGGGAAGAAGGTTATTGTACTTTGGGCAAAGCGCAGCGGTGAGGCGGCACAGGCCGTTTGGAGGATTATGTCTCGGTCGCAGAAGTTAAAAATTCGAGCCAGAATTGGTCTCAGGGGGAGGGGGGCTCCCGGTTTGTGTCTGCCTCCTGAAACCCAGGCGGCACGTTCTACTGAGAAGTAGTTTGATAGTCCCTGGTGTTGTAGATGCTTTTGGATTAGTTCTTCTACAAACAAGTCAGCGGCTGGGCCTTCTGCTTTTTCCGGGACCCCAATAATCCTTACGTTGTTTCGCCTTGAACGGCCTTCATAGTCGTTGAGTTTGGCAGTGAGCATCTTGCTTGTGTCTTGTAGCTTTCGGATTTGGAGTTTGAGGTTATCTGTGTCTTCAGGGGTTGTTTTCCCCACCTCCGTGACTCTTGCACTCATATTTTTGAGATCGGCTCGAACCAGTGAGATTTCTATAGAGACAGAGTCTATACGAGCTTCCAAGGAGGAGTGTACCTTATTAAGTGTGGACATAATGTCTTGAAGTGTGATTTCTTCCCCCTCCGTAGGAGTTTGTCCTTCTGCCTGGGCAGTTGCTTGGTCTGCAGGATCTGGTTGTCCTTTGGCCCATGCAAATTTGTCCAGTTTTGGTTGGTGCGCATTGCGTGGCTCTCTACCCCCATCATTTTAGGGACTGTGTCTGTATTGCGCTGCTTTACTGTTTCTGATCGGGAGTAATCACGCTGCCTGCCTGTGGGAGGGAATGGCCCCATGCGGCCTTTCGGTATTCCTGCCTCGGTTTGTCCCTTGAGTGCTTTAATCCAATTTGAGCTGTGGTGAGGGTCACTCTTCCGGTATGTTTCTTCTCCTGCTGTCCCAGTCACGTCCACCCCAGGGATACCCAAGGTGTGGTGGCACTGTGTGAGTCTCTGTTGGCCCTTTGTCTTGCTTTCGGTCCCTGCATTCCTCCACTGCGCAACTTAATGCTGGGTTAGTCCCCTGCCATCAGCGATTGCGGCAGGGGGAGCTGTGACGGGGCAACTACTGCTGCGCACTTTTGTGCCTTTTCACCAATGTATTCCCTTTATTTAAGGCCTCCTCGCCTGGTCTTACTGTTGCGGTAAAGAAAAAAAAGGGAAGGCCCAACTTCTCGCGTCCCCGGTTGCAGTGTAGTCTTTCCCCCTGCCCAGGTCTTCAATTCTGTTGCTGTCGACGGTCGGGGAGGATGCCAGCTCTGCCCTCTCCTCCCGACTTGTAGATTATTCCCCAAGGGCCAAGCTCACACAGGTAGACACATGCACCTACTGTTCCTGCGTCACTGGGAGGCAGCTGGCTGTGTTCTGGGCCCCAGCTCCGATGTGAACCCTTGTGCGCCGGCCGCAGTCTCTCCGCCCGCCTCCAGCACTTCTTCCGCCGGTCCGGGCTTGCTCACCGGGTTTCCTAATCCACTCCGGTCGCATCAGTAGTCGGCAGCTGAAAGTGTCGCCGATCTCTTTTTGGGTTGTCCCGTACTCCGGTGCTTGGGGACGCGTGACGATGTCCTCAGTTTCGGCCCACCTTCACTCGTCGTCTGGGCCTCGATCTTCTCAACGGTGGTGGCGACTTGTTTCAGGCTGTTCCCTGGATTCAACCACATCGGTCTGGTCCCGATAGATTCCGCTTTCTTTTCCGCCTCGTTTGGCGATCCGCAGACGGATTTGAGAACGGATTACGTAGGGGAGTTGGTTAGGGTGTCCTGGAGCTACACTAGTCAGCGGCCATTTCGCTCGGCAGCCGGCCACGCCCCAAATGTGCCATTTTATTAAAAGTCTGTTAAGCCCATCAATAGTTACTTGCAGCACTTACAAAGTCATCTTTATACCAGCACTAATTCTACCAGCAATTGTCTCAATTGATCTGACTTTAAAGTCTATAGATTTGAATATGGTTGATAGCCTTCTATTACTCGCCATGTAAGTCCTGGAAGACTAAATGGGTCATAATCACAAACTGTATTTTGTGGTATGTGAAGTAGAATTACAGTCGGTCTTCTAATCTAATACAAAATACAATTCACTGAACCCATTTACGAATACCTCCTCCTCTGCCACTACTATCTTTTCTGTACAGAGTTCTCTGTCATGTATGAGGAGATCTCTGCTCACATATATGTTATAGTGGGATGAACAGGGAGTGGCTAGAAGATAGGGAATACGTATACCTAAATGGGTGGTTGTTAGGGAGGGGTAAGGAGAAGTTTAGGGAGGGACATGGAAATACAAACACACACCTACAAAAAAGTAAGCCCTTTGCTATTCATTAACAATACTTTTAAAATTACTTTTAGAGCTACTTCGGCCAAAAAGATCCCAAAACTCTAGTATATGTACTCCAGCCCAGTCTTGGAAGTCCAGCACCACACATAGCCACTCACAGGTACTGCAACATACTTCCATATAAAATAATGGTTGCAAGGACTTAAAATAACATCAATAAGAAATAACGTTAAATAAAATTGTCTAGTTTTAAAATTTGTATATTTTATTTACTGTTTCAAAATATATTTAATTTATAAATAATTATATTATTTTTAAATGTAATAAACCTATTTTAAAATTGAAATGAAACGAGCTTTTTTAAACAAGTAAAAGTAATTTAAATAATTCTATACCTACATTTTAATGAATTTTTGATACATATTAAATTACAAAAAATGTCACTGTGGGTAGGATTATTGTAATGTTGTGTAAGAAATAATATTTATTATATAAATATATTTTGATAATATATTATTCCTGCACATTTAATTTAATAAGTTAGTTTGCTGAAATGTATTTTTCTTTTAAATCTGTTTTTATTGGTTTTGAAAATTTTCAGTGTTGTAATATCACACCGTACGGATTGATTTTACATACATATTAAATTGGAGTACATTGAAATTGCTTTAGTGTACACATTAGTTAAGATATCCTTGAACATTAGGGACACAAGAACATGACAGCATCTTCAAATGATCTGCCTAGAGGGAGAGTGTTACTCGTGTTGGCCAATTAGGGTCAGTCTCTTAGTCCTACTGTTATATTCATATAATATGCAATCTTGCTAACGCTGTCTCCTCAGTTTAACTCGTGCCGCTAAGGGCGTGTTCTGGCTGTTTCTGGTCTAGGCGCGACCTGCATGGTCCTGCCATTGCTTTCACCATGTATGTGTTTGTTAACAGATTGAACTTTTAAGAGAGAAATAAAGGGGGGGGGGAGGAGGAGGGTCATAACAATAGACAAGAACTGGTGATATGTAAAAGGTTCTCTGTAACGAATTAATAAGTGTTGTCGCTGAGCTATCCCAGCCGCGTGTCACAGGCCATATAGGTGTACATGTCCGGTATGTACTACATGATGAGTTCTAGATTGCGTCAGTGAGAGGTTTATCGCCCTGTGCTATTGGCTGCTCGCCTACTTTTTGGACTGGTGCAGTATTTTTAGCCTGGACTAACCATGCACTTTTATTCGTCTTGGCTATGCTGCTGGCTCTGTGTGGGGGATTCGTCTCCATTGTTTATATTCAAAAGGGTTGTGAGAAGGTATCGGGGTTTTGCAGAGTCCTAGTGTGTCTTCCCTGCGAAGAGCTACGCTCTCCGCTTTTTCCCAGGTATGCATCGAGTGCTTCCACATTGTGATCGTGGGCGGAGAGGGAGCCTTCCATTTTTTGGTGATTAGTCTCTTTGCCGCCACTATTCCTAAATCCAGGAACCGAGAGGTGACCTTGTTATTACGGGTCCTGTGGTATAGGTGCAAGATATATGTGGGCCATTCTAGCGGGATGTCCCTGGCTGTGCAGTGTGTTAGAACATCTGCTACTGCTTTCCAGTATTCAGTTAATGCGGGGCAACTCCAAAGCATGTGTAGCAGATCTACATCTATAAGCATGCATCTAGGGCAGCTAGCATCTTGGCGGCTAAAGTATTTATTGATCTTTGCGGGCGTAAGATATGCTCTGTGAATGATAAAATATTGGATATGTCGGAAACGCACGTTTTGGGGGATAAAGATGGGACTCTGCAGCACCGAGTTCCACTCTGCAGTAGAGAGTGATCTGTCTGCCTCAGTCTCCCAGTGGCGCCTAAGGGGCGACTGGTTTGCGGCTGTGTGGTGCCTTAGCAAGGCCGCAGACCATTTAGTTAAGTGTCCTCCCTGACACATGACGTGCAGGTATGGTATGCTGAAATGTATTTTAGTAGTTCTAGAATAAAATAATCTTTATTTGAAATGATTTTACATCTATACTTTATATTAACATATTTAGAATATTTTTTTGAAGTTTACTACAATTTTATAATTTTCTCTATACTTTCCCATAGGGAGATATCCAACATGGTGGTGGAGAGGTCTAGCTACTGGGAAAAGTTACTAATAGTAACTTTGATATTTGTCTTAGATGTCTCCAAACCTACACTGAGGAGATGGCGACATGTAAGTCTACACTTAGGTGTAAATGTATGCTCAGAGATGGTGGATAGTGAAAAAAGTGTAGCCGCACACCCATCTGCAGCAGTAGATTTACACATGAGTAAATCTACACCTGTCAATTTACCTTTGTAAATAGGGCCCTCCCGCCACAGGGGAGCACCAAATTAGTCAGGAGGATTGACTAAATTATGCAGCAAGAAAAAGCAAATTATGTGGCATAATGCAGCACATTTTTTGATTACATTACTTTATTATTTTCTAATTTTAACACATGTTAATGCTGTCTGGACAGAGGTTTCACCTCATTAGTATCAGTTTAACAACCAAATACAGAAATAAACAACTGAAAGATGACCAGTTAACCTTTGCAAAGGGCCATCCACTGCACGCAAACATATGTCGCAATGTTTTCGTAACTTTTGATCCGTGTAAAATAAATTACAAAAATGTTTATTAAAATCTCTAGTATATGCAGCAGAGCATGAATTATATAGCAAATGCGGCAAATCCATAATTATGCGGAAAAAATCTCTAGCTGCAGAATCGCATAATTACAGTGGCCCTGACTACAGGTGGTTATTCCCCATTAACCAAATGTGTTCTTGGTGACTCATAGGGATTTTCAGGCTTTCATATTATGAATAATTAGCAGGAATTCTAGGTAGTTTGACAAAATGCCCAGTATCAACTGGTGTAGGTTCTACCCTTAAGTAAAATTTCAAATGAATAAGCTTGGTTGGCTTTAACAACCAATATTCCCTCATTCCCAATAGCCAGGAAGCCTCGTGGCATCATATAATTAGTCACTAGACTCCGCACATTCACCCTTATGGTTATGTCGCCATCCATCATTTTACAACAGATTCAGAATACGACTCTAAGAGCGATATTGAATAATGGCAAATTATTTTTATAGTTACACTCAACAAACCTTTCCTCAAAACAAGGCATTCCTATTTGATCTAAGGGAGACATTTGACAAGTATTAAACAGATGTTTAACAGAGATGTCCATGTTGGTATTTACTCCTGTGTCTGGCCCCAGTAGGTCCTCAGGTTGATTAGGGCATTGCATTTCAGATTCATGCTGCCTGACAGTGGTCAATCCTGACCACACCCAGTAGAGTTTCTGTGGCCCTGAGTAAAGAAGAGGTATACCAACTTGAATGTAGAAAATGGGCAGAATGTGTCTCACAAGTCTGAAATTACCCAAAGAAAGTTCACATTTGGAAAGTAACAGTAATACAGTAGTACCTGTCAGAGACACAGGGTTTTAGGTGCAATCCTTTTTTCCTTTCTACCAATAGAATGCACACACAATAAATATGAAGCATTATTTTATAAGACTTTATTTGTAGCCAGTTCAATTCAAAATATATGTTAAACTATTATAACACATTTTAAAATAAATGCAGCAATCATAAATGCGCAACAAGCAAACGTTTTGGAGTAGCCAGTATATTCTCAATCTGCAGGCTTGATAGAAAGACCAGTTCCACAATAGTGAATGTGTTCCTCTCTCCCTAAAAGAACCAAAAACGCTGCTTTTATATTGATTTTCAAAACCATTTTGCAAAAAATATAATTTTTAATTCTTTTTACATAAATTAAGAGAAAATTCATAAGAATCATTTCCCCATTTTTTACATACAGTGTCTCTGTATCGATATTAAAACACTATTCAAAATATAAATATCTGAATATGAAAACTAAAAGCAATTTACCAAAACGTCCAATGAAAAGTAAAACACATTAATCAATAATAATCGTAATATAGAAAAATAAGCAATAAGTTATAAACCTATGAGTTCTGTAGGCTTTAAAAAAAATGACTGGCCAGTGAACAAAACGATTGGCACCAGTGCAAGCAATACAAATCACATCCTGACCAACCTACTTCAGATGTGTTAAGATTGATGCCTTTATCCAGTTAGATATATGATGTTACAGCTAAATATGTGTTTAGTATGCAGTAGATAACATGTGAAACCTAACACTTGAGTATTTTAGCAAATCTGGTGACTTAGTCATTAGGATTGTAGGCTGCTCTTTATGGCTCACCAGTATTTTGGTAATCTGACAAAACAATATAGTGCAGTTGCCCTAGGGAGGGCAGATGCCCCCATGTGCAACACAAAGCTGAACAACCCCTCTGAGATGACTTAATGGCTGTGATTGGGAAGGCCTGAATTTGCTCTGGTGTGCTTTAGCATTGTTGATTTAGGATTGCTATGACCAGTATTTGGGAATTTTTGATGGGAGCCACTTAGGGGTCCATTACGATGCTGTTCGGAAAGCATTCCGACCAAATCGGTCTCGGAATGCTTTCCGACTGACTCAGATCCGGGGAGTCCGACCGACCTATTACTATACATTCGGTCGGAATCCTATTGACTTCATTGGGAGCCTGTGTTCCGAACGAATACAGAGGCTCCCATTGAAGAAAGGGGTGGCTGGGGAAAATCATGCACCCTTGGTGCCTGCCACACTGTGCATGGTTGGAAAGGGGGGTCCCTTGGATACCCCTTCGGGCCAGATTCAGAAGGCACCGGGTGAAGGGGGGCCTGCTACGGGCCCCCAAAGTCAGCTTCCGACAGCCGATCTGACTTGGACCAACCGATTCGGAAGGGCTGTCCGAATCTGTCATCGTAATCGCTTGTTCGGAAAGCTTCCGAGTAGTTCGGAAACGCGGCCCATAGACACACATGATCCAGCTCCGAATGACTCGGATTTTCCGAATGCCATTCGGTTCGGATTCGGAACTGAGTCGGAAACTCCAAACATCGTAATTGCGAGTCGGAAACAAGCCTTCTGAATCCAATTCGGCAAACCCGAATCCGATTCAGAGCCCTTCCGAACGGCATCGTAATCGACCCCTTAGTGTTAACCCTGGGGCTGAGACAAAGACATACCCTCCTTTTATTACCACGTAGGGCTCAAATTTCCTGCTAAGAGACTTTCAAGGTCCCATGCTCGAATGAGAATAGGACTGAGAGGTGTTAGGGTGGTGGAGGAGCTACAGAAAAGAAGAGCATTATTAATCTTAAGCTATAGAAGATCTCAGCAATTGGTGGTTTCAACCCATTTACTTCTTTTTTCTGGCTTTCAACCTCTGGTGGAAGAAAAACCTCTTCCAGCACAAAAAACATATTCACCACAGTAAGATAGATGCTAATCATCAAATTGAGAAAAAAATCCGTACCTCTACAAACCTCAAAGGCACACGTAGTCGATTCGAGTCTGCAGCAGATTTGTTCGAGTCGAACTTGGAAAATGGGGATTTTTCTGAATGGGGGCTCACACTGACCTCCCCCGAATCTAGATCTCAACATTCGTGATGTGAATGCAGGTCAGAAAAGAAGAAACCAAAGTAAAAATGTGGGGTACCCAGAGCATATTGCAAAACATCATTGCTCCAGTACAGAGATCAAACTGTCCGCATCAAGAAACCAGCGAGGAGACATCACATATCAGGGCTGAGACAGGGAGCGTGGATCAGAAAATTTGAAGCATTTTTGCAACATTCTACAAACGTAAATGAGAGAGTGAGTCTGACAGTGGAAGCCTGTAGAAAGGGACAGATGGCAAATAAAAGCTCTCTTTAGAAAATTCAATGAATAAATGATGTGATGGGATCAGTGATGTCATCAGTGATGTCATACGAGGTGTCATGAATGATTAAATCAATTATGTCATTTAACATTTCATGAATGATGTAAAATGTGAGGTCATAAGCAGAGCATGGTCTGGCTCAAGTTTTAGTTAGGTCAGTTAAGTATAACTGGTGAATTTCAGTGGCTTCTGGTTCTAAGCATTATATTTTATATTATTACAAGCCCCAGCTTTAAAATCACTTTAACTTTTGGTTTCTTAGTGTATTTCTGAGGTTTTTCTTATGTAAAGAAAAATGTTATTTCCATATCTAACTATTACATCACTTTAACCTTTCTTTTTTTTTTGTGAATATCCAGATTTTTTAAAATTATATTCAACCAACTCCCTCACTGAGCATAGACTTAGGCATTAAATCCTCAACCCACATTTTTTTAAACTTTTGTGTTCTACTCCCCCGGTACCACAGCTGAAATGCCAACCACTGTACCGCAAGACCACGCAAGCTTAATTTGTTGGTGCTTGCATAGTCTCAATGTACCATTGTTACACAGGAGTCTCATGATACTAGAAGAAGGGCCTTGCTGAGTCCCACAACAGTACAGTGGAACCTGTGGCATGAGAAGGTGTTTTGTATTTTGGCCAGACAATCAGATTGCTCCGCCCCGCAGCACCAAGGGGCTGACGGGGGGAAAAAAGCCATTTTGGACAGTCAGCATACTCTATTTTTATAATTGACGGTACCACAGGAGTACTCCCACAGGAAAAACAGTCCAGATATCACTATATTTCGAAACCTAATTTCTCAAAATGGGTTTAAATCAAATCACAAAAACATTCTTTCTGAGTAAAGATATAGCTTTCTGCCAAATTTGCAATTTTGCATAGGTAAAAAATAGTTTTGGGACCTTCTTTTTCTCATCCCGCTCTTGACAGATCACCTCAAAACTTTCCTGGAAGGAGTGGCGGTAGATAAACTTGAAGTTTCGTGAAGATTTGTCAAAGGGTGCCACAGAGTTTAGCAAAACAAAAAATATTCTTCCTATGTAAACTGTGACCTAACATATAAATAAATGTCTAACTACACAGTGGTGTCCGCCACTGTGAAATGCCTGAAAGGGTATTTTTTTATCTATCTATCTATCTATCTATCTTCACTGAAAAAACCAAAGGTAAAAATAACGTTATAGTTAGGTGAAATGTTCAGTAACAACTTAACATTTTAAACTCAAACCATAGAAATTCACCAGTTATAATTAACTCAAGTAACAATAAATCGGGCCCTAAGCTAACTATAACTCGCACCCCTGCCATGTACAGTGTTCTCATTAATAATTTTATTGCAAATGTTGCAGTGATATTATCAATGATGTCATAGAAGATGTCATAAGTGATGTAATATGTGTGGTAATTAGCAGTGCATGGCGAGGATGCAAGTTATAGTTACCTTTTGGAAAGCGTTATAGTTGCTTGAGATAACTATAATGATAACTGGTGAAGTTCTGTAGTTTTTTTTAGTTTGAAATGCTACGTTGTTACTGGACATTTTCCCTAATTATAACTTTGTTTTTTTCAGTCAATTTTTAGGATTTTCTTTTAACGTAAAGTAGTATTTTATTACCATACGTAAAGCCAACCCAACGCTGCTCACGGCTTTCGGCTGTACACAATTGTGGGTTGGTCACAGGGCCTGGCCTGCGGCAAGGCCCTGTGGCCAACCCACCCAGAAGCAACCAACCCCACACCGAGAGGTTGGCCGCAGTGCCTGGCCCTGTGGCCAACCCAACCAGGGCCAACCATAGGCTGCAACCTCACGCCACTCACAGCCTTTGGTAAACACAGCATAGGGTTGGCTTTGGGCCCCGGTGACCCCATCCTCTGGGGCCAAAACATATGTATTAAGAGGAGGGGGGGTGCAGCCTCCCTCTCCAAGCCTGGATAGGTCCCAGGGACCCCATCTCTAGAGGCCAAATTCAACAAAAAAACGAGGAGGGGGCTGCGCGGACCTCTAGCTTTATCAGGGCCGGGTGACCCCATCCCCAGGGCCTAATTCTAAGGTGAGGGGGCATGCAGCCCCCTTACCCGAGGCTTATCAGGCCCCGGGGGACCTATCCCCTTGGGCCGCATGTTACTATAAAGGGAAGGTGAAGAGTTTCCCAAAGATAGACAAGTCCTGGGTAGGTTATAAAGATGTATTCCAGCTAAGCAGAGCACAACTGGCAGAGTGGGAAGCAACGAGCTACTGTTGTTTACTTCCAACATAAACATTCCAGCATTCTACTCCCTGTCATTGTTGTCATGGTGGCACATGCGTCACGTTCTGAGTACAGAATCCAACACATCCTTCCCCTATAAACCGATATTCCGTTTTAAAATAATAATAAATAAATAAGGTTTATACCCAAATATTCACAATACTACAAAACACAAAAAATATGGCTACAAGCATAAAACACATGCTATTACTGGCATTGTTGGTGGCTACAAAGAATGTTGCCATAACATTACTGATGAGAAGGATAACTGGCAGAGCACAGAGCACTAATTCATGACAAAATGTTAAATTGGGAGATCAGCATAATCTTTGTATTGTGCGGGTGGTCTTCTCTCCCTTTCCAATCTCCGCGCTCCTGCCTTCCCAACCACAGATGAAAATCTGCCTCGTTCATTGAGAACGTTTTCCACCCTACTTTGTTTGGCTAGCCTCTCTTTATTTCACCATCTTCCATCGTTTAGTTGAACCACCCTGTCCATGACAGCTGCAATTTCCATAGGATTGGAAAATTTAGAATGCCCCTTTGCAATTGTGCCAGGTAGCCTCACCTTGTCCCAATCCCCCGTTGCGAACATCACCTGGCCCCTTCCTTTTGTTGACATTTTGCCTGCATACTTCCCTTGAGCCTTCTCACAGGTATGAACTGGGGTATGAAACAGGTATGAAACGGGGGATTGGCCCAATCCCCCGTTGTGAACGTCACCTGGCCCCTTCCTTTTGTTGACCTTTTGCCTGCATACTTCCCTTGAGCCTTCTCACAGGTATTCTTCAATGCTCGCATTTCACATCAGACACCTTCAAATCACATATCCAGGGTCTAACTAGTTTGGTGCCAGCCAACCTACTCTTCACCAAGGCAAAAGGTGGCACATTGGTGGTGGCACTCCGAGTAGTGCATAGAGCCCACAGGAAATCCTTTAGCTCCTTCTCCCAATCCAAACTATTGGCCACAGACAACTGAATGTTGTGCTTGATGACCCTGTTACACTAATACACCAACCATTACTGCAGGAATGATATTAAGAGGTTGTAACATGCTTTATACCCCAATGGGACATGCACCTCTGAAACTCTTTAGACACAAATTGCACCCCATTGTTGGTGACAAGTTCAGCCAGGCACCCTCTCTCAGAAACAAAGACTGCAAAAACTCTAACACCTGCTCCATGTTAGCTGACCTAACAAACTGCAATTCAGGCCACCGTGGACCATAATCCACCAGCACCAAACCCTACCTGTTCCCCTCATTCAAATCATACATTGGCCCTACGTGAACCAAGGCTTCTCCGGATTGGGAAAAGTAACTTGTGTCTTATCACGCACTGCGAAAGCAACACAATCCCTCACATAATATTCCACACACCGATCCATTTTCCAGCCACCAAAAGATCTCCCTAATTCTTCCCTTCAGGGCTCTCATACCCACGTGTCCGTCATGAGCCAACACCAACACTTTACTCTGCATTGCATGTGGAACCATCAGCTAATCGGTCCTTCTCATCATTCCCCCTTTCACACTCAACTCAGGAAATACATGCTTAAAAGCACTTACAGCTTCTTTAATGCCCTTAGGCATCCAACCCCTGCTCAACATACCAGCCACATCTTGAATCACACCATCTTCCTGCACAGCTGTCTTTCATTCATCCTCCGATATGCATCCATACTCAGACCCTTCCAATGAAGCTACCACACAAAAATCTTCCTCCAATTTCATACCTGTGTCTTCACGTTTGAGTGGCACCTGGACAAACGATCCACAAAGAATTTTTTTGCACCAGGAATATATTCCAACCGGAATTGAAATTCCAACATCCTATAATGCCACTTGGCTATGCACGGAGTAGCCATGCTTGCCCCCTTGGTGGTAAACACATTGATCAAAGGCTTGTGGTCCATCCAGATATCAGTTCCCTAAAGATAATTTCTGAAATAATTCACCCACCCACCAGCATGCCAAAGCCTTTTGCTCAATCACCCCGTAGAGCCCATGAAGCAATTGCTACCACTTCTTCTCTACCCTTTTTTGAAATAGGACAGCTCCCATCTGTCAATGGATCGACCACAGGTGTCAAAACGCTGAAAGGGAATGGCATTTTCTAACTCAAGCTTTTTATCCTGAAACTCCTGGTCCTGCTCCAGGGACCACACAAAATACTGCTTCTTCTTCATAATGAATCTCATGTCGTAGGTTTTCCCACTGCAGTTGGGAATGAAGCGAGCATAGAACTCCAGCATACCAAAAAATTACTGTAGCTGATCTTTGTTTTGTGGCACTGGACATTCCTTAATCGCTTTTAGCAGATTCTCCTTCGGTTCCACCAACAGGGCAGACAATTTGTAGCCCAGGTAATCCACCTAATCTACAGCAAATCTGCATTTCTCTACCTTCAACCAGTGGCGGCTGGTAAAAGTTGAAAGAGGTGAAGCATAAAAATTGTTCTTGACTTGCAAGGAGCAAGTGAATGTGATTGAATATAAGCTTGTAGCGGCTATCTAGTGGCATAGCAAGAGTGCCATCGGCCCTATTTCAATCAATGAAAATGGGTCCCCTCTACCACCTGCTTCATTCTACAGTTGGGATGCAGAATGCTCCTCGCACACCTACGGCCAATGCCACTGCAACTCTTACACTGTTCACAAGTATGCCCTTGTGGCTGCTGACTGCTGTGTAGCCAGAGTCTTTGGTGAGGACTAACAAATCTTGCAGTTATGAAGAACTTGAGATCTAAGTTCTAATATATTGCTGTTTTTATGTTATATGCAGAGGCACTGGAATTATGAGGCAGGGGAGGACCAAATTATGTGGCAGCAAAAGCCAACTTATGTGATGTAATGCGGCACATTTTATGATAGTATTACTTCATTATTTTGTCATTTTTTTAACGTTTACACGGCTTGGGGACAGATTTCACCTCATTAGTGCCAGTCTGACATCCAAAATACAACAATAAGGTAATGAATTAACTAACTCTCTTGTCCTTTCTAGTTTATAAAAATGCCAGGAATTACCATTTTGTGGTTGAAGCAAATGAATAAATTACATTATGTTATGTTATGTTATTGGGTTTTTACAGCGCGCGCGGCTACTCCAGGGAGTGTCCCGGCGCGAACCTATGAGGTGCTAATGGCCAAGTAATTAAAACAAAAACGTTTTAAGCTGTTTCTTAAATTGCCCCAGATCCTGAATGCTGCGCAGAGAAAAAGGTAAGGAATTCCAGGCCGTGGATGCCCTCACGGCCAGGGATCTGCCCCCCATTCTTTGAAGGCGCAAACGGGGTATCTGTGCAAGCAGCTGAGATGCCGACCTCAAATGTCTGGCAGGCGTGTAGAAAGCAAAGCGCTTCCTGAGGTATGCAGGCCCTTTAGCGTACAGAGCACAGTGTGCTATAACCAGGGCCTTAAACTTCACACGTTTTATAACAGGTAGCCAGTGCAGCGCACTCAAATGTAGTTTGACGCTCTTATTAATGGGAATGTTGAGCACCAGCCTAGCTGCTGCATTCTGAACCACCTGCAGTTTTTTAAGAGTGTAATCAGGGAGGCCCAGGTACAGCCCATTAGCGTAGTCTACTCGAGAAAGGATCAGTGCCCGAGTCACTGTTTCCTTCGCTGACCTTGGCAGCAATGGAAGGAACTTCCTAAGGGACTTTAATATCCCAAAGCAGCTCCCAGCCAATTTTTTAATCTGAGTTGAAAAGGACAGCTGCTCATCGAACCAGATACCGAGATTTTTGACTGGCAGTCCCGAAGAAGATGGCGTAGGATAGTCGGACGGCCAGAGAGACTCTCTAAATCGAGGGGGAAATTTTCCGTAAAGCAGGATCTCCGATTTAGCCTCATTACATTTGAGCTGGGCTGCACCGAGCCATTGAAAGACAGCTATCAGACACTCTTTCGCCTTCACAGTGGAGAACTCCGATTTACCCCAGGTGAACAGGAGTTGAGTGTCATCGGCGTAAGCAACGATCTTGGCACCCCGCTCTTCCGCCAAGTGGACCAAAGGAGTGACATAGATATTAAAGAGCAGGGGACTCAAAGAGGACCCCTGCGGCACTCCAGTGGTCACAGATTGAGATGGAGACGAGAAGGGCGGGATCCAGACCTGTTGCGAACGCCCCTCAATGAAGGATTTCAGCCACCTCCAGGCCAGCCCAGAGATACCTATGTCCGCCAACCGCGCCAAAAGCAGTGAATGGGAGGGGCGTGGCCAGGCAAGATGGCCGAACGGACGTAGCCCGTCTCGGCTCCCGGTACACGCGCTGCTCTGGTGGGCGCTTGGTAACAACGCTGCTACAGGTCCCATTCGGCGGGGGAACATGTGAGGCACCAGCGGAGTTCATCAGCCGACCCTGAGCGCCACGGAGGACCTCTCCTGGCCCCTCGTTCCTGCGATAACGACAAGCGGAACCCTCCAAAATGGCGGCGGGAGCCTCTCGGCAGGGGAATCTTCCCCGGTTTGTGGCGGGCGACGTGTGAGTCTGTCCCCCCTGACAGCGGATAGTGACACAGCAAGGTACCTGCGAGCGCGAGGGGCTAGGCGACGGCATTGGCACCCGGCAGGTTTTCGGCTCCCCGCGGGTGCCTGACCTTAAAATGGCGGCCGCGTTGCACTGAATGGCGGCTTCCCCGGGCACTTGTGGCGCTACCACCGATGCCTCCCACTGCCCCGGTAACAGAGGGTCTGCCTCCCAACACATCATGATCTCCGCTCCTGGCTCCCCCTGAAACCGGCGCCTGCAGACTGGATCCCTGAGGACCCACTGGGTAATCCGCATTTGAGGCTTGAGGACACCGCATGCCAGAGCCCCCCTCGCGCTGAGGGGGACTTAGAGGCAGCGTCAACTACAGCACATAGACGCGGCGCCTGGGCTCCCTCCGGTGCCTGGGGACCCCACATTGCCTCCTTGCTGCCCCTGATGTAGGCTGGCCCGGGCGAGCCCCTTGTGGAGGAATGGACGACAGCTTCTGGCCCCCGACTTGCCCGTAGCTGCCCCCATGCGCCTGGTGTACGCCGCCCGGGGGGCGCACTAGGCCTCTACCACGTGCCATCCGACTGAGCGGACGGGCCCAGAGGTGGCAGTTTCACCCTGCTCCACAGTGAAAGCCCTGCAACCGAGAGGACCGGTGCTTCAGTCATCACCCGCGGCCTGGTCGGGGCCCTGCACGCGCGCTCGCTCCTAGTCGTCTGTACAAGAATCTGGAGGCCCCCAGCCATATGCCGCCTAAGAAGACGACGAGCAAGGCGCCCAACAAGGTTTCAGATTTTTTTTCGTCCTCTGACAAACGCTTGTCGCAACAGGGGGACACAGGTGCGGCGGAAATGGCCCTCACGAAGGCAGATCTCCTAGGGATGCTTAAAGACTTCAAAGTTGAGTTACGCAACAACATCAGTCAAGATGTCAGATCCTCCATAGACCAACTTCGCACCGACCTGACGGAGCGCCTGTCCTCTCTGCAACAAGATGTGGACTCAGTGGGCACTAGAGTCCTCGATCTTGAATCACAACACCAGGAACAAGAGCAACTCTCCCAGGAGCTCCGTGGCGAAGTGTGCTCCCTCAAAGATCAACTGCTCCAAACGCAGCTTAAGACGGAGGATCTGGAGAACAGGGCACGGAGGGAGAACATTCGGGTCAGAGACCTGGAGGAGGGCGCGGAGGGGCCGGATCTGGAGGCCTTCCTGGTGGGTCTCTTCTCAGAGATTATTGCCCCGCAGTCACTTAAAATTAAACTGGATAGGGCTCATCGAGTGGGGGCCCTGCAGCAAGGTGAGAAGAAACGTCCCCGCGATGTCTTGGCGAAATTTCACTCTTATAAAGTCAAGGAGGCGGTTCTCCAGGCGGCCAGGACAAAGGACTCTGTCTCCTTTCAAGGTCATACCTGCGCCATCTTCCAAGATATAGCGACGTCCACACTGGCAAGGAGGCAACAGTTTCGGCTTATCACCTCGAAGTTGCGAGACGACAAAATTAGATACAGGTGGACATTCCCGTTTGGGCTCAGTTTCGAATTCCAAAACAAGCGTCGCCACGTAACTGAGCTACAGGAAGGCTTGGACTTATAAGGCCTCCCCCCTGAGGAGACCGGCCCCTCCCGGGGCATTCAAGGAGAGTCGTCTCGAGGGGTCATGTCGTCCTCGGCATGGTCTACTGGCCTTCGCAGGGGTCGACGCTGAACTACCTAGGAATGCGCTGTGAGACTGCTTCTCGTTCTCTTCAATATGCTTGTGGCATAGGCCGCCACTTCAGGAGGCGACTTCTAGTACTGTTTGGGTCCTGGCCGGGACCCGGAGGACTCTACTCCGGCCTCTGCTGCAGACTTTTGCGTAGGATGCTTGGGTCGCCTGATCGAGGTCCAGACGGGACTTGGATGCGACTGTGCCTCACAGTATGCTCATCGTTATCCCGAGTCTGTTCGAGGAGGTAGTACTTGCCCCTCATGGGGCTCTGTGGTCCGGAGGTCTGCTGTTTACTCCAACCTGAACTGTAGAAGTCTTAATGAGGGGGTTTGTCCGGCATGAACTCTCAACTTGAGCTTTCTCTCAGCCGTATACTCATGCTTAACGATGCTCTTCCCATCGGGCGGGGCGTGGACGGGGTCCTCGGACCTGCTGTCCCCCTTGGTTCCTGTGGGGCTGTCATAGTCCTACGGAGGGACCACTAGGTAATTGTTGAATGGAACAACTGTTCATGTTAATGTGTTTTTCTTTTTTTTTGGGGGTTAAGGGGAGGGAGTGGGGGGGATGTGGTGGCGGCTATTCTATTGTTGACTTCAAGTGGTTCCTTGAACTTAGGGATGACACGACGGACGGAATGGGGCTCTTTACACCCCGGTTGGGACTGTCTCAGAGGGGGGCTTTGTTGGAAAGGCTGAGGCGACTGCGAAGTTGCTGTTTGTTCCTGTGACGAGATGCCGCTCACTATAGGAACCTGGAACGAGAAAGGCCTTAATTCCCCCCAAAAGCGTCGCAAAGTATGGAAATACATCCTCGACCACCACCTCGACATTATAGCTCTGCATGAGACACATCTCGCTAGATCTGAAGATACTCGTCTCAGACACAAACACTTTCCACTCATTTTTAGGTCCTCCGCTATCACGAAACACAGGGGGGTGGCGATCATGTTTCGCTCCAAGATATCATTCCAGTCACTGGGGGTTCAGAGCGACAAAGATGGCCGCTGGATAATGATTAAGGGCCGCTTGCAAGGGAGGCTTTGCACCTTTGTGGCGGTCTACGCCCCCAACTCTGGTCAAAACGCTTTTTTACACACATTGATGGGGAAAATAACAGACTTTGCGGAGGGTCCCCTCATCCTTCTAGGCGACTTTAATTTGACTTGGCACAAGGACTTGGACAGTACACACCCCCAACGCTCAGACATGGGCTCCTTTTCCGCAGATACACAACAGCGCATGCAGGACATGGGCCTTCTCGACACTTGGCGCGCCCTTTACCCGCAGACCCGGGATTACAAGTTCTATTCACATGTCCACCATACATACTCTTGACTTGACTACGTCTTCCTTAGTTAGGCCCTGCAGGGTGCCCTCCAGGACGCTAAGATCTTCCCTCTCTCAATATCGGACCATGGCCTCCTATCTATTAGTCTCATTTGGAGTGGGACCGCCCCGACCACCCCCAGGTGGTACTTTCCGCCGTCACTCGCTCAAGATAAAGAATCCTGTACCAAATTACGACAATCCATAGCCAACTTCTTTGCGGTCAACAAACCAGAGGACACGTCGGAATACACAGTCTGGGACACACTTAAAGCAGTGGTCAGGGGGGAATGTATAGCCCTTAACGCAGCACTAAATAAGCAGCGCGCACGCGAGAGAGAGCTGCTAGAGTCGGAATTATCTGCGCTGGAACGCGCCCATAAATTACACCCTACTAGACAAACCCTGCGCAATCTAACGGCGCTGCGCGGCAAATTGCGGGCTATTTACTCCAATAGAGTGGAGTTCACACTTCTCAAATTACGACACCTCTCTTACACTCAGGGCAACAAAATTGGTAAACATTTGGCCCGACAGCTCAAAGGTAAACGAGAGGCAGAATACATAGGGGGCCTCCGGGGACCCACTGGGGAACTTATACATAAGGATGAAGATAAGGCTGCCCTTTTTAGCGGCTTCTATGGCCACCTGTACTCCGGGGCGACTCTAGACTCTGTACGCCAACAGGACTATCTCCAGTCATTAGCGCTACCCCAGGTATCCGCTGCCTGGAATGACCGGCTTACTGCCCCTTTCACCACTGAAGACGTAACGGACGCCATCAAGGCATTGAAACCCCACAAAGCGCCAGGGCCGGACGGCTACACTGCCCTATTCTATAAGACATTCGCCCCGACGTTAGCCCATACCTGGTACAACTCTTTAATAAAATGGCGGAGGACGGCGCGACCTCCGACATTATGTCTGAGGCCGCGATATCGGTGATACACAAACAAGGAAAGGACCCCCAGAGCTGCGCCTCTTACAGGCCGATTGCCCTTCTCAACCTTGACGCAAAACTGTACTCTTCAATTATAGCCCGACGACTGAATGGTCTCATGCCCGACCTTATACACCCTGACCAGTCAGGTTTTATTAAAGGGCGCCAAACACATGACAACACCCGGCGGATTATCCATCTGGTAGAAAAAGCTAACAGGCGCCAGATACCGGCGATTCTAGTAGGGCTCGACGCGGAGAAGACCTTCGACAGGGTCGATTGGGCCTTTCTATTCCACACACTCACGGCATTTGGCTTTGTACCTAAATTTCTCAATATGATTCGTGCTAATTATCTCCATCCCCGTTCTAGAGTAGTGGTTAATGGAGTACAATCATCCTACTTTGCTCACTTCAGGGGCACTCGCCAGGGTTGCCCCCTCTCGCCCTTACTGTTTGCCCTCAGCATAGAACCCCTGGCGTTGGCAATCAGGGCTAATCCAGAGATCCTGGGGTTACCGTTCTCAGGGGAGTCGCACAAAATCTCACTGTTCGCGGACGATGTCCTCCTCTCCCTTTCTGAGCCGGCTACTTCCCTCCCCTCTTTACAGTCGGAGGTGGAAAAGTTTGAAGCCGTTGCAGGATTTAAGATAAATCTTGATAAATCGTACATACTCAACCTTACCCTCCCCGCAGCGGAGGTCCACAGGCTGCAATCCCTTACCTCTCTCTCATGGACTACCTCCTCCATCCAGTACTTAGGGGTTCGACTTGTGCCAAAAGTGGAAGGATTATATTCGGCTAACTTCCCCCCCATTCTCACACGCATTCAAGCGGAGCTGACCAAGTGGAAACCTCTATTCTTGTCATGGTTAGGGCGCATACACGCTGTAAAGATGACACTCCTCCCCAAGCTCCTTTATCTGTTCCAAGCTCTACCTATAGAGCTTGAGGGTGATTTCTTTCGCAGAGTTAAGACTATGATTCTTCGCTTTATTTGGCAGGGGGGGAGAGCACGCTTTTCCTATTCCTTACTACGCCGAGCTCGCAGCGACGGGGGTGTAGGTCTCCCCGATATCCACTTATATTACAAAGCGGCGCAGCTGAGAATTCTGGTCGAATGGTCGAAACAGGAATCCGACAAACATTGGCTACACATGGATCGCAGTGTGACGGGAAGGACTATTTGGGACTTAGCTTGGCGCCCCAGGAAGGACAGACCCCAGAACACATATATTAGCACTCCCACGCGTTCCACCTTAAAAGTTTGGGACTCTATGGCAGGTGACGATAGATGGACAACGTTCCCCTCTCCCTTCACTCCGCTACACTTCAATCCAGCATTTCCTCCAGGCCTCCACGAAGGTCCCTTTGATGCCTGGCGGAGAGGGGGGTGCTTAGCCTTGACACACTTGTTTCATAACTACGACCCTCTCACGTTTGACTCATGCAAATGGGACTACGACATAGGAAACACGGAAAGATATCACTACACCCAGCTGATGCACTGGGCCCTTTCTCCTCAGATCAGGGACGCAGCCACTAGGCCCCTTACAAAATTCGAGGCCTTTCTAACTAAGACTACTTCCATGAAGGGGGCGATCTCTTTCATATATAGTTTTCTGTTACACACTACTCTATCCCAGCGTCCCCGTTACATGTCCATGTGGGAAGACATACTGCAACACCCAATTTCAGAGGAGGAATGGACGCACTTATGGACTGACATAACATGACTTAACCATTCCACAGAGCTTAGGGAGGCGCACCTAAAGACTATGATGGACTGATACTTGCACCCGTCCAAGCTCAAGCAGATCTTCCCCGACACCTCTGACAGATGTTGGAGAGGGTGCGGTCTCCTAGGGGACTTTCAACACATATGGTGGGACTGCCCGACTATCCGCCCTTTTTGGGAAGAAATTCTAGCGCAGATAAAGAGCATGCTGGGATACCCCATCCCTACCACCATGGCGGGTGTACTTCTGGGGCTCCGTGACCCCGCCTCAGAGCATCAGACCCGCGCTGACAAGGCGATTATGTGGCTGTGTATCGGAGCGGCTAAGATCACTCTTGCGGCCGCCTGGAAGAGAAAGGAGGCACCGGCCGTCTCCCTTTGGCACTCCCGCCTATGGCGACTGCTCAGCCTAGAGCGTATGTCCGATATCTTTAGGGATAATTACAAGAACTTTGAATTCAAATGGGGCCCTCTGGTAACTTTCCTATCCCGGGGCCTGCCATCAGCCATGTGCCCCCCTACCATTCGATCTCTCCATCTGTTCCAACTTTAGAATGAGCCCTTAGGTCTTAAGATCCCTGTACTCTTAGTATCTGCCGCCACCACGGGGTTGTGGGGGGTGGGCAAGGGGGGAGCTATTTCATTTGTTTTTACGTTTTATTTCTATCCCATGTTGGGAAATGTTAGTGTATACGTATACATACATCACGCACTGCCTTCCGGATAGAAGGCGTTGGATCGCCGACACAACAGCAACACAGTTGTCATCCCGATTGAGAATGCCTGCCCACTTGGCCGTTTGAACACTTACACCTGAGCTGCCTGACTAACAGAAACTGTATCTTACATGTGAGCTACTTTTAAGAGAGGCAGCCTGATTGCTACTGGGCAAAGCATTGTGTCAACCTATTTTGCTTTATGGTCCTCTATAGCGCCCCTGTGTGGGCTGCTGTGATAGTCTATCCTCCGATTGTATGCAGTAAAAGTTAATAAAAATATTTTTGACAAAAAAAAGCAGTGAATGGGGGACGGTATCAAATGCTGCAGATAGGTCCAGCATTATAAGGGCAGCACTTCCACCTGAGTCCAAACACTCTGGAATAGCTTCGGAAATTTCGACTAAGGCGGACTCAGTGCTATAGGCCGTTCTAAAGCCGGATTGCGCCGGATGGAGTAGGTTAGCACCTTCCACAAAATCAGTAAGTTGCTTATTGACTACCTTCTCACAGATTTTCGCCACACAAGGGAGCAGGGAGATAGGGCGATAGTTCCCTGGATCCCCAGGGTCGAGCGATGGTTTCTTTAAAAGCGGGAGGATCTTTGCCTGTTTCCATTCTGCCGGGACTACTGCCTCTTGGAGGGAGAGATTAATAAGTGTATTAACCTCTGGATTGACCACTTCTGCGACGGAGGCCAGAAGCCTAGCCGCACATGGATCCGATGGCGATCCAGATTTCATGGATTTCAAAATTTTCAAGCATTCTGCTAAGTCGATAGGAGAGAAGGCTTTCAACATAGAAGCGGGAGCTGATGCCTCCATAGAGGATGCAACGTCCAACCTAAGCAGGCTCTGGCTTACGAACGTTGCCTGGATGGACCGAATCTTATTAATAAAGAAATTTAAGAGCTTTTCACACCAAGCATCGGAAGTGGAGAATATAGTGGTCTCTGCCTTAGGGGCCATAAAGCTTTGAACAATAGAGAAAATTTCCCTTGAATTATTACTAGCTGACTCAATCCGCTCAGCATAGTATAAGCCTTTGGCCTCTCTAATGGCCATGTAGTATCTTTTTTGTGCATCTCTGAGAGTCTTCTTAGCCTCTAGACAATAGTTCTTGCGCCAGCTGCTTTCCAGCTTTTTACAATATTGTTTAAGGGTTTTCAAGTCAGCGGAGAACCGCCGTACCAAATGCCATCAGCAATTAACATCTCCCATGAACATATGTATCTTTCATCATTTATGTAGAAGATCATTTCATTTTTGGAGAGATAATGTATGCATTACCCTTGACAGCCTTTGCAAGTACGTTTTCAATCATACCCATATGACAATTTAATTAGTGACATATTATAAAAGAAAATATCCGTCAAATCGTCTCTGACAAAAAAAAATGAACTCACTTGTTTCTTGCTGCAAAAAATATTAATAAGGTAGCGTCTCCTGATTAGGTGACGTCCCCCTGAGCACAGCATGAAGCCCGCGAAAGCAGGATCTGTAAATCTTGATTGATGATGTAGTGAACAAAATGAGATAAAGTTGCAGCTTGTAAAGATGTTGATTCTTATTTCGATATTATGACTTCATATCGAAGGTAGCTCATCAAAAGATGTATTAGGCCATCATACAATTCAAACGTGTCTCCCGATGCATTTCGGGCAATGACAGCCCTTCGTCAGGGGAAAGTATCTATAATGTAAAATAAGCAGAGATATTTTGAGGACGCCAAACACAAAAGATAATTAACCGTCACCTTAAACCCAGGTGCTCAACGTGTTGAAGGTGAAGACTACCAAGAACATGAAAGACCCGAGTGCTTGAGCGGCAAGAATCGAAAAAGTGACCGTGAAAATCGACAATATTAAATAAAACAACGTGAGTTGTTAGTAGCATGCTGACGCGTTGTAAGATGAACATGCGGTGGTGTGGTTTTGAAAAAACTGAAAAGTTAGACCGCGAGGCGGTAATGGCTGCATGCCAAGAAATTGAACCTGCGAGGTGCCGCAGGCAAAAGTGAGATGTTAACAGAGGCTTATTCAAGTGTGAATATTAAATGAGATGTACAAAGGGTCGATGCCATGCTGCAGGATATACAGTGAACACATGGGTTGTCAAAAACACCAAAAGTTTAAAGCCACCAATTTAGTAAAGTGCACGTACACCTAAAGATCGACAAGCCTGTCAGAGCATAAAAAGTATGGTTAAAGCATAAGATCGTCAAGAATACTCTTGTGTGTAATGAACGAAGTCCAAAAACATTGGTAGTGTCTAAGTAAAAAAGACGAGGCATTTAAATTTGAAAAATAGCGACGTGCACAGGGTAGACTTACAGGGATGGCGTTAGGTTCGGGCGCGTCTTCAGTGAAGTGTGTTCGAAACGTGTGGCGTGCTGGGTGTTTAAACGTGTGCGATGAGAAAGTAAGGAAGGACCAGAAGTCAACAATGATTGGAGTCGGAAAAGTGTGCCATCTTGTAGCTAGTACGAAAACTTCAAACATAAATAGAGAAAAGGTTTAAAAACTGCGGGTGCAACACGGAAAGGTACACCAATGTGTGTAGGTTCAAAGATAAAGAAATGTGAATGCAGTAAGGAGTTAAAGATACGGCGCAAAAATTGGACAAGTATAGTAGAAAAAAGGTTTCTGTCTGTTAGAGAAAATGGAAATGGCTTACATGTCCATTAGAGTGAGAAGGCTGAAAAATGCCCAATTCCGTGAAGAGTGAAACAGAAAAAGTGAAAGAATAAAACGTGAATAGATAAAGTTCTACAAGCAAGAGAGATCATGGAATGTATGCGCGGTTATCACAAAGAGCGAGAGCATAAATCAAGTGTCAATGAATGCAAACTTCAAGGTATCTCAAAGAATGAGTCTATAAAGAATTAAAGATAACAAAGGAATTCCATCCGGTCATTCAAACCATGCGGTTTCAAGGAGTTCAGAAATTTAATCCAATGGTTTTCTCTCTGTAGAAGGTAGTTGTTATTGTCTCTTCCTTCTTGTTTGTCCACGACTTCTAGGATGAGAAATTTCAATTGGCTGATGTTATGGTGATTGTCAATGAAGTGTCCTGCAATAACTGATTTCAAATTTTTTGTCCGGATACTGCTCTTATGTTCATGTATCCTAGTCTTTTTTTTTTTTTTAAACTCTTTTTATTAATACAGCTCATAAGACCATACATTTTTCCATGACATTCGCAGCTCAACAGCAATTTATACATACATAGTACATTTAGCAACAAGGGTGTGGGCTCATGCCTATCCTCCTGAGTCCCCGCTAAATTTTGCAGCCTCAGTCCTGTTCTACTATACTCGGGGTACGGTACTTCCTCCAAGGTGACCAGATCTTCTGCCACTTTTTGGTACATCCCCTGCTCCTATACACCACTTCCTCCGCCCTCTGGCACCAGTCTAGGTCCCTCTTCCAGTCAGCCAGCTGTGGTGGCGCCAGCGCACCCCAGCTCCGTGCAATATTGCGTTTGGCCACCCCTGCTGCTAGGGTCAGCCACAACTCTGTGTACCTGGGCCATCCCTCATCTCCCTTAATTTGGAGGATTAGCCATCTTGGGTCTAACGGCACCTCCCTCCCCAAGACTCTGGACATGCTACCCGTGATCTCTGCCCAGTATGACGCAATCTCTGGGCACTCCCACAATGTATGGAAGAAAGAGCCTTCTTGGTGACACCCCCGTCTGCAATGTCCCGACTGGAGCCTGCCCCAGCGGTGTAAAAGTGTGCAGGGATAGTACGTGCGGTGGAGTATTTTTAACTGTACTAATCGGAATCTGGCCCGGATGGCGACCTCCCTGGGACTCTGTAGCGCTTCCTGCCAACTGTCGTCATCTATGTCCCCTAGGTCTGCCACCCACGCCGCTCGCAGGGGGATCAGTGGATCAGGGCAGTTATTCACCAGCTTACGGTATATCGTAGAGATGGGTTTAGCAATAATCGGGTCTAGCAACAGGCGGTCCTCGAGCGGCGAGTAATCGGGTATCTCCACCCCGGGTTTAACGTGTACTTTGAGGGCGTGCATGAGTCTAATGTAGTGGTACATCTGTGCCGGGTTCATGTCATATTCGGCCTGTAGATACTCAAACGTCCGGGGGGAGTCCCCTCGCCATATGTCACCCAGGTATTCTACACCTATAAGACGCCACCCCCGGAATCCCGCCAGGGCAGTCACCTCCCGGAGCTGGTCTCCCAGCCACAATGGGGTCTTGCCTGTTAGTTTCCGATCCCAGCCCAGGAGCCGATTAGCTTCCCTCCAACATTGCACCACCACCCTGGTATGCTCTGGCCAGTTTTTCCCCACCCTTCGGGCGTAAAGAAGAGACTCACATGCACCCCCCTCCATTGCCTCCCTATCTACCCGATACGCTGGTTCCGAGACATCCGCATACACCCAGTCGTTTACGACCTGTAAATGTGACGCCCAGTAGTACAGCTTGGCGTCAGGGATTGCTAGACCACCATCGTATACCCCTCTATGGAGTTTATTCAACGCAATCCTCGGGGGGCCCCCGTCCCATAGCAACGCGCGCACTGCTTGAGCCACCCTTTTGAAGGAATGCGGAGGTATCAGGAACGGCGTGTTCTGTATGATGTAGAGGATTCTTGGTAGCGTAAGCATTTTGTATAAGGCCGCCCGGCCCATGAGGGAGAGCGGAAGAGCGCGCCAGTGGGCGACATCCGTCCCCATATGAGCGAGCAGCGGCTCCAGGTTTGCAGTTAGGAAGACATCCCTATTCCTTGTAATGTATATTCCCAGGTATTTAAACCCACCCGTGACCAGCGGTGCCGCGCAGCAAGCTGGGATACGCGGTGGAGGACCCGACAGTGAAAAGACCGCCGACTTCTGCCAGTTAATCCGATACCCGGAATAGCTGCCAAAGAGCTCAAAAATGTGCATCGCCCTGGCAAGCGAGTTGTACGGTCTGGCGAGGTAGAGGACAACGTCGTCCGCATAGAGCGATATCCGCTCCTCCCACCCCCGGGCGACACGATACCCCATATCATGGGATCCCTCCGTATCCAATGGGCCAAAGGCTCCAATGCTAGGGCAAACAGGAGGGCGAAAGCGGGCACCCCTGTCGCGTACCCCGCCTCAAGGGGAAGGACCTGGACACCGCCCCATTGACCCTCACCCTCGCCGTTGGCAGCGTATACAGCAGTTTCACCCAGCTACAGAAGATCGGCCCACAGCCCAGTCGCTGAAGGGTCATGAAAAGATAGGGCCATTCAATGCTGTCGAACGCCATGGAGGCATCTAATGCTACCGCCGCTGCCTGGGGCAAGCCCACCCCTTCCGTCATGTGGAGCACCCCGTAGAGTCTCCTCAGATTGTGGCGC
Organism: Calotriton arnoldi; assembly: GCA_963921515.1. NCBI lineage: Eukaryota > Metazoa > Chordata > Amphibia > Caudata > Salamandridae > Calotriton > Calotriton arnoldi. The sequence continues at coordinate 268,695 of CAWUFW010015197.1, read as the reverse complement.
GTACTCCTTCGGGGCATGAACCCAGATTGGTCCACATGTACCAGGTCTGTGATGACGGACACGAGTCTCCCAGCCAGGGCCTTTGCCAGGATCTTTGCCTCCACATTGATTAGAGAGATCGGGTGATAGGAATCGCACCTGTCTGGTGGTTTGCCTGCTTTATGGATCGTTACTATAGTGGCTTCTCTCTGGTCCGGAGGGAGCCACCCCACTTCCCTGGCCTCAACCAACATCCGTAGGAGAGGGCCCAGTACCACCGCTGCTTGTTTCTTATAGATCTCGACCGGTAACCCATTAGGCCCGGCCGCTTTCCCCGATTGTAAGGAGCCCAAGGCAAGCCCCAGTTCCTCCACTGTCAGGTCAGCCTCAAGTCTGTCCCGTGCCTCTGGCGAGAGCGAGGGAGGGCAAAGTCTCGCAGGAACTCCCCGCAATCTGCCTCTGACCTCACACAAACCGGCGAATATACCTGTTCATAATGCACAGCAAAGGCCTCTGCTATGTCTCCACTGGTGGAGCATAACGCTCCCGATTTGTCTCGTATCCCTGGTACCCAGGAGCGGTCCCTATTGCGGCGCTCCAGCCACGCCAGTAACTTGAGCCCCTTGTCCCCTACATCATATAGCCGGTGCTGAGTCGCCAGCGCATAGGCCCGCGCCTCCTCTCGCGCCAAGGCCCTCAAGTCCTTCTGTTTCAGAGACAATTTGTGCTGTAGGTCAGCTGACTCCATCAAGGCCGGGTCCGCCTCTAACGTCTCCACCTCCCTCTCAAGTCCCCTGATCTGCAGCAATTCCTCCTTTTTTTGCCCCCCAATTAAAGCCTGCGCTTGGCCCCGCAAGACCGTCTTAAATGCTTCCCATATCGTGATCTGGGAGGCGACAGACCCCTGATTCTCCTCAAAGTAGAGTTTGGAGCCCTCTCTGAGCTTATCGCAGAGGGTCGGGTCCCGGAGTCTCCAGGGATCTATCCTCGGGAAGGTGGCCTTATTGACTACTGGTCCCTGGAGAAACACCCTCACTGGGGAATGGTCTGAGATCCCCGCGCCAGGTGTCTGACCTCCGTAAAGTCTCCCATATGCGTGAGCTGGGTGAAAAAATGGTCAATTCTAGAGAATGATCCATGTCTGTCCGAATAGAAAGTATATTCCCTAGTCAGAGGGTGGTGCGCTCGCCAAATGTCACTCAGGCCCATGGCCGAAATAAACCCCGCCATACCCCGCTCCTCCCGCGCCCCCAGTCTCGGATTGGACCGGTCCGTGGATGGGTCCATCACAGCATTGGTGTCTCCCCCAAGAAGGAGAACCCCCACAGGTAGGTCTGTTAAAAAGGCACCTAACTTTGGAAGAAAAGTGGAATGAAAGCCCGGGGGGAGATAACAGGAGCAGAAGACCAACGTCCTTCCCTCCCACGTGCCCGCAGCTGCCGTTAGGCACCCAGAGGCGTCTGTCCATGTGTTAATAAGCACTAAAGGCAGGGAGGCGCGCACTAGGATTCCCACCCCTCTGGCCCCAGAGGAATATCCCGCGTGTGCGATCATTTTGTAGCCAAAGCGATCTAGTGCTTTGCACTTATTACCCTTCAGGTGTGTCTCCTGCAGCAGGACTACATCAGGGCTATGCCTCTTTAAGTGTTGGAGGACCAAGGTACGCTTTATTTTATCTCCCAGGCCGTGGACGTTCCACGTCCACACCTGCAGTTTAGCCGGGTCTCCCATCTGTTGGAATTAGTAACAGTGTGTCCCTCCGCTCCCGCCCCCCTGTCGCTACTCCTTGCACAAGCTGCCATCGATACCCACCATAGTGGTCATGAGCTAACTCCCGCGTCCCCCCCAACATAAGAAAAAACAACAACCCCTGTCTACCCCACACCCCCTCCCTGCAACCCTGCTAGGTGAGTCCCCAACCACCCACCCATGAAACTGGCAGAGTGCCTGTCGCCCCATATCGTAAGAACAAACAAATATATGGGGTTGCGTGCCTACAGCCACAAGAAAGATGTATGTGTGAATGACTACATTATCCGCCCATTTCTCCCCCTTCTCAGCGGGATCCCTCCAGACTGCGGTTCACCCGCCCCTCCCCTGGCTATCCCTCAGCGCCCCCTCCAGGTGTGAATGCATTTGACTCCCTATCCCCCTGTCTGCAGAAGACATTCCCTAGTGTCGCTAGGCATTGGAGGCAGTTCCTCTCATAGTAGTCCCCCATAGTCTCGGCTTTCTCGGCCTGTAGTTCTGTCCCAGCCCCAATGTTCGCGCCACCCTCCCGGGATCACTTATCTGGTCGTTGGTCTGGTCTCTGGCCGTTTGGTCTCCTCCAGTCGTCCGTCTCTGTTTCTGCCAGTTGCTGGTGGGAGTCGGGCGCTCGTGCCTGCCCCCCCGTCGCACCGTGCGCCAACCCTCAAGCCAGTCGCTGGCCTCCTCTGGCCGTTCGAAGAAGTGCGTTTTCCCTTCGTCGATGATTTTGAGTCTGGCCGGGAACAGCATCATATATTTCACCCCTTGTTCTCTGAGGGATCGTTTCATGCCGTCGAAGGACCGCCTCAAACGTTGCACCCGAAGGGTGAAGTCCGGGAAGAACCGGATGGTAGCATTTTCGATATGCAGGTCTCCGGTCATGCGCGCAGCCTGGAGGATAGCGTCCCTGTCTCTAAAATTGAGGATCCGGGCAATGATCGTCCTGGGCGGCGCCCCCGGCCGCGGCTTGCCCCCCAGCGCCCTGTGCGCCCGTTCCACCGAGAAGAAGTTAGATAGGCGCTTGGGTTTCAACTGGTTGAGGACCAGGTCCTCGACGAACCAGTCCGTTGACGGGCCTTCCATGCCCTCCGGGACTCCCACTATGCGAATGTTATTTCGCCTGGCTCTCCCTTCCTGATCCTCCAGGCGCACGTATATGTCGTCTTGATTTTTAGTGAGTGCTACCACTTGCTCCTCCAGCCTCTTGGTTTTCGCCTGCAGACTCCCAATCCCGGTTTCAGCCTCCGATACCTTCTCTGACATTTTCCTGAAGTCAGCCCTCAGGAGATTCACTTCCTCGGTAACTGAGTCCAATTTCGGCTCAAGGGTACCCCTGAGGTCTCTGATTGCCCTCATGATGTCTTTAAGGGAGGGGTCAGGGTCTCCATCCTCCACTGCATGCGAGCTGCCGCTTGCCGCCCCCTCATCTTTCCCCATGGCCACCGTGTACTTGTCTATCTGATTCGATTGCCCCGGGCCTGGCTGTCTGGTGCGGCCCATATCTTGGTGTCCGGACCTCCGCCTCTCGTCCGGACAGGTCCAGGGGCCCCCTTCCCGTCTTCTGCCGCAGCCTCTCCGTCAGGCTCAAGTCTGCGCGGATCTTGCTGATCCCCAGTGCTCACCCAGTCGGCACACACCACACGACCTTGTGCTGTCGCTGCCTCCTACGTTAAGGGCTTCCTGTGCCCCTCCGCTTATCAGACCCCCTCTGTGGTTATAGCCGGATGCGGGGTCCCCACTCGCTCAATTCTGTCCCTTCAGCCGGGGTCTCTCTCTGGGGGATGGTTCTCACCTGACTTCGCTGGCACTGGACCTTTCACAGCCTGTATGGGAGGGGGTGAGGGGGGGTCTAGTTTCCCCCGGGTTACTATCCGCTCTACCTGCTTTCACCTGGGGACTCTAGGCGGCCACGTCTTCACCCGCTCAGGCACTGTCTAGTGAACCCTCCTGTCACCCCTTCGCAGCTCCTCTTTCCAGCACCTCTTGCCTCGTCCCGGGTGGCTACCTCCCTGTGGTCTCAAGACGACGCTAGGCTGACACTCGGGTCCCCGAGGCCTGCAGACTGCCTGGCGCTCCGCCCTCAGCTCCTGCCCCGTCCGGCTTTTCTCTGCGCCACTCCCGGCCTGATCTTCTGTATGTGGGGCGCCGTGGAGGGAGGACTCGGCCCTACACCGTCCCCGGTATGGCGCCGCACCGCCGGCTCTTCTGCCCGTCTACGCGGTCCCGCGCCCCACACCGGGACAGCGCCGCCGCTGGTGCATGCGTCACCCCTGGATCTCCTCACCGGCACGCTGGGTCAAGCCTCTTCTCAGGATCACTGAGTCAGAGAGGGTTCCGAGGGTTTTCACGCTATGCGGCTCCGGCCGCCATTTTATGCCGTCCGCGTCGGATAGGCTCCGGCCGTCTGTTGGTACGTTTTACCGCCGGTTTCGCGCTTGCTGAGTCCCGCTATTGGAGGCACTATCGTTCCGGCGCTCAGAATTGGTTTCGAGAGTCCCGCTGCGTCTCGGATGATGCCGGAGTTTGGGCCGGATTCCTGGCTGTTAGAGCAGCTCCACTAGCCCGCGGCCATCTTCCGTGGTGGCAAGCCACGCCCCCGTATCCTAGTCTTTTTCAAACATATTTTTATTGAGTTTTAGCAAAACGTACATCTCTCGGCAATGCTATCATTTCACCGCTCGCCGGGGGTGATGCAAAATTCAACAAGTCCAAAAACGGCTATAATTACAGAGTGCTCAAAGGTAGTCCAACCTCGATCACAATGAATTGCGTTATAGAAAGGTACAGTTTCTCACATTCTCGGGATCTCGGACAGAGCATAAGACTTGGCTAGTGAAAGCATACAGATCAGCCTGCCTCCCATCTTTCTTTTGCGATGGTAAGCATCCTGGATCCCCCCGCCTGAGGGGAGCATTGGGTGGCAAGTATCGACATATAGAAGCAACCCCCAACTGGGGGGTCGCATAGACAAAAAAAAGAAAGCCCCTCCCCTCCCTCCCACCTCCCCAACCATGGTGGCGGCAAAATCACAACATTCTACCTGACTAGTAGCGTAAGTGGTAGATCAAAATTGAAAGAGATGGAGAGCTCTGACGGTAGAGGGACAAACAGTAGACGGTAGGCCCCTGGAAAGGAAAGTGACTAGAGGGCCCCATTTGAATTCAAAGTTCTTAAAATTGTCTCGAAAGACGTCTGACATTCGCTCCAGACTGAGCTGCGTCCAAAGTCGTGAGTGCCAAAGCGAGACTGCCGGGGCCTCCCTCCTTTTCCAAGCAGCCGCCAGGGTAATCTTTGCTGCTCCTAGACAGAGCCACATGATCATCTTATCAGCTCGAGTCTGGTGCTCTAGGGAGGGGTCGCGCAGCCCCAGAAGGACCTCCGCCATAGAAGTCGGGATAGGGTACCCCAGTATGTCCTTAATGTGTGCAAGTATTTCTTCCCAATAAGGGCGAATGTTCGGGCAGTCCCACCATATGTGCTGGAAGTCTCCCAGTAGCCCACACCCCCTCCAGCATCTATCAGAGGTAGCCGGGAAGATTCTCTTAAGCCGGGATGGGTAAAGATACCAGTCCATCATTGTCTTGAGATGGGCTTCCCGTAGCTCCGAGGAGTGATTGAATCGTGTAATGTCCACCCATAGGTGCCCCCATTCCTCTTCAGAGATATCTCGTTGTAATATGCCCTCCCACATGGACATGTATCTCGGGCGTGGGGATAGTGTAGTGGTGAGTAGGAACCTATAAATAAATGAAATCGTCCCCCTCATAGCAGTGGTCTTGGTGAGGAAGGATTCAAACTTCGTAAGAGGTCGGGTGGCCGCTTCTCGCACTTGGGGTGTGAGGGCCCAATGCATTAACTGGGTATAATGGAATCGCTCTGTGTTCCCGAGGCCATAATCTCGCTGACAGTTGTCGAAGGTGAGAGGATCGAAGTTGTGGAAGAGATGAGGCAGAGCAAGGCATCTCCCCTCCCTCCATGCATCGAAAGGGCCCTCCTGCAGTCCCGGTGGGAACGCTGGGTTAAAATGTAGCGGTGTAAACGGTGAGGGGAAAGAGGTCCAGCGACTGTCCCCCGCCACCGTGTCCCAGACCTTCAGGGTGGTGCGGGTGGGGGTGGCAAGGTAAGCATTCCTGGGCCTGTCTTTTTTTGGGCGCCATACCAAGTCCCAGATAGTCCTCCCCGCCACACCACGGTCCATGTGAAGCCAATGTTTATCAGATTCCCTCTTTGACCATTCGATCAGGATTCGTAACTGTGCTGCTTTGTAATACAATTGTATGTCTGGAAGTCCCACCCCCCCTTCCGTAGGGGAGCGACGCAGGAGAGAGAAGGAGAAGCGAGCACGTCTCCCCTGCCAAATGAAATGTAGAATCATAGTCTTAACGCGACGAAAGAAGGTTCCGTCCATCTCGATAGGGAGGGCCTGGAATAAATAGAGAAGCTTCGGTAGAAGTGTCATTTTCACCGCGTGTATCCATCCAAGCCACGACAAAAAGAGAGGTTTCCACTTTATAAGTTCCGTTTGGATACGCGTAAGCGCGGAAGGGAAATTAGCTGCATATAGAACTTCTACTTTCGGAGTCAGGTGAACTCCCAAGTATTGTATAGAGGAGGAAGACCACGACAATGGAGTAAGGGATTGGAGCCTGCGAGCCTCCATTTGCGGTATGGTGAGGTTGAGAATGTATGATTTGCTGAAGTTGATTTTAAAACCTGCTACCGTCTCAAAGCGTTCGAGTTCCGACTGTAAAGATGGGAGGGACGCGGACGGGTCAGAAAGAGATAAAAGAACATCGTCCGCGAAGAGAGAAATTTTGTGGGATTCCCCCGCGAAAGGTATCCCTTGGATCGTAGGATTAGTCCTAATCGCCATTGCGAGCGGTTCAATGCTGAGAGCGAAAAGGAGGGGCGAGAGTGGACACCCCTGTCTGGTGCCTCTAGAATGGAAAAAAGAAGGTGAGCTTAGCCCATTAACGATTATCCTAGAGCGAGGCTGCTGGTAATTAGCTCGTAGCATGGTTAGAAATTTAGGAGAAAATCCGAATGCCCTGACAGTGTGGAATAAAAATGCCCAGTCTACCCTGTCAAACGCTTTCTCGGCGTCTAATCCCACCAAGACAGCAGGGATCTGTCGCCTGTTGGCCTTTTCTATGAGGTGAATAATTCAGCGAGTGTTATCGTGGGTTTGACGACCCTTAATAAATCCTGATTGATCAGGATGTATGAGGTCAGGCATAAGGTCATTCAGTCGCTTGGCTATGATAGAAGAGTACAGTTTTGCGTCTAGGTTGAGAAGCGCAATAGGTCGATAAGAGGTGCAGTGCTGAGGATCTTTCCCGGGTTTAGGTATCACCGAAATCGTGGCCTCGGTCATGGAGGAAGCTGTCTCCCCGTCTTCGGCCATCTTATTAAAAAGCCGCGTAAGGTGGGGGCAGATGTCAGGGGCAAAGGTTTTATAAAAAAGGGCCGTATACCCATCTGGGCCTGGGGCCTTGTGAAGCTTGAGGCCTTTAATAGCAATGTTGACCTCTTCGTGGGTGATGGGCGCAGTGAGCGAATCGTTCCAATCGGCAGAGACCTGAGGTAAGGTCACGGTCTGGAGGAATTCCTGTTGCACAACTGAGTCTAAATTATCGCTAGAGTAGAGATTTTTGTAAAAGGTACCGAAGATCTCAGCTTTACCCTCGTCACTGTGAGTAACTTCCTCCGAGGGTCCCCGAATCCCGCCAATGTACTCTCTTTCTCGTTTACCCCTGAGCTGCCTCGCCAAGTGTTTCCCGATCTTATTGCCCTGTGTATAGGATAATTGCCGGAGTTTAAGGAGCGTATACTCAGCTCTATTATTGTAAATAGCCCGTAGTTTCCCAAGGAGCGCTGTTAAGTTACGCAGGGTTTGCCGCGAAGGGTTACGTTTGTGGTCACATTCGACAGAGGCCAGTTCTCGTTCCAGTTGCTCCCTTTCTCTAGCGTGGTGCGCGTTCAGCGCCGAATTGAGGGCAATGCACTTCCCCCGAAAGACCGCTTTAAAAGCATCCCAAGTGTTAAAGTCTGATGTATCCTCCTGCTTATTAACGTCAAAATATTCCGTGATGGTTTCTCTGAGTTTAGTACAGGATTCCTTGTCACGCGTCAGTGCGGCCGGGAAGTACCACCTAGGGGCCGTTGGGGCGTTACCCCCCCAGGACAAGCCAACGGCGAGGAGGCTGTGATCTGAGACAGAGAGCGGGAAAATCTTGGATTCCTGAAGAGTACCCAGCAAAGATTGACTAATGAAAATGTAGTCTAGCCGTGAATACGTACGGTGGACGTGAGAGTAAAAAGTGTAATCCCGGGTGAGCGGGTAAAGAGTACGCCAGGCATCGAGCAGACCCAGATCGTGAATGCGCTGCTGTGTGTCGGTAGAGAAGGAGCCCACGTCAGAACGTTGTGAGTGTGTGCTGTCCAAGTCTTTTTGCCATGTCAGATTAAAATCCCCCATAAAGATCACCAGTCCCTCAATAAAATCCAACATCCTCCCCAATAGTGTATGCAGAAAGGACTTCTGTCCAGTGTTAGGAGTGTATACCACCACAAAGGTGCAGATTTTCCCTCGTAGGCGACCCTTGACCATTATCCATCGGCCATCTTTATCCCTAAGGACCTCTATAGGTTGGAATTGAATGGTTGAACGAAACATCAGCGCCACCCCTCTATGCTTCGTAAGGGCGGAGGATCTATAGATTAAGGGGTATTGTTTATGTTTAAGGCGAGTGTCTTCCGCTCTAGCTAGGTGGGTCTCCTGTAGGGCCACTACGTCTAAATGATGATCAGTAATATACTTCCAGACCTTTTGGCGTTTCTGAGGGGAATTAAGACCCTTAACATTCCAGGTTGCAATGGTGATCATCATGACGCCATAGGGAAATAGCACCTGCTCTCTAGAATCCACCCCGTCCCATCATGCCTCCCGCCCCCTCCGGGGCCCCAGGGTACCGTCTCACTCGGCTAGGAGAAGTCAAAACTTCCAAAGCTCTGCCACAGCTAAGTCTTAAAAATCCGCCACCATGTCCCACCCAGTCCCCCCAACCCCTAAACCAAAGAAAAACAACCATACATAACAATGAATAATCAAAAAACATTACTTTACTAGGACCCCGTCGGGGGTATTAAGCCCCCACCGGGATCAATGGGGACCACGGGTCTGAGGGCCCCGTCCACGGCCACCCCGGCATCAAGTACCATGAAGAATAGAAAACATCATCAGAATTTGGCTAGAGGCTAATCAACAGTGTGAACCTACGCCTAGTGGAGATAGAGAGCCTGTAGGGTCCCCGCTTGAAAAGTAAGGCCCTGGTGTAGACTGCATATAGCATGAAGGGCCCCGCCCCGTAATAGTCATAACATCAATTCGAAAATAACATTAGAGATCAAAGAAAGGCACTGTTCTTACATAAATGTAAGTAAGTCCGTTTTTATATAGCGCAGCTACTCACCCTTACGGGTCTCAAGGCGCTGGGGGCCGGAGTGGAAATTAAGTGAGCTATTGCCCAGAGTCACATGGTGCTGAGCTGCGCTGCCGCCGGAGCCGGGGATCGAACCGTGAACCCTGTGCTCCGGAGTCAGCTGCCCTGGCCGCTGCACCACACCTCTTCCACATATGGGTGGAAGAGAGTCTGAGGCTTCGCCCTCCATCGACGGGGTCTCCGGGGAGCCAGAACCCAGGGGGAGCCGGGAGTCGGTGGCTAAGACAAGTGTCGAGGGTCCTCCTCCGCCACCAGGGGGCTCTCCAGGTGTCGATATCAGAAGCGGAAAGCCCGTGACTCCCCGAGCCCCCGCCGTAGCAAGCAAGGTCCATCCCGTAGTGTCCCCACCACAACCAACAGAAGCCCATCAGCGGCCCCTGCGGGAGACCGCAGCCCATGTGGAAGACGTTGGGGGTCCACGAGAAGGTTCCCCGGTCCCAGCTTGCGCGGGGCTTTGGGCCTCGACCGGAAGGCCCAGCAACTCCAGCCCCTCACGTAGTTCAGTCACCTGGCGGCGTTTGTTTTTAAATTCGAAACTGAGTCTGAAGGGGTAGGTTCATCTGTACCTTATGTGTTCATCTCGAAGCTTGGCCGTGATGGGTCGGAACATCTGCCTCCGTGCTAAAGTCGTCGACGCAAGATCCTGGTAGTTGGCGCAGGAGTAGCCCTGAAAGGAGATATCCCCCTTAGTTCTGGCCGCTTGTAGTACCGCTTCTTTAACCGTGAAGGAATGGAACTTCACCAGGACGTCACGCGGCCTCCTCCTCTCGCCGACCTGTAGGCCACCCAAACGATGAGCCCTGTCCAGTTTGAATTTAGGAGCCTGAGGTGCCAAGATCTCTGCAAACAGTCCCTCCACGAAGGCCGTCAAATCAGGTCCCTCCGCTCCCTCCTCAAGATTCCGGACTCTGATGTTCTCCCTTCGGGCTCTATTCTCGAGGTCCTCCGCCTTGAGTTGTGTCTGGTGCAGCTGGACACGAAGATTGCGTACATCCTCCCTAAGTTCCGTAGAAAGTCGTTCCTGCTCTTGATGCTGTGCCTCTAAGTCCAGCACCCTGGTGCCCACCGAGTCCATATCTTGCTGGAGAGAGGACAAGCGCTCCGTTATATCTGACCGGAGCTGGTCTATAGAGGATTTAATGTCCTGCCCCAGTTCTGTGTGTAATTCACTCTTGAAGCCTTGAAGCATGGTAAGTAAGTCCGCCTTCGTGAGCGCCATATCTGTGGCTTCAGTGTCCCCCCGCAGTGGCGGACGCCTGTCTGAGGAGGTGAAGAAATCTGGCAGAGTGCTCGTCGTCTTGTTGGTCGCCCTCTTCGGCGGCATGTGGAGTCGCTCAAGACGGCCCTGGGGTATCGCTGAACGGGTTCTATGTCCGTAGGTCTAGGCAGGATGAAGTGGGAAGGGGGGAAGGACCCGCCGGACAGCAGGGCTCGATGATGTCCAGAGTGAGAGGCAACCAGGTTCACTAGCACATCAGAGGATCAGTGTCCCAGCCATCCAGCACCAGTGTCTCCGCATGGGACCACCACGGGCCCCCGGGAGCACGTGTGAGCAATCGAGATCCGTGGTCTGTGTGGCCAGGTCAAGCTGAAGGGCAGGCTCTGCGGGTACATCTGGGAGCCGCTACCATTGTACTGTATCCGCGGACCGCCATGAGACTCGGCGGCAGAGGCAGGAGGGGCCCATCACCGGCACACACCATCCGGCGCCGGGCAGCAAAGTCTCACGGCTGTCGAACCGCGCCGAGGTTATGATGCTCCACCCAGGACAGGCCCGTACCGGCAGCAACCCGAGCACAGCGAGCACTAAAGGCCAGCCGCAGGAGGTAACAGATGTCTCTGTCGCTGAGGGACAGGCGCTGGGCAACGGGGGCGCTCAGTCCTTGTAGGCCTTCTGCGTGGGGTGCATGTTGCGCATGGCCGCCATGACAGTGTCAGGCAGGCGCGAGGGAGTCGTCTGGGGTGGGGGCCACCCCCGCAGGTCGTTGTCGGCAGTAGAGATGGTGATCGCTGATGGTGGCCAGCGGCGGGTGCTAGAGGCAATCATGCACCGGGGGTCACTCCCGTGGGCCGAGCATCGCCCGCGGCTGCCATTACAGGGTCAGGCAGGCTCATGTGATGGATCCGTAGCAGGGGTCCCCCCCGTGTGCCACCGCCGGATGTTCAAGCCTTGCTGGCGGCGTCCGCCGACGCGTCCCCCCAAGCGCGTCTCCTCAAACGTACCTCCTCAGGAGTCTCGCTGCTGTTGGCGCCTTCAGCTGAGCTCCGTCCGCCATTTTCTCGCACAGTAGTCGCTCCTCGGTTCCTCTGTTTGCCACCGCTCCCGCAGCCCCCACAGCGATCAGGGCAGCCCAGCTGGTGCCCCCCACCTTCCGCTGCAAGTGAGGAGCATTGGCGGCTTTGCAAGGTTCCTCCAGCCGGCAGGTACAGGGCCAGAGCAGCGCGTGGACCGGGAGCCGATACGGTCTACGTCCGATCGGCCATCTTGCCCGGCATCCTAGTCTTGATCTTTCTTTCCGTCTTGCCTACGTACACCAAGCCACATGGGCACTTAAGCATATAAATCTCATTCATTGTGTCACAGTTAGCGTTGACCTTGAGCTTAATGCTGGTGCCTTTCATTGGATGTGTTATCGTTGAACCCTTAATGATGTTGTTGCAGTTACTGCAGTTATAACAAGGTGTGCTTCCTTTGTAACTGGTTTGTGTGATGTCTTTGGGCCTTGACGTGATCAATTCTTTGATGTTCTTGCCTCTGTTTACGCGAAGATGGGCATGTCATTGAAAATCCCTTTAAAATCAGGTTCCAAGGCAAGGATAGGCCAATGATCTTTAATGCATTTCTTGTATCGTTGACTCATGGTGGAGAATTTTGACACTACCACCACACGTTTTTGATCTGTTCTCTGTGTTGTAATCAGTAAGGTCTGTTCTAGATTTGGTTGAACTGCGAGTTCTGGCCTGTTCCAGCACATTGCGAGGGTATCCTCTTTGACTAAATCGGTTGAGCATGTCTTCAGCTTGTTGCTCAAAATTGATGGGATTACAAACTATTCTTTTTACCCTTAGCAGTTGTGAATAAGGTAAATGATTCTTGAGGGAATTGTGATGAAAGCTGTGGTAGTGTAACATGTTGTTTCTGTCCGTTGTCTTTCTGTAGATGTTACACCTGTGGACCACCATCGTAGTGCGTGTTCCAACAATTTATTTACTTTTTGCAAAAAATATTAACTCACTGTGACTTTGAAGAACTATAATCTGATCAAAGGAAGTAATGGGCAGTAGGAGCCAATGCCTCCGCAACTGCTCAGGGTCCAACTGCAGCGCAGATGGAACAAAAGATAATGCACCGAGTGGAAATAAAATCAATATCCACACCAATCTTATTCAGTTCTTGAATATGAACCACAGCAGGACTGTGTTATATACATGCAGTGAAGTAGCGTTATACAATGCACATTCCTAAAATACGACTGCGAAGATAAGGACGTATCTCCCAAGTAGCTTCACAAATTGTTGTGAAGTATATATTAAACAGCCGGACAGCACTGGATGATGAAAGAACATAAGGACAGCTTGCAGTTTCTCACTGCTCTGCATCCATTTGGCACTCTGACTCCAGGAACGAGCACGCAGGACAGGTGCCTGCGCTGTTGTGCTCCATTGTGCGTAAAATTACTGCTCAGCACAGAATCCATTCCAACCTATCCCGATGCTGCTTTAATGCTGGTTACTACAGTAAAGAGCATAAGAGAAGCTTTGTGATTGGCAAGGGCATGTTAATAAAATGCACCACTAGAGACTGAGGGACTGCGATCGTGCACTCCACCAGCCTTTCTTTAGAGCTCAACTGCAGAGATGTAAAGTACGCATGTAAGGCTGGCCATTAAAAAGGCATCAGCCAGATTGACATGCGCACTTTAATCACACAGCATAATTGCCAAAAAGAATTATGTGACGGCCACACCCCTTCTCCTAGGCTACAATGGCCTGGCCCCTACACTATCAGGGCTTGACAAATCTTAAAAATCTAACTTGACCTGCAGGTCTAGTGACTAGAATTTTCTACTCAGCCTAACATCAATGCACTCGACCCTCAAATTGGTTGCATACAAATTTTCTTCAAAACATTTGGAGCGCCAACAACCCAAGAAAACAAATTGTAAACAGGAAATTTTAATTTATCACCCAAGTACCTCCCTAAGATATGTGTATCAGAGGTGGTGAATGTTTGCGAACATATTAAATATGGCAAAAAAATACCCCATAAACTTTAAAATGTCACTGAAATAACATCCATGAACAACATATCAGGCACTTACTTGTTAGTGAAGATGCTGATGCTCTGAGCTAACCATAGATGTAAGGGTTGCGTTCTTCAGATGCAACGCTTCCTGCTGTCTTTGGAATACTTTCTGTCTTGAAATAACTTTGTGCAACAGGACCATACTTGTAGCAATGAAGAGGTTGAAACAGACTGAGCCAATAGACTGCAGTATAGCCAGAACAAGTCCTTTGTTCTTTCAAAATAAGGACAGTGTTGCATATTGGACCTGGAAGGCTGTGTCTAGTAATGTGTCTTTGGCCTGGGTTTGCTCTCAGCGATAGCACTACTGCTCGGGTTGGATAAAAGTGTCAACTTTCGAGCTGTCCACTTGTATTTGCATTACGCTGGCATGTCAGCTTTGAGGCAGGATGGAGCTCATTTTTTAATCAGTTTGTGCTGCCAAGTCCTCCACGTTTTTGTTTATATTGCTGTAGCTGTGGCAGCGCTTAATTTGTATTAAAAATAAAAAAGAAGTGCCAGGGCCCTTGTCAGGAGTCCACTTCCACTTGCACTGTCCATTGCCATTGTCAGCGCTGCCAATTACAGTATCAACACAGCTACTAACCATCACACTCCTACAAGTCAGTGTGACAATTCGGACCGACTATTTCAGGCTCCCAAATCTAAAAAAATGGCTTTTGCGGCAGGTATTAACCACTTTTAATGTATGTTGTTTCCAGTCCAGAGAAGCCATGGCTTGGCAGTTCAGGCTGGACTGTTCCCATGAGGCACAGGGTCAAGACTGATTTGCATATAGCCGGGTCTGAACTGGGGTGGCGAAGTGAGCTAAAGAACAAAGTTTCAGTGCTTCGTCCATCATCTCCTTGTGTTTGAATTAATAAACAGCTGTTGTTGTGCTCGTCTCCAAAGTAGAGAAACAGCTCTACCATGGCAAATTGTCAGAAGTATCACGAAATCACACACCAAATAGTGAATGGTAAAATAACACAGCGTAACAGCATTTACTTGTTAAGGAAAATGGTGCTGATTTGAACAAAGAGAGTAGAGCAATAAACTAGTCGCTATCTTCTGACTCAGTAACAGTCTTGTTTTGACAAGGAGGTTTGTGCCTCATAATATGTCTCTTTCCTGGGTTTGCTGACAGCCAATGCAAAACGGCTGGGGTTGATCAAAAGTGTCTAACTCCGGCCCAACTACTTGGATTCGCATTAAAGCAGACATGGTGTCACTTTTGAGGGACGTACGGATCTCATTTTTTATTCGGGTCATGCTGCTAAACCCCTGTTCACATATTGCTGTTGTTGGGCTGACGGAAAGCATGATTTCTAAAATTGGAAGGCCATGTTTAAGTTCTTCATGGCGTTTTTTCAATAGCTGAGTGAAGAGGGATACAGGCTTATGTGTCATCCGATGAAAGACGTACAGTCTGAAATCTAGTCACTCTCCAGGGGCAGACTGAATTTCATTATCAGTAAGTACCTTTCTGTAGTACAAGCTCCTCAAATTCTTGATCCCCAAAACCTCTAATCTTTTCAACAGAGTCTAGCCACAAAGTAAAATCAAAAATGTTAAACAAAGAATACGGCTTGCCAGAGATGTGCTTCAGAAACCGGTAATTTATAAAAGAAACAGCACTCTCTATTAACTCAGTAGTATCTTCCTTGACACTAGTTTCTTTAGAGCTGCCTTTTCCAGCAGGCTTTGCCAGTGTTAGTAACGGGACCCCTGCAAAATTATTCTCTTTAAAAAGCAATTGAAATTGTGTTAGTGCTTTTCCTGGCTTAGTTTTCAGCTGTATTAGCTTCTGTTGAAGCACCTCAATCCTTTTTGCAACTTCAGAAATAAGACTGTCTTCTTGTTGAAATGCCTTTGGCACTTGCTGTATTAGCTCTGTGAAGTCTATCATGAAGTGCAAGAAATAAAGAAACTTCTTTGATTTCATGTCATGAAGCAATCCTTTGCCTTTGTTTGAATATTCATCACTACCAGTAGCGAGCTACTTAAGATGAAGTACTGTAGACTCCCAGTTTGTCTTAAGCGCTGTTACTGCCCTATGCTGACTTGCTACCCATCTGATTTGCTGCAAGCCACCAAAATGTTTTAACTGCTCTTCCCGATTCTCAGCTATCTCTTTAAGTTCCCTTCTCCGCTTAGGTGAATAATAATATAGTTTGAAACATCCTTTGAGCACCTCTTCAAATTTGGATAAGTATGAACCTTTTTTTTTAACATCACACACAGCAAGTTCTAGATTGTGAGCTACACAGTGCACAACTGCAATATGATCGCAATTTTTCCATCCTCGATGTGTGGAGACTTCGTCCAGTAGGTGCTTCACAGCACCAGATTTACTGCCAAGGTTCACAGCAGCTCCATCTGTATTCAGACCAATGCATTTCTGGCTCAGAATATCCAGAGATATGCCCATGCTTTGCAGGCCAAGTAATATAGCATTTTTCACTCCGGATGCAGTGGAGCTTTTCATGCTGACAATGTCACACAGATGGGTAACAAGGGTGCTGTCACAAACAAATCGTACATAAATCAGTTCCTGTTCCTGTGTCAGTTGACCCATCTGACAGAACACTGAGGAACCTAGCATTTTCTATCTGTGAGCCGATTGTCATTTTATGGTCTCTGAAATTGCTATTTTCCAAATTCCAGTCAGGATTGTTCTTTTTCTGCAGTGTGCAGAGTTTTGGGAACTTAATAAAAGCCTCACCTTCTTTTGCAAGATAATAGGCTGCATTAATAGAATGTTTAAGTGCCCGATATTTTTTTCATGCATTTTTGTGATCGATTTGACTATGCAGGTCACTTGTGGGTTGTGAATTGCAGCTTCATGGGATATGCATTTTTCATGTGATTTGCTCTTGTTGTGCCATTCTAAGGTCTCCCTTTTGAATTTTTCTGTCACACCAACATATAGGGAAGACTTAGTATCTACAAGATGAGGGAACTTCCTGCAAACTCCACAATACAAAACTTGAGACTTTTTTAAACTGGTCTCTTCTAGGAGGGCTCCGTTAGTTTCCTTTTCTTCAATCACTGCCCACTTAAAATCTTCAAGCCATTTCTGTTGTATGACTCTCTGTCTTTTTGTTTGATCATACTCCCTTTGCTTTTGGTGGATTTCTTCTAATGACTTCCTTTTCCCACCTGCTGAACTCTCTCCTGCATTATTCAGTGGAGTTTTAGCTCCAGTGGGTTTTCCCAACCACAACCTGATGGCTGCCATTGTTGCTGCACTCTCTGCCTGTTGTCTGCCTTCTCCTCACTGAATAGCCAGCACTGCTTCTGTCCTCTGAGCTAGAATCTTCAAAAGAAAAAACAATAACTGTAACTAATTTAAAATAGCAGGAACTGTGTACAAACTACTAACTTTAAAGGCTTAACAATTTTGATTTCCATAATTAGAGGAAGATGGCTCGAATTACTTACTGCAAAGATGTATGTGACGTGTGTATGGCTTACCCGTCACAGGCCATAACTGATTCAGTGTTCCATTCAAAGGTTGATAAGAATCTTGACTTTTCATGCTATGCTCCCAAATATTTATCAATAGTGGTACTCATCTTACTGACCTTAGGATGGAAGGGCTGAGTATGCTCGCTGGGATTCTAACTCATGACTTCAATCAATGGTACATTGTGAAATGGTTAATGCAGGCAAGGAAAATTGTTTGTCTTTCCCCCAGGTAGATAATAACATGCAGAGGCCTGATTCTGCTCTGCAGTGGTTCCACTACACTTGCTGCACCATTGACAGCTAATGCCTCTGATTTCAATGCATGAAATAACAAGTAGGAGGTTGCTGTAGCCTGATTGCTACTCACTGCGAATGAGCACCCAGTTTGGGAATATAGCTGTCACCCACCCTACATTTTGGTGGCCCCTGTTCAGAACATTTCTGAATTTATGATCCAATTTCAGCTTTTTCATGCCGTTGTTGTCCAGGTCACTGACACTGCAGAGCCACATCGGTACAAATTCTAAATGTGTTTCCATCTAATATTCAGGAATACTGATTGTCTTTTCAATATTGTAATATAGCAGCAGCTCACTAATATATTGCAAATAATCTCTGCGACCCACTGCCATTTCTCATATGTGAGGTCCCGTTTTGATCTAAAAGGGACTTTTTTATGGCTGTTGCATGGTTTTGAAAAACATACACAACAGTTCGCTACAAAATGTAATAAACTCCCACACATTACCTATATTAAAAACATAATTAAATGAAAATGGTATTCAAAACAAACTGTGTTTAAAAATCATTCATGGTCATCACGGCAGGACTGTGTGGATAACAGATCCAGATATATCAGGGTCCCCCTGAAAGGCTGGGGCCCTGGGCCAAAGCCCACTTTGCCCATGCCTTTAAAACATCTCTGGGGAAATGGAGAGGGAATGTTCTAATCTACGTTTCAGAGGTTGGCACAAAGGGGCCCTGGATGTATTGTTTTTGGTTTGGAAATACACATTAAGATTATACATTCCTTTTTTCATATTTTGCATTCTGGTACTGGTAGCTGTGTACCATAATAAATACAGAACCTCACGTCCCAGAATGCAAAGCAAAGTGGGTCACTTATGCTTTTCATTTGTTTCAAGAGGCAGGGCCCATTGACTTTTTCACATACTTTAACATCTGTCTCAAAACCTGCCACACAGGGGAGTCTACCCCTCGAGCCATGAGGCAAGAGGAGGTTTACTTTCCAAGCTTTTCTGCTTTGATTACCAATTACTGTCATTTATCCCTGTAAAGCTGTTTAGTACTCCTTCGTAATCTGCATCAACTGCATTTTTGCTCAATGAGAAAACCGGGAGCAGGAGGCTGGACTTACTAATGAGCAGCATTTTGAGAGGACCACATTTTATTAGAGACATGACAAAAACGCATAGCTTTTTAAACCAGAAATAAAGTTTAACCCATTCCTGTCTGCAAAATTCAGAAACGGTACACACACAGTTTAGGCTAGAAGGGCTGCGAACACAGGTTTACAAATCTAACACTACAGAGACATGTAACACTATATGCGACCTAAGGTTACAGGTGTCAGTTTCACAAGCATCAGCTCGGTGCAGCACCTCCCGTTTAAATAAACTGACCACAAGAAAAGGGTTCTAGCAGCCTTACAATTACACCAGACCCCATTTACAGAGTCGACAAGGTCATCAAAGTCGATCTCACACTTGTCAAAGTTAGAAGGAAGCTAGGTTGGCGTGCACATGCTCGCACCTTACGTTTTGTGATTGGCAGGATTATGGTTCAAAATCACTTTTTAGAGAAATAATCGTGTGTAAATAGAATGCACATAGTCCACTCGAGGCAAGTTTGCTAAGCGAGCTGATGCACGTGCTGCAATCATTGGCTGACTTCCTAGTCCTAACCATTTCTGAGATACAGATTTAAAAAGATGCAGTGGGTCACAGACAATTAAATTACAGTTGTTAGCAGGGACTGGTCAGCCTGCGAGCTCAGAGAGTGCCCTCAGGAGAGGTGCTAATATCAGTGTTTCAAGCCCACTCCCACATCTGATAGTAATCCAAGACTTCACAACGGCACTATGGACAGTAACGTAGTAGTGAGTGGAAGAAGTCGGCAAAAACCTGAGTAGGAGAATTGGCCTTTTTTGTTTTTCTCTTGAGGAGAAAAATCTGATTTGTTACAACTGAAAAAGCAAAACCCATGTTATGCGAAGCTGGCCCATGGTCTCATCTTCCTCGTGCACTCCCCAGTTCCCTACCCCCAACACAGTCAGATTTCCATATTGCACACAGTGCAGTGATGACATCTGTCCCAAGCATGCAGACCTATTTTACACTGGCTCCCCTCTTGCTTCAGCCCCTACAGTGTCTTAGGCCTCAATTAGCAGGCAAATTGTTTTCAGTAGCAAAGTCACAGAGAATGCAAATTAATTACTGAATGTAATTACTATTAGGGTAATTACATTGTTCCCCTGAGTCCTAAAAGGACCTTCCTTCCTTTGAAGACCAGCGGCACTGTACAATTAAAGGTGGGGGCTTAAGCAAGGGGGCAGGAGGGAATACCTGTCTGTGAAGGCTGAACACTGGACCGCACATGTCGTTCTCAGGCCAGTGAACTTCACAAGTAGTTCGGAGTTCTGCATGTGCGTTCCAGCAATTTCTCTTGCAGTTGGTAAGTGGACAAGACTTGGCTGCGCTCCATTTCCTGCCAACGTTAATCCTCTTCAAAGTCACCCTCCCCAACACTAGAATCGGAGCAAGAGCCTCTGACCCGTGGCTGTGTCCCCATCAGTGCACCTACAGTAGAGCCGCCCCCGCAGAGAGATCGAGCCGTCCCCAGCAGGCACTTGCTTTTACTGAGAAAGCAAAACCCATGTTATGCAAAGCTGGGCCATGGTCTCATCTTCCTCGTGCACTCCCCAGTGCCCTAACCCCCACACAGTCAGATTTCCATATTGCACACAGTGCAGTGATGACATCTGTCCCAAGCATGCAGACCTATTTTACACTGGCTCCCCTCCTGCTTCAGCCCCTACAGTGTCTTGGGCCTCAATTAGCAGGCAAATTGTTTTCAGTAGCAAAGTCACGGAGAAGGCAAATTAATTTCCTGAATGTAATTACCATTAGGGTAATTACATTGTTCCCCTGAGTCCTAAAAGGACCTTGCTTGCTTTGAAGACCAGCGGCACTGGACAATTAAAGGTGGGGGCTGAAGCAAGGGGGCAGGAGGGAATACCTATCTGTGAAGGCTGAACACTGGACCGCACATATCGTTCTCAGGCTAGTGAACTTCACAAGTAGGGTGAAGTTCTGCATGTGCGTTCCAGCAATTTCTCTTGCAGTTGGTAAGCAGACAAGACTTGGTTGCACTCCATTTCCTGCCAATGTTAATCCAGTCATCAAAGCCACCCTCCCCAACTCTAGAATCGGAGCAAGAGCCCCTGACCCGCGGCTGTGTCCCCATAAGTTCACCTACCGTAGGGCCACCCGCAGAGCGATCGAGCCGTCCTCGGCAGGCGCAGGCTTACATCACGGGCAGAGCTCCCCTCGCAGGGCTCCCCGGATCATGGCTAAACAACCGAGGTGCAGGAGGAGAACTTCTGCTCCGCCAGGGCACCAGTGTCATTCATGGCCTGCCTCCGGTGAAGTCAATTGGAAAAGGGGTTGGCAAAGGCAGTTTACACGCTTCTCAGGCAGTATATCCTGCCGCGGCTCATTGTAATCAGCCAATGAGAAGCGTGTAAACATGCTACTATACACTTTACTGTGCGGAGATTAGCTACCATCTGATTGGCTGATTGCAACTAGGCCTTAGCAGACCGAGCCCGCGTTGCAATCAGCCAATCAACACCTTTGCTTTTCCCGCATTTTCTCACGGCAGTTCCTGAACATTTTACCCAGCTGCCCCCTAGGGCCTTCTACTGGCACTGCACTTTAGCACAGCGACATAGCTCACTTGCCAGGCCGGTCAAGTTGGCCTGAAAACTGTCTCGCCCTGAAAGAAATTGACTCGCTATTACGAGCGGGCGAGTACATTTTTCGAGCCTTGACTATACTAATTAAACTCAGATGAATTAAGGTGATTTGAAGTGGTGGGTTGCCGCTCTTTCGTCCTCTATTGGCGAGTAGCCCCTGCCATCAATGGTAATGCCCTTCTCAGTCAAAATGGATGAAACTCCCCCCAACGTCTTATCATGGCTCTCCATATCGTACCCATACACCTGGATGTCATCTTGGTAACACTTCACGTTGGGAACCCCTGCAAACATAGCTTCCACCACCCTCTGAAAAACTGCTGAGGCTGACACCAAACCGAAAGGCATTTACTGAAATCTAAATGCGCCACCAGGGGTTATAAACAATGCCAAATGGCGACTCTCCTTCTGCAAGGTAATTTGGTGGTAGGCAGATGACATGTCAAGCTTGGTAAAAACTCTTGTTCCCTTCAATGAACCTATCATCTCAGTGATGTTGGGCAGTGGAAGCCTATCCACCCATATCCTCTCATTCAAGTCCCTCAATTCTATGCACATTCTGAGAGTTCTAATTCCCTTCCTGGCTAACACTATAAGGGACAACCACTCCTAGCCTTCAATAGGCTAGATGATCCCTTGCTGACATAAGGACTCCATCTCTTGCCCCAGTTTCTCCCTCATGGCAAAAGGCACTCATCTAGGTTTGTGGACCACTGGCTTGGCACTCTCTTTCAGTATTATATGATGGGAAAACCCCTTGATTCTTTCAAGCCACTCACTAAAGGCTTCAAGAAAAGATGTTCTCCAACCACCCTCATCCACAGACTACACCGACTTGCATTCATCTTTGCGCAAGACTCGCTCCGAGCTGTTGGGTCCAAAATGATACCTAAACTCCTTTGCTCCAACCATCTCAATAGGTAAGATCCATCTTTAGCTACATACACTGTGGCTGAAATAGTGTGCCCTTTAAAGCTCAAAATGATATCAAATTCCCCCAACACCTCCACTGGTTTACCCCCGTAAGCTATGGACTTAACCTGAGACTTCTGAAATTTGTCTCACTGCTCTGGACCAACAAGGGTAAAAAATGATCCAGAATCTGCCGTCATGGAAATGGGAATACTCGAAACTCCAGTTTGACAGAATGGGCTCTTGACACTATTAACATCCAATTTCAATACACTGTGTTCACCATGGCCCTTTTCTGGAGTGCTTGCTTCGACTGAACTTGTTACCATCATGGATACATTTCCCTCTTCAAAATCTGAATCTGAATTTGCTTCTGATATGCTCTCAAAGGAAATAACTTTTTTGGGTTTGGCTTTAACAAGCATTGGCTTTGACTTGCACACTCTTGCAAAGTGTCCCTTCCTCTTACATTTGGCACAATTTTAATCCACTGCCAGACAAGAAGAGGCATTGCCTAAATTATTTTTGCTGCCACATCTATATTATTCTAATGCCTTCTGCTTAGTATCAACATTCCTTTTCCCTTTCTTTACGACGTTAGCTGAAACATCATGGACCCGTGTTTCCAACGCCATCTGATCCATGTACACTGCTGTTGTCTCGCACTCTTAGCTATCTCAAGCGCTTTATCCAGAGTCAAGTTCTCTGTGGTCAACAACTTCTGAATTTTCTTGTTATTTGTTTTTTCTACTACCTGATCCCGTAGCATTTCATCCTCAAAGCTTTTGTAGTCACATGTTGCAGCTAAAACTCTGAGATCACTCATGAAACCTTCCACTGGTCCCCCCAGCTGTTGTTACCTCATATAAAACTTGTGCCTTTCCATAGTGATGTTGCATTTTTTCTTTGACTGTGTATCCATCATTTTAATGGCTGAGGCATAGTCGTCCACAGTATCTCCCCCCCCCCATAACAACAGTAACATGTAAGTATTTTAGTATCTTTCTCCCTTTTGTGCCAAAAGAGTGCCGCAATAAGGCTAGTTTTTTCTTTTGAGTAACAACGTCCCCTTCAAAGGCCTCTAAATAGGCCTCAAACCCTTCTAACCTCGATTCCCATTCTACTGGGGGATTTCCCTGTGTTGATAAGAAAAGAGATGGAGGTAGAACTGCTTACTGCATTTTGCTAATGAGTTGATTTGAAATGAGTTGTCAATAAGCAAAACAGGGATACATAGAGATTAAAATATCCAAATGCATCAGTACACAAATACTCCCTTACCCAAATAGTGAATATAAATGCAGATGAACTGTGAGTGTCACCAATGAAATGCTGAATTATTGATTAGGCAGGTGTGCACATCATTGAAAAAAATGCACAATAGACCATCAATTACTGTAAATAATTATACTGTAAAATAGGTCCGAGAACATGCAGATAAAAAAACTCACTGATACGCAAGGCACAGCACATTGTCCATGCAGCGCTCGCTGGAAGTAGAAGCTCAGCTGCTTCAGGAACTCGCCGGCTGCTGTTACTGGTAATTGCTCATGTGTGCAAAACACAGATATGCGAAAAACAGCTCTGTTGTAATTCTCGCAGGCATTAAAGACCTTCTGCTTTTGGGTCTTTGACGTGACACGCGGCATTGCTGATCCACAGATGTCTGAGACAAAATGCTACTGAGTTGCGTAGAGCACTTGCTCTGCTCTCATTTCTGGCTAGGTAGCCAGGATAGAGTTGCTAGGGCCATAGGATCATGCACGTTTGCAAGTCAATGTAGATGACGTCACTGCAGCCGTAACCAAAAAAGGCAACTGCACACCAAGAAAAATTAGGCAAAGTACGGCAAAATAGCCTCTAGTAGCTTTCCGATGCCGGCACGGCAACCTAGAAAACGGCAATCAACAGCAGAGGAAAGACTTTTTTTTTTTCACTGAGTTTTATATAGCGTGCATTTGACCCGAAGGTATCGGGTATCAGAGCTCTTTACATGAGCACCAGTTGCGTTACATGAGGACACATTAATTTTTGTTAGGCACGAGGAGATTAAGTGATTTGCCCAGAATCACAGGATGTTGGCGTCCATGCCGAGACTCGAACCCGGTTCCCGAGATTTGAGGTCGACCTCCCTAGCCGTTAGGCCAACTCCTCCCCCCAGATATTACTGTTTTTCCCTTTGTGCTTTTGCTCCTACAGCAGCGTGACTCTGTCCTTTGGAAAAACACATACTCTGCCGGTTGGGGGGTCGAAAATCTGCTCATGGCCACTGAAGTGTTTCCCAAAGGTGGACAAGTCCTGGGTAGTTCTCAAAGATTTATTCCAGTTAAGTAGAGCACATCCGGCAGAGCAGGCAGCAGCCAGCAACTGTTTACTTCCAACATAAACATTCTAGCATTCTACTCCCCATCATTGTTGTCATGGTGGTACATGCAATAAGTTCTGAGTACAGAACCCAACAGTAGGGTGCCACTCGGACCCCCTTCCCGAGCCTTCTTGGTCCCAGGTACCCCATCCCCCAGGGCCAAAATGGGCTCTGGGATAGGGGCCCTACTCAAGTGTCATGTGATCAAGGCTCTTGAGGAGTCGAAACGCGTAATGGCGGCAGAATAAAGCAGTAAACTTTCACACACAAGTGGTCCGTGTCCGTGTATTTCGGAGAGGATTTGGAGTGACGACGGCGATCGTGATATATATATATATATATACACACACAAGGCAGGTATGCCGAAACGCCTTACAGCGGAGATTTTGATTAAAACGCAAGACTGAATGGCAACGCTACCCCTGTGTCGGTGTCCGATTCATATGTGGGATTCGGAAATGGTGTATATATATATATATATATATATATATATATATATATATATCAACAAACACTCCTTCCGGGAAGCCCAGACCTGTGGGAGGTGGCGCGCAGAGCCGGCGGAGTACCCGGCAAACAAATCCAATTTGCCACACGTAAGCGCGCACGCAGGAAACAGCCAGGCAATGATGATACAAAATAGATTTATTGCATCATAAATCTATACGTGACGCGTTTCGGCTGTCCAGCTGCCTACATCACAATAACTATTGCATGTATACATTGTGGTATATAAGCATTACATGGGAGTAGAAAGAGGACTACAGCCGTAGATCCAACCAGTAACTGAGTACATCGGCCATTTTGGAGTGGTAAAATTTTACCATACAATGTTTAAATACAAATGTCATCACAATGTAGAAAAACCGGCAAGTGCATGATAGTAGTGTATAGGACATAAGTGCCGTAATGCTATGGGGTCGTCACAGTGAATAGACATCACATGCAGCAAGCATTACATAATGTATAAGACCTAAGTGCCGTAATGCTTCGGGGTCGTCACAGTGAATAGACATCACATCGATGTTATGGTACACTATAACGTGTGATCACAAAATGTATTAACGTGGACATAGTGATGTGTCCTGCTGCGTTATTGTAGACAAAGTGTCATTATGCTAGAACGCATATTGTAACCATCAAACCCCTATATAATCAGTTTGGCTTCTATAACAAGCCACTCCTTCATTACTAATGCTGCTGATTAAGGGCCTATAACATCTCTGTATAGTAGTTTATCAAGCCAATGTCGTGCTACATTAAATAATGACCACTGTCCACATATAGAGAAGCCAAAGATTGCAAAAAATACCACAAAGATAAAAATCAGTTCCCATGTGGGAAAATACATGTTGTATACCTAATAGTTTGAAATAACTAGTAAAAAAGCAAAATATAAGAAAAAAGAAAACATTCTTATCTGGGGTTGGTGGACCAGATGATAAATAAGCCAATATGAAGAAAAGGGTAGGGATCCCAAAAGAGGACAGCCTTGTTACACGGGTCCCTTCCTTTCCTCCTGGAGAGACAAAAAAGAAGAAGAAAGACAGTGTTAGAGCACAGAAAGAAGACTTGGAATAAAACGAAGTATTACAATACACAGTATAATCATTGTTGAATAAATGCAGAAGTTGTATCACATAGTGTACACAAACTGTTATTGCAAACCAACAGTGCTCAACATGCTAAGGCATAATTAGTTGGTATGTAAATGTATGGTCAGAGGGTAGTAAGTATTACGGGTGTCGGAGGACGCCAGTATGCAAACAGCCACTCATCTCTTGGAGACGCTCACGTGGGCAGTTGGCGGCAGGAGGAACTCGATATTATATCAAGGGGATCACCAGGCAGTGAGATACTACCTATGGGATTGTTATATGACCTATTACAGCCATTCAATGGAGGACAAAACTGACAGGCGTGCTGTGGCACAAACCTTGTTTGCGAGAGCCCTGGGGATAAATAAAGGACCAGAGGTACCAGTCACACGTACATCTACGGTGTTGGACCTTTTAAGAAAACTTGAAAAATTGCACAAAAACGAAATTTCCAAGTGGTGGGAAGCTACCTCCCTCCAAGACTACATCACTAAGGACATGGTCCCAAGAGGGTTAAGAATTTATATTACCCCATCATACGAATCACCTGATCCGGGCATGCTTGAAGAGTGGGTAGCTAACTCAGCCCACAGCTCGAAAACTATGATGGTAATCCTGGTAAAATATGCCAAACAGGATAGGGAGGTAGCCATCAATGAGATCAAACGTCTGAAGGATGAGATCCAAAAGAGTAACGAACATGATACCATCAGCAAATTTATGACTCAAATGAAAACAAGACAAAAAAACTACGAAGAGGATATACTACGCAGGAAGCAGAGGAAACTGCACAGCAATTGCATCGATTACGAAACTGGTAGAATATTAACCTATAGCAAGAAATATGACCATATGTATGAAGCAAATAACTTTAACACAAACAGACAACCTCGTACTGAACAATCACCTGAAACCAATAGAGATATATCTAGTGAAGCAGACACAGAGACACCTACTACATCTTTGGCTTCTGGGAGTTCCACATCAGGTAGTGAAACAGACGTACGACCAAAGACTTTTTTGGACGAATATCGGCTCCTTCGCCGGGGCCGACAAACAACAAGAGTGACCCCCAAACCCAAAGCAAAGAATCCAAGTCAACGGGGAAGAGGAAGAGGCAGGGGCGCCAATGCAAGAGGAGGAAACGATACCAACAAAGGAGACGGAAGAGGCAACAACAAGGAGCTTATGGGAAATTCATCAACTCGCTCCAGAGAAGCTCTGTAATGGATGATAAACAGGTAAATCAAACAATCATTAACTTCACGGACAGACCTTTGAATGACTTGGAAAAGAGAACTCTTTACCTTGGCCTATCTTTCTGCCCTACACTTCCACTAGACTATGTGAATACACGCCTTGACCTTTTTAAATTTTGCCGTAAACTGAAATTACAAAAATGGCATAAACTCAAGCCCGGCAAGAAGGAAATGGCCAATAGACCTCAGGGGTCAGACGCGATGGAAGAACTTAATATCAGTGACATTGATACGCTTATAACAATGCATGATCTAGAGGGAGGTGGTGGGAGTGATAACAGCAATGTATGTGAAATTTTGGATGAATTAGAAATTGCCTATGATAATGCTGCAACCTCAAAATTTAAACCCAAAACCTCTTTCCTCCCTACAATGCCACATGATAATATTGATACTTTCCAAGACATAGTATCCAGTCACTTGCTGAGATTTAGACAACGCATGTGGTTTAAGACATCAGGACCACCTAAATTTAACCTTACCATTGCACAGAAAGATGCCATAAAGAATTTGGCTACAGATGAGACCATTGTTATCAGGCCCGCTGATAAAAGGGGGCAATGTCGTGATTCTAAGTAAAGCTAAGTATGTCACTGAGGCCATGCGTCAATTGAATGACTCTAGATTTTACACCAAAACCAATAGGGACGAATACACCAACAGTGTCACTGGCATTTGGAAATTGCCTGTAGATTGGAGGGACCAGGGGTTGTTAGAATGGGAGGAGTATTGCTTTCTCAAACGTAACTTCCCAAAACTCCCGGTCCTCTATCTTCTCCTTAAAATCCACAAAGATGCATTAAATCCTCCAGGGAGACCCATAGTGTCATCAAGGGACAGTGCATTGGAGAATGTCTCCAGATATGTCGATCACTTTCTCATTGATAAACCACTCTACCCTCACATGTTAGGGACACTAAGGACTTCCTCACAAAAATTCAGGACATCCAATGGCAACCAGATTTTTTACTGGTTACCATGGATGTCAATTCTTTATATACGATTATTGATCATGAGGAAGGTATAAAGGCTTGCCAAAAATACCTCACTAAACGCCCTATACGTTACTTAGAGCATACTAATATGCTCCTAGAGATGATACGTTACTGTCTGACTAACAACTACTTCCTATTTAATGGCAACATCTATAGACAGACCCTTGGCACTGCCATGGGTACTTGTTTTGCCCCCAGTTTCGCTAATCTATTCCTGGGGGCATGGGAGGATGACATCACTAATGATCCCAATCTCAAAAAAGATTTTGAACAAGTCGTTATATGGTTACGTTTCATTGACGACTTGTTCATGATCTGGAGGGGTACTGAAACAGAGGTCACTAACTTTATCAAAAAGCTTAACTGTAATAAGAGGAATCTTACACTGACCAGTAACATCAATTTCTAGATACCAAAGTTGAGATAATGGACAATCAAATACACACCAAACTTTTCAGGAAAACCACTGCGGGCAACAGTTTGTTGCACGCAATGAGCAGCCACCCAGAAAATTTAAAATGGAGTATCCCCTATGGGGAACTCCTCAGAGCTAAACGTAATTGTAGCTCTGAGGAGTTTTTTCTGGCAGAGCAAGAGATCATGTTGGGTAGATTTACAGAAAGAGGCTATCCTGGTTGGGTTCTTCGCAAAGCTGTTGAGAAGGTGAAGCATGTTGATAGAAATATGACACTGCAGGAATCCATTTCTGCCTCTGACGAGGAGACTGGCACAACCAGGGTTATCCTTACTTATAACAATGATTCTAAAGAAGTCCAAAAGATCCTTGCTAAAAACTGGGAAATACTCACAAAAGAGCCGGTTATAGGCAGTTCCATCCCCACTAGACCAAGAATAACCTATCGTAGGGGACGAAATCTTAGAGATACACTCATGCACAATGACATCACTACCAAGCCCCAATCCAACATTATGAATTTGAAAGGTTGCTATCCTTGCAGTCACTGCAAGGCGTGTAGAAACAGTACTATGGCTAAAGAATACAGTAATCCCAACAAATGTACCAAGGTGCCCATTAACCAATTCATCACTTGCAGTTCCGTGTTTGTTGTCTATGTGCTTGAGTGTCCATGTAACTTGCGCTATGTGGGCAGTACCAAGCACATGGCAAGAAAAAGGGTCCTGGAACATATGAGGGCCATTGTTAATAAAGACCTGCAATACCCGATGGCACGTCATTTTGAAACACATCACTTCTCCGACAGCTCAAAATTGAAATACTTTGCCATTGAACAAGTGAATGTGGGCGTCAGAGGTGGTAATAGGTTACTCCAGCTACGTAAACGTGAATCTATGCATATTATTGATCTAGGGACTCGCCACCCTGGGGGGCATAACATTGACGAAGAAATGACCATACATTTGCATACCAACTGATTATGCCTTAGCATGTTGAGCACTGTTGGTTTGCAATAACAGTTTGTGTACACTATGTGATACAACTTGGGCATTTATTCAACAATGATTATACTGTGTATTATAATACTTAGTTTTATCCCAAGTCTTCTTTCTGTGCTCTAACACTGTCTTACTTCTTCTTTTCTGTCTCTCCAGGAGGAAAGGAAGGGACCCGTGTAACAAGGCTGTCCTCTTTTGGGATCCCTACCCTTTTCTTCATATTAGCTTGTTTATCATCTGGTCCACCAACCCCAGATAAGAATGTTTTCTTTTTTCTTATATTTTGCTTTTTTACTAGTTATTTCAAACTATTAGGTATACAACATGTATTTTCCCACCTGGGAACTGATTTTTATCTTTGTGGTATTTTTTGCAATCTTTGGCTTCTCTATATGTGGACAGTGGTCATTATTTAATGTAGCACGGCATTGGCTTGATAAACTACTATACAGAGATGTTATAGGCCTTTAATCAGCAGCATTAGTAATGAAGGAGGGGCTTGTTATAGAAGCTAAACTGATTATATAGGGGTTTGATGGTTACAATATGTGTTCTAGCATAATGACACTTTGTCTACAATAACGCAGCAGGACACATCACTATGTCCACGTTAATAAATTTTGTGATCACACGTTATAGTGTACCATAACATCGATGTGATGTCTATTCACTGTGACGACCCTGAAGCATTACAGCACTTATGTCTTATACATTATGTAATGCTTGCTGCATGTGATGTCTATTCACTGTGACGACCCCATAGCATTACGGCACGTATGTCCTATACACTACTATCATGTACTTACCGGTTTTTCTACATTGTGATGACATTTGTATTTAAACATTGTATGGTAAAATTTTACCACTCCAAAATGGCCGCTGTACTCAGTTACTGGTTGGATCTACGGCTGTAGTCCTCTTTCTACTCCCATGTAATGCTTATATACCACAATGTATACATGCAATAGTTGTTGTGATCAAGGCAGCTGGACAGCCGAAACGCGTCACGTATAGATTTATGATGCAATAAATCTATTTTGTATCATCATTACCTGGCTGTTTCCTGAGTGCGCGCTTACGTGTGGTAAATTGGATATATATATATATATATTTATATATAAGTCCTCCAGGCAGGGTCTTTTCGGGATCGAGCCCGTTGTCAGCTGGTGCGTGCCGCCGGTAAGCCCAAAACCGGCAATTAATTATCCACGAAGATTCAAAATAAACGCACACTCAATCACACGTGTGATCAAGACTACGGTCGAAACGCGTAACGAGCATTAAATAGCTATCAATTGCTACCTGATCTCCGAGTGTGCGTTTATTTTGAATCTTCGTGGATATATTTATATATATATATTTATATATTGAAATGGCAGAGGTCTTTTTTTTTTTTTTTTTGCAGCGATCCTGCAGGAATCCAGTTGGATCGTGGCAAAAAACACATTTTTTTCATTATTTTGGCCCGGGGGGGGGGAGGGGTCTGTCTTGGTCCCACTACAGGGCCTGGGAACAGGGGATCTCTACCCTGCCACCATATATATTTATTTTTTTAACTTCAGGACTACAGACTAAGTCTTGAGCCCTGTAATTGTTGCCAGCGACATTTTTCTCATGTTCCTTGCAGCCAACCAGAGCACTCGCTCCTGCAGGAGTCTGACTCCTGCAGGAGCAAATTGGCAAAAGGGAACAAAGCTCACTGGGGCAATCAGAAAGCTCTATTTTTGAATTGGCACTGCCGAGAGACTCTTGCTGGAGTACCTCGCACCCAACCATTCAGATGTACAATTATCTTTGTACCTTAATTTTTCAAAAACTACTGAATGGATTTAGACCAAATTACAAGAACCACGATCTGCGGAAAAAGACCTAGCTTCCTGCCAGATGTGGTGTAATTTTGATCAGAAGTTTTGCAGTAGCGCTGCCTAAAAATGCATGGGACTTTCGCTTTTTGGGGCTGAAGTGAATTTGTTTTTTTTTTATTGGAAAGTTTTGTGAAGTTTCGTCAAACGGGGCCAAAGTGGTATGTCTGTGGAAAATCAACCCTAACTATAACAGCCCACTGGCGACCGCCACTGGAAGGCTGCTGCGACAGCCGAAACGCGTCTCTCTGTGTTGCCAGGTCGGAGGAGGCCCTATGGAATAAAGATGCCTTAGTATCCAGCAGTCTTTGTGTGCGTGCTCTCTTCCATGTGGAGCAGGGTTGTTTTTGGATATATATATATGTATATATATTTACAAACCAAGGTGTGGCTGTTGCTGGCGGCTTCCAGATCACCGGTGGTGCAGTTGAGAGGCGTCAAACCACACACGCCTCTTTAAAATCCAAAAACACTCCTCTCCAAATCTCAAAGGAGCCCACACTCAGTTGTATAAGAAATCCTTATTTATTTGCAGTGCTTGATTAAAAATTAGCAGGAACGCGTTTCGGCTGTCCTTGCAGCCTTTGTCAACCTTACAATGCATGATTTTTTCACCATTTTAAATGTTGCCCACAGGTGTTTCATATTACACTGACATGGAAAAGCTACTGCCATTCTGTCCAACTTTTAGTTAAAGGCAGAGTCCTTTATGAAAACAGACTGCTGGTGAATAAAACGCACTTTTTTAAATCAGCAGTTACCATTTCATGAATATAAATCCTTTGTTTTTAAAAGTACGATAATAACAATGTTCGTGTGACTCGCTTCCTGTGAGATAAATTGAAGTTTCACCTCTCACATTACTTCATGTCTTTAAAGCACGCTGACCGAAATTCACACTTATGAGCATTTCGCAGGCAAAATTGCAGATACGTAATTGTCAATTTCCCAAGTATCTGATGTCAGCCTTGCTTTGCAAGAACATTTGTCAGTTATAATAAATCACAGTCCTCTTGGAAGACGTAGTGCACACCCATTTAATTCATGTTCAAAACTGCTTGAAATGAACCTGCTTGAAATGACCTGTGGGGCCCGCCAAGAGGCCTAAGGGGTCAGGGGTTTTCTACCCCACCCACTTTTCTTTTTTTTTTACATTTACACTCAAGCCGAGTCACAAGATGGCTGCCAACACTTTCCTGGTTTGTAGTGTTGGCAGCCAATCAGATCTCAGCATGAGATTGGGAGGGGTCACAAACCCTTCGCGTCCCCAGTAATATATCTGAAAAACCTTTAAATAATTCCAAAACTACTGAACGGATTTCACCAATTCCCAAAAAGGTTGCTTTTGGACCAACAGCTACCTTCCTGCCAAATTTGGTGTAATTCCGTTCAGCAGTTCGGGCTGTAGCCTTGTCTAAGGTTCCTATGGAAATTAACATGGGGAAAACACGTTTTTAGACCCTCCCTTTTTCTCAGCCCACGTCTTGATGGATCACTCCGAAACATTCAAGACAGCAGTTGAAGTGAGCGTTGAACTAGTTTTGAAATTTTCACGAGGATTCGTCAAACAACGCCAAAGTTATTGGCAGAACAAAAAACGCTCTGCCTATGGATACTACATCCAAACTATAACTAGCTACTGGCGACCGCTAGTAGGATATATATATATATATATATGTATATATATATATATATATATATATACTCGCTCCTGATTTTCAGGTCGTTTTACCTGAATAAAGAGGCACTCACGGGGGATGAGTTATCCAAAAATTTATTTTAAGTTAAACTCGGGCAGACAAACGCGTTTCGTGATAACGACTACCTCAGTGTCATCCGAACTGCCGGAAGTGCCATGTTAATTATACACACTCAATTCATTGTAATAGAAAAAGGACACATATTGTACAAACTCCTGTTTTCAATTCAAAATGTTGCGCCATTTTGGCATAGTCTATTACTCACACAATGTAATTAAAACACCCAATGGTAAAGACATTAAAATATGTCTACATACTCCCAAGTGTTCAAACGTAAATACGATTTTGTGACACACATTCCGCCCTGTATGGGCACATGATCGTGATGCAGTTCATTATTTAACCCTGTATGGGCAATCAATCATGATCCGCTTGCATGTTTACAATCCTGCCCTGTATGGGCATGTACATCGTGTAAAGTCTTTGACACATACTTTTAGCCCTGTATGGGAAATACAATTCATATGCCAATTCCATAAAACAGGAGATAAATGGAGAATATTACAGAAAGATTATTTCCATGTTTTTGGATAACTCATCCCCCGCGAGTGCCTCTTTATTCAGGTAAAACGACCTGAAAATCAGGAGCGAGCATATAATGCACGAGTACACCCCCGTGAGAGAGGCACCCGTCCGTGAGTGAACTGGAGGAAAGGTGGAAGCGGAGCAATATATATATATATATATATATATAAACACATACACATACATACATAGATATATGTGTGTGTATATATATATATATATATATATATCGAACAAAGAAATCTTGTCACAAACGACAAGGAAAGCGGCACACCAATTCCATCCACAGTGTTTATTAGTGCAAGAACAACGCGTTTCGGCCGAAACGGCCTTTGTCAACTTGAAGTAAAGAACTCAGAATTCCAAATAAATACGTATGACATCATCAACAACATAGAAGAGTTTCTTTCATAGACATAGAAGAAATATATATATAAATATATGTCTCCGATAAAAATTCATGTTCAGTAATTGAATGTATCCACGATAAATTTGAAAATAGATACCAATTTTTGTTCTAGTCACATAATTACTTTCATTGCGAATAATCATGAATATAGAAAAAAGACTTTACATCTAGTTTAAGCTGTTGATTTCCTTTGTCATTGTAACTTCTGGGATCATAGGTAAATGGTAAATTAATTTCATTTGATTAACTAAAAGTGCCCAAAATGATAAAATTATAACCACACATTTTACGATCATGCAACAGTATATTAAAATCATGTTTGTCTCCATGCATCCATACACTGATTGGATTCAATTCATATTTTGATTATCATTTATATGCATAATTTCCTCAAGACAAAATAAATCCCTCCTAAGTCGGACAAATATCCTAATGGAAAGCATGATTTCTAACATCTCATAATGAGATTGCTGTTGCTCCAATATTCCAGATGTACATGAAGCTCCTCATCCTGGTTGAGGCCTCCCGGGGATTTGCTGCAGAGACAAATTATGTATCGGGATTCCAACCTTCTGAGGACCCGTTCCCTGTCTCCGCCTCTGGTGTTGGCCGGCACCTTGTCAATACCAAAAAATGAGATTTTGAGATTCTCAGCATCAATGGAACTATGTAAGGTGTTACAGTGCCTAGCCATGGGATATGTCCTGTCATTGTTTCGAATTGCCCTTAGGTGTTCTAAGATGCGTTTCTTAACGGGAAAAATTGTGCTCCCCACATATCTCATGCCGCACACACATACAAGCGCATAAACGACATAGTCACTGTTACAATTGATGAAAGGCTTAATCTTGTGTTGTTTTCCACTGGGTAAGTAAACAGACTTGATGTTGGTGCTGTGTGCGCACGCCTTGCATTTTCCGCATTTATAAAAACCGCGGAGTTCCCTCAACCAAGTGCTGCTTTGCGATTTGCCTGGTTCCATCAAGGTGTGCACTAGTATATCTTTCAAAGAGTTACTTCTGCGGTATGTGATTTGTGGGTTGGGACTAACCAGTTTGCTTATGACATGGTCCATCTTGACCAGATGCCAGGGTTTCCTCACTAACACCTGAACTTCAGTACAACTAGAGTTATAAGTCGTTATGAGTCTGATCTCGGGTTTGGCGTATGTGCGTGGCTTAGGTTTGAGTAAAGTCCCTCTCTCCACACCCCTGATCTTATGTCTAGCATCGTCCAGGACTTTGCGTGTATAACCCCTTTGCAGGAATCTCTCAATCATCCTCCCTTCCTCTAGTTCATAGGTTTCCAAAGTGCTGCAGTTCCTCCTACCTCTGAGGAGTTCCCCATAGGGATTACTGCATTTAAGTTTAGGTGGATGGTGGCTCCTGGCATGTAGAATACTGTTGCCAGCAGTCTCCTTTCTGTGGAGCCTTGTCTCAATTGTCCCATCCAGAACTCCCACCTCTACATCCAGGAAATCAATCCTATTTGTGCTGGTTTTGCTGGTGAATTTGAGGTTCAGGTCATTAATGGAAATGATATTGAGGAACTTATCTAGGATAACTTGGGGCACGTCCCAAATGAGAAAAATGTCATCAATATACCTGGTTCACAGGACCAGATGCTTGGTATATTTGTCAAAGGCCTCAGACCACACACATTCCAATTTCCACCACCCCATGAACATACATGTGTAGCTCGGCGTGAAGCAACTGCCCATGGCAGTCCCCATCAATTGCCTGTACCATTGTTTGCCGAACAGAAAATAGTTGTTTTCCAGGCAAAACTGAAGTATCTCGAGAAGTATGCTGGAGTGGTCTTATTTGGCAATGGGTCTGTCCCTAAAAAAATGTTTGCAAGCCTGGATCCCCAAATCATGTTGTTTGCAAGTGTAGAGTGAGACCACATCAATTGTACAGAAAATGTAGTCAGGCTGCCATGGTATTTCAGAGATCTTTGATATGAAATAAATACTGTCGCGGCAGTAGGAGGGTAGGTTGCAGACATAGGGGAATAGGAAATGATCTAGGTAAATCGAGGCATTCTCCAAATGACTCTCATTAGCCGAGATGATAGGCCTATCCGGTGGGTTGGTGCTGTGCTTGTGGACTTTCGGCAGCATATAGAAACAGGGACTGACTGGTTTCTTGACTGTTAGAAACAAAAATTCCTCTTGATTCAAAAGCCCCGAAGTGTGCCAACTAGAAAGCATCTCATGAAAACAATCAATAGTAGCAACATATTATCCAACATTAGTCTTAGTATAACTGCCAGAAAAATCAAGCTGTCTCTTGGCTTCAGCCATATACTTTTTGATGTCCCAAAGCACAACATTCCCCCCTTTGTCAGAAGGCTTGATGACAAAAGAATTTGCTTGCTTCAGGGAGATCAGTGCTGTTTGTTGGCCTTTAGTTAAATTCATGGCAGCGCGGTTCGCATTCCTCACACCCAATTTACAAATGTCACGTACCACAGCTTTGTGGAAAGAGTCAATATTATTGTGTGGGGTATTGGAATTAAACCTCGATTTGGGTCTAAAATCGCTAAGACTTCTCCTGCCAGTCTCCAGATCCAGGAGACTCAACAATTCCCTTTCAGTGGACCAATCCCTGTTGCCCAATTCCAACTCCCTGAGGGAAGCTAGATCGGCAATATCTTCAATAGAGAGGAGGTTGGAGGGGGTGTCGGGGTTCGTGGACTTCCGCCCCGTCATGGAAACATCTAGTAAGGCTCTGGGCCCTTTCAGGGTATGAATTTTGAGCAACTTGAATTTTCTAGCAAAAAGAAACATGTCTATGCTTATTTGGGAATAGTCAAATTCATTCGTGGGACAGAAAGAGAGACCTAACTCCAACAAAGTTTGTTCGTCATGAGTAAGGGTATGGGAAGATAGATTGATAACCATTAAGTCTGGCCACAGGATAATTAAAATCCAGATTGGTTATGGCCCTTTGATGTTCCAAGATGCTTTTCTTTAATTGTAGTTTCGTACTACCTTTGTATCTGAAGCCACACGGGCACTCCAAGATGTAAATTACAAATTCAGTGGTGCAAATAATACATTTGCGAATCTGCCTATCTTTCCCATCCCATGTCTTGAAACTTTGAACTGTAACTATGTTTTCATGCCTTACAGGAGTTGCATTTGTAATAGTACATTACATGCACGAAGTCATCATCCCGCCTCACTCATTAACAGCATTCCTTACGGGGAACTGCTACGAGCTCGCAGGAACTGCAACTCTGACGAAGGCTTTAACAAGGAAGAAAACACCATGATGGAAAGATTCAAAAAGAGTGGTTATTCTAACAAAATTCTTTCCCAGGTTAGACACAAATTGCAGGTCACTAAACAAGAGGATATCTTGTTTAAGACAAGAGAGGACACAGTTAAAAAACAATTTGGAAGCATTCCTAGAATGATTACCACTTTCAATGTAAGGTCACATAAATTCAGAACCATTCTGAGCATTGCAAAGAACTAATTTGGCAGCAAAAAGTAAGACTGGCATCATTTCATTGAAAAATACGTGACTTATATTTTTTACCATTTGCACTGAGTCACTTTATATGTACTATACCAAACAGACAAAGATGGTGCATTATGGGCATTGAAGGATTACCGTTGGTCACGTGCTCACTATGTTCAAATGAAACTACATTTGCCATGATTTTACTCACCTGCGATCAAGGCTAATTAAAGCCGAAACGCGTAAGGAAAGACTTTGTTGCCTGCTTTTAATAAATGCAAGCATGTCCTTGGAGTTGGGCTTCGAGTACTTCATAAGTGCTGTTCGTGTGGTGTTAAATTACAGGCAGCTCCAGGCCTGTTACAAAGCCGCCCTGCAGGGACGGAGGCTCCTGTCACTTGGAGATTTGTGTGTGCTTAATTTTGGGGAGCATGTCCCGCTCGTTTTCCAGAGCCCTTCATTGCCACTATGGTTTCTATGGCATTCGGAGACGTGAAAGGGAGAGGAGGGGAATCGTCTCCTCCTGTCAACTCGGACATTCTGAGCATTGCAAAGAACTAATTTGACAGCAAAAAGTAAGACTGGCATCATTTCATTGAAAAATACGTGACTGTTATATTTTTTACCATTTGCACTGAGTCACTTTATATGTACTATACTAAACAGACAAAGACGGTGCATTATGGGCATTGAAGGATTACCGTTGGTCATGTGCTCACTATGTTCAAATTAAACTACATTTGCCATGATTTTACTCACCTGTGATCAAGGCTATTTAAAGGCGAAACGCGTAAGGAAAGACTTTGTTGCCTGCTTTTAATAAATGCCAAACAAAAGAAAAATGTTCACAAGGAACTCATTTGAACTAACATTATACGCTTATACAAGACAATACTACCTTGCTTGAATTAATCAAAAAAGCAAAATCAGAAAATACAGGATGCGATCTTTCAAATGATTCTGTAAATATTTAAAGTCTAGAAAGCCCACACGACATTATATCTCAATCTGGCTCACTTCAGCCGAAGTGAGCGTGATTTATTTCATAATCACAGTAATCAAGAACTTGTACCACAAAGTAAATAAGGAGAAAGACACTTTTCAAAGTATATACAATATGTACATTATAGGGTGATTTTAGTGAACCCCAGTGGAGTGACCATAACCTAACGGTGGTGCACGGAGTGTTACTAAGGTGACTTGAAAAAAGGAAGCGGTTATTGGAAGTAAAAAGAGGAGCTTGGCGTTTGTAATACAGTGGATAATATTTATGGCATTTTGAGGCTCTCTCTTTATGAAGTCGACGACGTTTCGACCCTCTCTCGATACGGGGTCTCTTCAGGACAGGAGTGCTGGGGTCATTGGTCAGACTTGATTAGATAGTAGAGGGTCTTCTAGTGGAAGGTGACGCTTCCCAATGGTCCAGAATGAGAGAGGACCCGAAATCTTTTTATTTACGGCAATCAATGAGCGCAAGTTCCAAAATAAGAAGCTGGGAATTATGCAGTAATTCTAGAGTCTTGGCATGTCCACTCCACTCAGTTCAAGGGACTGCCAGACTGTTAGGCTTGTATATTATATTTGGATTGCTTCCGTGATCCGAGTTGAGCTCTCGGTAGTCCGTAATTAAATTACGTGGCAATCGGTAACACGAGTTGATCCTCGTGTGGTGCTTCGTTGTATCCAGGACCGTGGCCGACAAGGAAGCACCACACGAGGATCAACTCCCATTTGCAAAATAGCCCCGTGGAGGTGGTTGTCCCCGGGGCAGTGGGGTGCGCATGGCCCCCCGCATTTTAGTATTGTAGCCCCGGGGAGGTGGCGTCCCTGGGGCTGCGTGGAGGGCCGGAGCCTCCCCATGCTTCTTTTTTCAATATAGCCCCAAGGAGGTGGCGGTCCCCGGGGCTGCGGGGTCCAGGTGGCCCCCCGCAATGAAAAATATTTGCCCCGGGGAGGTGGCAGTCCCCGGGGAGGTGGCAGTCCATAGGGCTGCGGGGGGGCGCGTGGCCCCCTGCACTTCAAACTATTAGCCCCGGCGAAGTGGCCGTCCACTGGGCTGATGGGCCCACACGGGCCCCCGCATATTTATTTGTTATTGCCCCCAGAACCTGGTGCACCCGAGGGCCTAAAGTAGCCCGCGCTTTGTTTTTTTTAAAAATTCTGACGGATTTGCCGATCCACTCTGAATCCCGCCAAAAATGTAATTTAAAAAAAGTTTTTTTCTGGGCCCAGGGTGTTTCTACCCTTCCCCCTTTTCTTGTTTTTTCTTGTGACTCGGTTCAACCGAGTCTCAAGATGGCTGCCAACACTTACTGGTTTGAAGTGTTGGCAGCCAATCAGATCTCAGGCACAAGATCGGGAGGGTTCGCGGATCCTCCGCGTCCACAGTTGTATATCTGAGAAATCTTTACATTTCTCAAAAACTACTGAACGGATTTACACCATTTAACAAAAAGAGTGCTTTCTGGACCAAGAGCTACCTTTTTGGCAAATTTGGTGTAATTCCGTTCAGCAGTTCGGGCTGTAGCCATATCTAAAGTTTCCTATGGAAATAAACATGGAGAAAAAGCATTTTGGGACCCCCCTTTTTCTCAGCCCCCCCCCACAGCAGCTGAAGTGAATGGCCCATTAGTTTTGAAAATTTTGCAAAGATTCGTCAAACGGCACCAAAGTTATTGGCAAATCAAAAACGCTTTTCCTATGGAAACTAGGTCCTAACTATAACTACGTACTGGTGACCGCCAGTAGGTAATATATATATATAAAATTCTAAAGTTATAGTTAGAACTTTCATTTACAATTTATCCACCACCTTCAAAATATTATAAGTGGTGGATCTTGTTACACACTCTTTTCAGATTGCTAAACAGGCAACACTAATTATAACTTGCTACTCAACACATGAAGTTATAGTTAAAGTAGTTTAGCGAGTGATGTGATCATACAGTGTTCAGAGGCGCGCGTCTTAGAGTAATTTAAAGGTGGTGTGTAAATTATAAATTGAAGTTATAATTATAACTTTTCTATTTTTAATCTTTGTGTATTTTAAGGTGGGTTTGTATGGAAATAATACATAAGGTATTTCGAACTATAAATTATCCATAACCTTTGTTTTTATTATTGATTGTTAATGGTTTTTATTTTTTAATAAAAATGTGTTTCAAATCGCTGTGTGGAGTGTCACTGATTGGAGTGTCGTAGAGTCTAGCGTCGTAGAGTAGAGTATTTTAGAGTGGAATGGAGTGGAGTCAAATAGATTGAGTGACATAGCGTACAGTGGAGTAAAGTGTTATTTAGTGGAGTGGCATGGTAGTTCATATAGTGGAGTGGTGTATCGTAGAGTGGAGCGGCATGTTGTGCAGTGTAGTGGTGTATCTAACAGTAGAGTTGAGTGCTGTACAGTGGAGTGTCGTCGACTGGAGTGTAGTGGAATAGAGTGGAGTAGAGTGCCATATAGTTCAGTTTGGTTGAGTGTGGTGTTGTGCAGTAGAGTGGAGGAGAGTCTCGTACAGTGTAGTCTTGTACAGTGGAGAATCATTATTTTTGAGAACACAGTGCATGTTAGAGGAGTGAGTTATAGTTTGTGTTGTCTGGTTAGCAAGCTGAAAAGAATGTGTAATGAGGTCCGCTACTTATAATAATTTGAAGTTGGTGGATAAATTGTAAATGAAAGTTATGACTATGACTATGATAATAGAATGTTCAAAGTTTGTGTAGTTTAAACTTGGTTTGTATAGGGTTTCCTAACAATAACTAAGCTTTAACCTTTGTTTGTTTCATTGAATTTCAAAGTTTAAAAAAATCTTTAATAAAAATGGGTTTCAAATCGTAGAGCCCAGTGTCGTAAGTGGAGAGTTGTTATGTGGAGTGTCGCACAGTACAGTGGAGGAGAGTGTTATAAAGTCAATTGTCATAGACTGGAGTATTGTAGATTGGAATATAGTGGAGTAGAGTCAAGTTTAGTAGTGTATCGTGCAAGGCAGCAAAGTGTTATATAGTGTAGTGGCATGGTGGCATGGTGTCTCATATAGTTGTGTCAAGTATCATAAACTGGAGCTGCGATTTGTACAGTGGAATGGCATGTAGAACAGTAGAGTAGGGTGTTGTAGACTGTCATAGAGGGGAGTAGAGTGTTTTAGAGTGGAGTAGGGTGAAATAGAGTGGAATATCATCAAGTGGAGTGTCGTAGAGTAGTGCGGAGGAGAGTGTTGTATAGTGGAGTGCCATGTCAAAAAGTGGAGTGGAGTGGCGTATCATAGAGAGAAGTTGAGTGGCGTGTCGCAGAGTGTCATACAGTAGTGTAGTGTGGAAGGGCATAGAGTGGCGTAGAGTGGGATAGCATGTAGCACAGTGTTGTAGAGTGGAGTTGCATACAGTGGACTAGAGTGTTGGACAGTGGAGCAGTGTAGAGCGGAGTATAGTACAGTGTCGTAGAGTGGGAACAACTGTAGTAGAGTGGGGCATAGTGGAGTGGACTACAGTGGATTGGGGTAGTTTAGAGTGGAGTAAAGTGTCATAGAATGGAGTTGTGTGTCATAGACTATAATGGTCATGGAGTGCAGTAGAGTGGAGTGGCATAGCATACACTTAAGTAAAGTGTCAGAAATTGCAGTTCCGTGTTGTACAGTAGATTGTAGTGGTGTGTCGTACAGTATTGGAAAGGGATGTAGACTAAAGTAGAGTACAGTGGCATACAGTCTAGTTGGTTTTTGTAGAGTGGAGTTGTGTACTGTACAGCACAGTGTTGTAGAGTGTGGTACAGTGGATTGGCATACAATGTTATAGAGTATCATGGCATTGAGTGGCGTAGAGTGGAGTGGTGTGCAGTGGAGTAGTGGAGTACCTTGTCAGAGCAGAGTGGAGTAAAGTGGGGTGCAGTGGCATACAAAGAGTATTGTAGAGTAGAGTTGAGTACAGTGTTGTACAGTGGCATACAATATAGTACATTGTTGTACAGCGGAGTAAAGGGGTATTGACAGGTGTAAAGTGTCCTAGAGTGGTATACAGTGCAGTAGAATGTTGTAAAGTTGAGCTGTATAGAGTACAGTAGTGTGAGAAACGATGGATTGTTGTATAGTAGCATGGATTTTTTTTTTTTGCATATTTATATAGCGCGAACTCGACCCGAAGGTATTGGAGCGCTTTACATGAGCACCGTATTTACATTACACATTCAGGCACGGGGAGATTAAGTGATTTGCCCAGAATCACAAGATGTGGACGCGACCCCGAGGCTCGAACCCTGGTTTCCAGCACCAAAGTCGGCAGTCTATCCGACGGACCACATCCTCTCCCCTTGATTGAGCTAAAGTCTCATACAGTGGAGTAGAGTCGAATCGAGTGGTATAACGTAGTGTGGAATAAAGTACAATAGAGTGTATTGGTGTGTCGTAGAGTAAAATGGAATGGAGTTGAGTGTACTGGTGTAGCATAGGAAGGAAACTCCTATAAATTGGAGTAGAGTCTCATATAGTAAAATGGAATGCTGTGTCAGATAAAAAGGGGTGGATAGTGGAATAGAGTGTTGTACATTGGAGTGTACAGGTAGCGAGTGGAGTATAGAGTTGGATAGTAGAGTAGAATGTCATAGAGTGCCATGAAGTGTGGTAGACTTTTATAGAAGCGAGTTATATAGAGTGTAGGAGAGTGTCATACAATGAAGCAGGGTAGAGTGGAGTGGCATACACCGTAGTGGTGTAGAGTATATTACCATAAAGTGGAGAAGCATACAGTGGAAAAGCATACAGTGGGGTGGCATACATTGAAGTGGCGTAGCGTAGAGTCGAGAAAACGTATAAATCGGAGTGGCACCATACCTTGAAGTAGCGTATCATAGGGTCTAGAAAACTGTTATTAATTGGAGTGGTGTCTCATACAGCAGAGTGTTGTACAATAGAGTGTAGGAGCATAGAATTGTGTGCAAATTTGGACAGTGGGGTGTATGGGAATAGAGTGTAGTAGAGTCTAGTAGAGGGCCATAGAGTGTAGTTGAGTTTTGTAGAGTG
Organism: Calotriton arnoldi; assembly: GCA_963921515.1. Lineage (NCBI taxonomy): Eukaryota > Metazoa > Chordata > Amphibia > Caudata > Salamandridae > Calotriton > Calotriton arnoldi. The sequence continues at coordinate 225,136 of CAWUFW010015197.1, read as the reverse complement.
AAGTTATACAGAGTGGAGGAGAGTACACTGGAGTGACAAAGAGTGGAGTAGCGTACAGTGGAGTGGCCTAAAGTGGAATAGCATAGAGTGGAGTAGCGTACACTGGAGTGGCAGACAGTGGAGTGGCGTGGAGTATAATAGCGTATAGTGTAGTAGCGTACAGTGGAGTGGCATAAAGCGTAATAGCGTATAGCATAGTAGCATACAGTGGAGTGATTTAGACTGGAGTGATGTATTTTGGGGTGGGGAAGAGTGTAATAGCATACAGTGGAGTGGCGTACAGTGAAGTGGGGTAGAGTGAAATACAATACAGTAGAGGGGCAAAGATTGAAGTTGCGTACAGTATAATATGGTAGAATGGAGCGGCATACAGTGGAATAGCATAAAGTGCAGTACATTGGAGTGGCATAGTGTAGAATAGCGTATAGTGGAATAGCATAGAGTAGAATAGAATAGAGTGGAGTGGCATACAGTGGAGCGGTGTAGACTGGAGTAGTGTACAGTGGAATGGGGTAGAGTGTAATAGCATATAGTGGTGTGGAGTAAAGTGGAGTGGTGTCCAGTGGACTAGCGTAGAATGGTGTGGTGAACACTTGAGTGGCCTAGAGTGGAGTAGCTTATAGTAGAGTTACATGCAGTGGAATAGCCTACAGTGGAGTGGTGTACAGTAGAGTGGCGTAGACTGGAATAGTGTATGGTGAAGTAGCGTACAGTGCAGTGGTGTAAACTGGAATGGCGTACACTGGAATGGGTAGAATGTAATAACATACAGTGGAGTAGCGTCCAATGGAATAGCATAGAATGGAGTGGGATAGAGTGGAGTGGCATGCACTGGAGTGCCGTAGAGTGCAGTAGCATACAGTGGAGTGGCATACAGTGGAATAAAATAGAGTGGAGTTGCATATAGTGGAATGGCATAAAGTGGAATAGCATATGCTGGAGTAGCATATACCGGAGTTGCATACAGTGGAGTGGCGTACACTGTAGAGGCGTAGAGTGGAGTTGCATACAGTGTAATAGCGTAGAGTGGACTGGCGTAAAGCGGAGTTGTGTGCAGTGTAATAGCGCAGAGTGGAGTGGCGTATAACGGAGTGTTGTACAGAGGAGTGTCGTAGAGTGTAATAGTATATAGTGGGGTAGCGTACACTGGAGGGGCTTATAATAGAGTGGTGGGTAGAGTGTAATAGCATACAGTGGGGTGACATGCATTGGAGTGGGGACCAATCGAATAGTGTAGAATGAAGTGGCGTATAGTAGAGTAGTGTACAGTGCAGTGGCATAGAGTGGAATAGCGTATGGTGGAGTGTTGTAGAGTGGAGTGGAATAGAGTGGAGTGGTGTACAGCAGAATGGCGTAGAGAGGAATAGCGTATAGCGGAGTAGTGTCTCCATTGGAGTGGAATAGAGTGGAGTGACGTAGACAGGAGTGGCGTACAGTGGCATTGCGTACAGTGTAATAGCGTAGAGTGAAGTGGAGTCTCATGCAGTGGAGAGGCGTAGGGTGAAATAGCGTATAGTAGAGTGGCTACAGTGGCGTGGCATACGGATGTATGTGAAATTTAGCAGTAATGTGGATTATGGTGTGCAGAGTAACGCAAAACAGCGAATTGCGCTGCCTTGCGTTTCTCCAGATTTGCCAATCAACACAGGGCCATGCATGATGGCCTTGTGTCCCTTATCTGACTTGAGTATTGCACTGCCCGTGCAAAACCATGAGTGACTCCAGGGTACCGCAATGCAATAATACAGCTAGGCCTTAGTTATATTTTGGGCCATGGTACACCTTGATAACTTAGTAGTAGGCCGTGGTACATGGCGATGACAAACCGGGTAATGGCTGATTTTAGAGAATGAAAAAAGGCAGCCATATTGTTTTTACTACACTTTGGCTGTGTTCAGTGTTAGGGCCACAGATATAGGTAAGATATAGGTAAGTAATAGGTCCCTACCTATTACCACTTTGTTAAAGTGGTAATAGGAACTTGGCTATAAACTTGAAAAAAAATATATATAAATACATTTCCCTTCCTATTACCACTTTATTAAAGGGAAATTTATTTATATTCATTTGATATATTTTTAAATAAGTTTACAGCCATGTACCGCTGTAATGTCACAAAATTTTGTGAAATTCTGCAAAAGTACCGGGGTGACAGATATCACTAAGTTTAAATGCCTCATAACTTAAAAAATGCTTGCCCTACTGAACTGCAGTCCCCAAAAGGATTATCTCTGCACCATAATGTATAGTCCTGCCAAATTTCATGTAAATCCATTCAGCCATTTTCTCACTACGTGAAATGCAATAGGCTATAGATAATGCATTGGTGGAAAAAAAGGTTTTTGGGACATGTAAACTCATCTGGTGTTTCTCATACTTTGGACCCTTATCCATTTGACTTTCACTGTTTTACATTGGACAATATGTTTGGACCTGTTGATTTGACGGACCCTGTACTTAAATCTCGTGGTGCTCTGGAAATGTTTATTATATTATGAATATTTCAAAGTATCTTTCTGATACTTATGTAACACTATTTTGGTGACAGAGTATTTTTGTCCATTTGAGCACACGCTACGTGCTTCTGTGTTTGCTTACAGTCATCCTGAATTTGTGAGGTGCTAGCATTTGGGTTTGACTACTGTCACCTTTGTCTGTTTAGCATTACAATAGGCTATAGATAATGCATTGGTGGAAATAACACCTTTGGGACCTCCTTTTATCTTTGCACTCCATTAACGATTCACCGCAAAAATTTACACCTTCTCAAAATGTAGAAATTGCTACAGGTCTGGAAAGTTTTGTGGTGATTCGTCATATGTGTGGAAAGTTATTAGGGAGCTAATATCCGAGGAATTTTTATCTTTGGAAAATACTACCAATACTACAGAGCAGCAATCAGATTTATAAGATTTCTTTCTTTTTATCTATTGCTTTTGTTATTTATTTTGGTTATTGGTTTACATAATCGTGTGACCATAAATGTGCCTTTAGGTTATTCATGTAGTAGTCAAGTCAAAGTCGAAAATATCTTTATTCAGTCAAATAAATATGACCATAAAAGCACAGAATGTAAAATACATTCTCAATAGTTTCAAGCAAAAAGGATAAAATAATACATTACATTTAATAATTAATTGAAAACAAGATAAATATCAACCCCAAATTAAAGCTAAGAAGCATAATTTTTCCTTATAGCTTAGTACAGCGAAGCAAATTTCATATAGAGCTAAACTTTGCAGATATCCCAGCCCGTCTTTATAATAGGTCAAGTGCTTATGCAAGAGAATTGGGCGTAGAAAGCGGACTCTTAGGGTGCAGTACAAATTAAAAAAAAGTATAAAGTGTGCAGTCGATGGGGAGGAAGCAGCATCACATGGGCAGCATAGACGAGAGGCAAACCAGGTGCCTACTAAAGGAAAGGCAACTAGGAAATAATCAGTATTTCATCTTAGCCTGGTCAAATAAAATCTGTGCTCAGGGTTAATGATCCAGGTTAGGTAAGGTTCCATGCCTGAGGTGGTACAAATTTGCATGTATCTAATAATTGATCCAGTGTCAAGTGATCTCTCAATTCTAATCTTCTCCCTCTGTGGCACTGAGGGCACTTGCCGGAAATGATGGTTTATAATTGCGGCATGTGCCTGATATTTCACAGTAAATGGCTACACGGTATTACTGTAGATTCATAATGAATTGAGATACATGTGATTATGGCAATATATTGACCATTATGTTCACATAGAGTTCTCATTTATAGAAATATTGATTGAAAAAATATTGATCGGTTATACCTTTTTAGGATCGAATATGTTGTGGTTTTGTTATTACACTTTATGCACTTTATTTCTGGTGAAGTAATTGGAAATGTCTGTTGCTCTTAACCCTAGAAACATAGGAAACCGCGCTGATGTCTTGCTTAATAGCAAGAGACGATTAAAATGAAAGATGACATGATGGCAAAAGAGAGTCTTTTCATTATGTTTACTGAGGGAAACAATACGAGAAATTCTTTTTGATGTTGAATTGCGAAATTAAAATTTGGTTATGATTTGCAAAATATTCTCACTTGAGATTTAAAACAATTGAGAAAATTTGTATGCTTTTGGTCGATTACTTTTGGATTTGTAAAGATTTCTTCCCTGTCTATGATGACGTCAAACGTATTTCTAGGTTGCGTTAAGCATAACATGTTAACTTGACATAGGCCGTTTCAGCCAAAATGCGTTGTTTTTTTGCACAATAAACACTTTTGAACTGGATTGGTGTGCTGCATTTCCTTTGTCCGCTGGACTGAATTTCGAACATATATATATATATATATATATATATATATATATTTACATATATATATATATATATATATATATATATATATATATATATATATATATATATATATATATATATATATATGTATGCCCCAGCTATTTTATGGCTGCCTTACTGCTAAATGCTTACCAGTGCATTCATATTTAGGGGTAGCTCCACCAATTCTTTGCCACCAGAACGAAGGAGGAGAGGGTCATGGTATTAGGTAATGATCATGAAGTGGGGGAGGTGTGTACTCCGGGCAGTTCATGGGGCAAAATGAAACTCAGCTACAAAGACGAATGAAGAGCAATGTTACCAATGATTAAAAAAGAAAAGGGTATGTAAGGATCTATTGATTTAGGAATTGACAAATCCTCTATGAGGAGGATGCAAGTGGTCCAAAATTCAGCTGCCAGGCTGTTACACAGGCTTCCAAAACGTGCTCCAGTTTCCTCTCTTTTGTAGGAGCTCCACTGGCTTAAGATCGAGAAAAGGATTCAATTAAAGTCTTTGTGTACAGAGCCAGACCAGGACCCGGCCCTCGATACTTTCATGATATGGTGAGATCTTACCACTCTGCTCATGGACTACAATCCAGTGATCTCGCCCTATGTTCGATCCTGAGAGTTAAACAGACCCGTATGGGCGGCTGCTCTTTTGCTTACCTGGGCCTTAAACGTTCGAATGATTTACCGCCCATACTGAGAAGATGTTCTTCATTGACTGCATTTTGGAAACTGCTGAAAGCCTGGTTGTTTTAGTGAGTTGACTCTGGTTGCACCCCACTTGGCATAAGCACCGGGAAACCCCGTGTGGGTATCTGTTGCGCTATACAAACTTAAATAATAATATTAATTGATGTAGTTTCAGTTCCATGAATGAATTAAATGTCTCAAGGAATATGTTTATTCGTTTGCTTGAAGGAGCCAAAGCTGAGATAATACTACTTCCACAGTTGCATTTAAGATCGGAAGGGAAGGATCTGTTGATCCTTGGGTTGCCAAGGTGGGACAATCTGTGACTTCTGTAGCTGTAAGAGGAGTGATTGTTATTTTCTTTTTTTGTCATTTTTTTTCATTTTAGTCATTTAACAACATACACATTCTTAAGCAACAAACAGTTACAGTTACAGAGTTTTGATAAAGTATAACTTTTTGTATAATTGATCCCAGCACATCATATACAAAACAGTGCCTATCGGGCCACGCATCTAGACTTCCCTAGCACCCTGATCTGTGGTTCTAACTGTTAAATGCAATCTTAGTAGTGCCCATATGGCCTAGGGTCTCGATGTTCGGGAGAGCAATAATGCATAGACTTCAGATTAGTAATTACAGTAAGCAATTTCTCCCCTTCTTGGGGTTTTGACACTGGTTCTCTACCCCACCTTATTGCCACTTTTGTTTTTGCTGCCAGTAATAGGGATAGTGCCAAGAGTTTCTTGTTTGATTTTTGCACATCCTTGATGTTTACCAATAGTACCTCTAATGGTGTTAGTGCTATATCAAATCCCAGCATTTTAGTTAATTCCAGGACTATCTCATTCAAATATTTAGGCATTCTTGGACATTCCCAAGTCCGGTGTATAAAGTCGACAACTGGGGACTTGCAAGAGTGACCGTTATTAAATGTAGAAATAGTAGTAGGACTGTAGCTTGAGAAAAATGTGGCAATCATTGTGGGTAGTTGCTGTTACAACTAAGGAAGGGCTCAAATCACCTCACAGTGGGTGGAATCTTATTATGGTCCAATAGTGGATAATCCACAACCTCTGGAGGAAACGTTATTAGAATTGGCTGCATTTACTTCCTCTATAATAATAGATGACTTTAATATTGCTTTAAAAGATAAAGATTGAAAGTGAATATTGCTAATAGAAAAAAAACTGAAGTCTTCACATCAGGCAAGCACTAGGTATTCTGCATCAGAGTTAAAAATGAGTATATTGTTGGAGTGATCCTGATCACCTAGAATATACTGCCACTAAACAATATAACAACCAGGCTAGATTAGACTTTTTCTTAATATCATTAAGTGCATTGAAAGTGAAACTGTGTCCCTGGCTCTTTCTGATCATGCATTAGTATTCATAACCATTGTATTAAAATACAACTACATTCTCAGAAGATGTGTTGCTTTACAGCTTTATCCATGATTGTCTGTCAGAATAGCAGAAGAAGATTAGCGGTTTCTTCAAAATTACTAACAGCACTGCTAGTGTAGCAAATGTTTGGAAATGTTTAAAGTGTATTTTCGGGGTATTTTATTTGAAAAACACTTTGGTTTTAGATAAATAAAGCACTAGAGAGGGGAGGGAATTAGATTTAAGGAATGCCTTTAAATTAGTCTCAAGGATTCCAACCCATAATAACTTTGAGAAATTTAGTTGGGCTAGTGCCAAGGATTAGGAAATACTATCTAAAAGAGATATATTCAATAGACAAAGCATGTATTAGGAAACATTTGAAGAGGATAATAAAATAGGAAAATACTTTATATGGATAATCAAGTCTTGACGAGAAGCAAATCAGGATAGTAGAATAATAAGTCCAGAGAATAGCTCACTGGAAACATACTCTGAAAATAGCGGGGTGTTTTTTAAATACGACCTTCATTCAGAAAATATAGCCCTTCTGAGACAGTCATACAATTTTTTTATATCAAACCGGCCTCGATAAATTATTTTATGAAAAACAACAATCTTTAAATAAACATAGTACAGAAGATGAGTTACGAACAGGCATAAAATCTCTATCAACCACTAAGGCCCTGCAGGAAGATGGCTTCCCAAATGAGTTATACAAAATATTTGTGTTGATCACGGCTTTGGGCATGCTTTTTTAGGACAATATAAAAAATAAGATATTCCCCTGCCCCACCCCCTTTTGAAAAGGGTGTAACTAGAAATATTCTTGAAACCAGGTAAAGACCCAGCAGCCTGCGGCTCATATTAGCCAATTCCATTGTTGAGTTCAGATTACAAGATCTTAATGAAAGTAATAGCATTAAGACTGGCAAGGTTTACTAATCAACTCTTCACTCAAAATCAAATTGGTTTCATTTCTAGGGGTTTACTGGTGGCAAATGTGCACTATCTCTGGGAATTCATAGATTAAGCAGAAGTAGGATTGACACTATTGGCAATATGGTTCATAAACATTGAAAAGGCATTTGATGTCGTGAACTGGAAGTTCCTAACTAGAGTGCTAGACATGCCCAGATACCCCTAGGCGTGACAGTGTTGCGCTTTACAAATGATTGATTGATTGAGACACAACATCATTCTCATGACAGCTACTAAGCACTCTATAACAGAATTAGTCATCCAACTTAATATAAGATGGAAAATCAGCAGGTCAGATAGAGATATGCTGAGGGAAATGACAGGGTTGCCCATTGTCAACCATGCTGTTTGCCCTCTTTATATAGCCCTTATCATGCTATGTCACAAAAGAGGAATGAATATGGATGAGCCCAAAAATCAACACTGCTATTAAAATAATTTTATATGCGGATGCTGTAGCTATGATTGTGCATATGGATTCTGAGAATCTATCTATTGCCTTCAAGGCAATTAACAAAGTCTTTGAAACTTCCAGATATAAAATGATGAAAATAAAGCCAGAAGGCATCCTAATAAATGATTCCAAATTGAGCCTGTACGGAGAGTTGCAAAAATGATGACCACACGTACAGTTAGATATTTAGGGATTATTATTGCAGGTGAATTTAATATAAAAGTTAAACCATGAAACTTTATTGATCAGAATAGAGAAAGAATTTGAGAAAGCCTTTCAGACAGGTAGCCCTTGTGAAGATGGTCACCGTTCCTTGGTGTCTTTCTTTAATCCAAAGCCTTCCTTACTAACTAGAAAAATCATGTTTTTCCAAATTAAACAAACTGATCACCACATTCATTTGACCTGGTAAAACTCATCAGATCGCTAGTAAAAAAAAACCATATGTTCTCCTTTTTTCTATTACCTTGAACGTACAGCTCTAAATATTCAACACATATTAAATCCAAACCTGCTATGATAATAGTTTACCAACATTGTTCAGTTATGTTAGCAAAAAGAGGGAAATCAAGCTGAGCCGCTAAATTTGATAGCCCAAAATTCTTCAAAACATTTTGGTTCAGGACCTTAAGACCCCTATGTCAAAAGTATTCCTTATGGATGATAAAGCATGGAAACTATAATCCGAGAGGATGTGTACCACTGTGGAATAACCCTAAGCTTCCTGAACAGCTTACCCACATTCATAAACCTTGGATTGAAAGAAACATTTGGAAAGTTGATTAGATACTCAATAAAGATAGTATAATGCTCTTCTTTGAGAACCAAGGTTCGGGATTGAAAGAAGGAAGGCATTCTTCAAATAATTAAAGATTCAAAGTTGTTTTTCAGGATATAGAAGGAATCTCACCAGTTTGTGATACTGTGTTCTGCCATCTCCAAGATAGGCTTTACATCATGCCAGTGTATTGTTGTCCTGCTAACAACCATAGCCCCCATTTACACAACAATCTTTGTGTACTGGTCAGAAGACCTAGTAATAAATATCATGTCCAGTATCTAGGAGAGGTGAAAGCTGATATGCATTACCTCCTAAATATTTCAGTTCTAAAATGAATACAGTTATTTTACTTAGGTGGATTATAACCCTAACCAAATTAGCTAAATCCTCCCATGACATAGTAGTCAAATGCACAAGATGCCTCAATCATTGGGTGACTTCAATCATGTTGTCTGGAAGTTCACTACATTGAGAACATTTTTGATCTGAGTTATGAAGACATTGGAAACCATCTCTAGAGGAAATCATAATTTTAGCCCTTATAGGGAGGTGGCATAATTTTGGCTGGAACAAAGATATTGCTAATTTAATATTATTCACTTCTTTAGTTGCAAGATCCATTAATGTGCAGAAATGGCAGTCGGAGGACCTCCCAACTTTTAAAAAGTGGACATTAAAGATGAAAAGGTTCATGAATATGAAAGAAGTACATCTAATGCGAATTAGGGAACTTATGCGATTCTAGACAATTTGGAAAGCGTTAAAAGTTGGATTATTTCACTGTATTTAAGATGTTTGTACACATTTTTTTATTGATTTGCAGAGGCTGTTACCTTCTATATACAGCTGTTATTCAGTTCCATTTCAAAAAGATTTGTAAAAGACATTGCAAATTTATAAAGACTAGGAATGCATCTTCTTTATTCCTGCCTGATAAAAAATGGAGTATGTATATCTAAACAGGCTGGTGTACTTAAATCTTTACCCATTTGACCACTTGAAGGGTTATCTTAGCATGCTGAATCTAACCTACTACTATGTCTATTAACAATCCAAAAATGCTGGCTGAAATTAACACTGCAACCTTTTTGTGGGAATTTACTGCCAGAGAAGTGGAAATGCACTAGACCACAGCAAAATGGGAGAGGGGAGCACCCCTCCTGTATTTTTTCATGGCTTATCAGGTCACTCAATGCTTCGAGCAGGAATATGTGATCACAATGTCAGATGAGTAATGGAAAGTGATATAGTGTTTTTCCGCAATATTCATCTTTATATGCCGCCAGAGTAGAGAAAACATCAGTCTGCATAGATGATTATTGTAGGAAAGTAGGATCTGCTTCTTATGGTTACCCCCACATTTTGCTTGATGTCTCACTGTTTTTGACTAGTCTGGCTGGGATCCTGCTAATCAGGACCCCAGCCTATCTGCTTTCTCCCTTAAACTGACATGCATGTACTTTGGTACACTCCAGATTGGATACTGGGGTACCCTTATAAGTCCCTAGTAATGGTACACCATGTACCCAGGTCATAGGTACCCCAGAGGCCTCCCATGGGCTGAAGCATGTATTATGCCACCCATGAGAGGCCATGCAAAATGGAACTCTAGGACTGCTACTGCAGCCTATGTAAGATGGTGCTTGCACCACTTACTTTAGATATAGGTTCACTATATCTAATGGTCACTACACTTAAAACTTGTAAGTCACACCTATAGCAGGCCCTAACAATCCTGAAGGCAGGGTGCTGTGTTTTATGTGAGAGGGTGCCCCTGCATGAGCAGAGCCCCTCTGCAGCCTTCGGGGACCATTCTCCCGGGTTGTCTGTGACTCAGCCGGACATATAGGTAGAGGTGCATTATAACCTCGCGGTAAATGCTATCTCGAAAATGGCTACATAGAAACATATCGAGTTTGGTGTCAAACACCTTGGAATCATACCTCCACACCAGTAACTGGTGTGGGAGGTATGATTCCACCCTTCAGAAGCGAGCTTCGTGGGGTCACTGGTCTACCCGGTACCAGCCTTCTCGACCCGGACAGCACAAAATGGATGCTGCCAGCCAGAGACACATTTCTGCCCTCCTGCTGCTGAGCCAAGCTCGAGCAGAGGAAGGCAGCACAATAGGCATCCTGTCACAGGGAGGTGTGACCACCTCCCAGACAGGGTTTAGTGTATTGGGGCTGGGTAGGTGCACTCTGAGAGTGCCTGAAAGTCTGCACTGGGGGCACATTTGGTGTCCCTGTGCATAGTCCAGCTCAAACCAGTTCTGGGAGCCATTTGCTCCTGCTCTGGCACGAAACTGGACAAAGGACATGGGTGTGGCCACCCCTCTGTCCTGCCCCTCCCCTAGTAGGGTCCCCTGAATCTGTCCAACCCTCTCCCGTGGGTATAAAATGGGTTACCTGGCTACAGGACATTGGATTTTACGTGGACAAGATTCTACAAAGATGAAACCACTAACCTTCGACCGTCTGGACACCTGGACTTCGCTGGACCTCGACTGGGTTTGACTTCGTCCCCCTTTCCATCCAAAGCTTAGTTTGTGCCGTGACTCCATACAGGCTCCATGCTGGACATGTGGGGCACTTAAGACAACAGAAGAATCTCCCTTGGAGTGAAGGAGTCACTCCCCTGCTTCGCAGGCACCTAAAGCGCAACTGACCGGTAGCTGCCCCTGAGCTCCTGCGGACTCTGAAGATTTTAGCAACACAGGAGGTGGGTTTCTGAAGGTCCCTGAGGTCGATCTGCCCTCTCACCGAGTTTGAGGCCAGTATCCCTCGTGGGGGCTGCGTAACCCGAACCCCTAAGCACTGCGTCCATTTGCAAGTGCATATGCTTGTTGGTGATTCCTGAGCTTGTGCATTGGACCCTGTGCAGTATTTGCACCAAAGAACTCCAGCCTCCTTGCACCGTGTGCTACGTGGGCTGGTCCTTTGCAGACTTGCTCGAGGTCCCCTCGCGACTCCTGGTCCTTCGGCCTGCGGGTCATCTTGATTGTTCTTGGGCTTTCCTGGTTGCTCCAGACGTGCCCTGACTCTCCATTGCTTGGAGAGTCCCCTGGACCTTGCTGGTCCACACCATAAGCTGTTTGTCCTTCCTGCGTGGGTTGCTGTTGCCAAGGCTTGTTAGTGCTCCCGCCAGACACTGACCCCCTCAGCACTCGACATCCTTCGTGGGACAGCTCACCTCCGGCTCCTGGTCATCCTCGACGTCTCCTGGTCCTCGTGGCTTCAGAGTCCAGCATCCTTTCTTCGCACCTAAAGCACCCGACATCGGTCGGCATTAGTCTCCCAAGCCCCTGGTCACTCTGAAGTGACCCAGACTCTGTCCCCTCTGCTTTCAGGTTCCTTCATCCAGAATCCAGGCTTGGATTCCATCTGACCCTTTTTACCTTCACGGCAGCAGCACTTCTTCACTTCCTTCCATAGAGAACGACGAGAGTGTCCGACGCCACTTCAGACCTATGCACCCGGCTTCCCTGGGTTAGGTAACTCCGATACTACGGTATCCATGGGTGGGGTGGCTCTTTAAACTCAAGTTCCGAAGGGTTTGCTCGAAGTCCTCCTAGAAGGGTCCTTAAACTTTAACTTTGCAACCGCGACTTTTCCATAGAGTTGTACGGAGCACGCGGTCGTGTTTCCTCACTGCACCCGTCCTCCGTGGGTCTCCTGTGTCATCACCTTGGGTGGTTCCTTGGGGTCCCAGCGATTCTACGTGCTCTAGGCACTGTGTCTAGTCAAGTCTTGATTGTTATACCACTATTTTAGTATATGGTTCAGTCTCCCCCTGGAGCCCGCTGTGTATTGTGCTACTTACAACTGTTCTATTGATCCAATATTGTGTGCTTTCTGTTCTACCCTCGTGTAGAGGATAGTAGAGAGTGTTATACTAATAAATACATATTTTTATATAACTGCTGTGTGGTTCTCCTTCATTTAGTCATTCAGGAAGTGATATTCTGGTAAAACAAGCTGCTTTACATTCCTTCAAGATTAAGCCTGAAGGCTGCTCTCCATAGCTACCACTAGGATAGCTTTCAAAAAGTTTATCTTTGACCTCATACAACATAAGGGTCGTGTGGATTGGTACAGGGTGCCCACTTTAACTAGTGGACAGCATATACCAAGCCACCTTCTCACAATTCTCTCAATGAAATTGCGCTTTCATGGGTAGCTGACATACAAAGGCAATTTTGGTTCAACCTATTTCTATAGTAAGCATTAAGGTCGCTATAACTTCCTTGCAGGTGGGAAGGCACCAGGAGCACATGGCCGGACTGTTGAGTTGCATAAAGTGCTATAAATATTGTGTTTTACTAATGCTGGGAATATGAAAATGTATGAAAAGTGTTTTAAACAAATGACTGAATGTAGGTCTATCAAATGTACATTCCTAGCATGGTAATTTAGTCTGTAAAGTGGCATAAAATGGTGATAATTTAGCTTATGCAAATACATTCTTGATATTTAAACATTTCTGTTTTAACTGATAGGTATTGCATGTCACTAAAATACAGAGTTACTGACTGCAAGAATGCCTTGTCTCCTGATGTTTATTGTTTACTCTAGCAAGTGTTCAACAAGCTCCTGTGCTTAGTATTTATTCTGGCACTGCGCAGTAAGCTCTTGGGCTCAGCCATGTTTAATGTTTATTCTGATGCTGTGCAACAAAGTCTAGGGCTCAGACATGTTTAATGTTTATCCTGACTCTGTTTAACAAGCTTAGGGCCTGATTACGAGTTTGGCGGTCCTGGAGCGGCCCGCCACTGCAGCGCACCGCTCCAAGACCACCAAACCCGTAGTCAGACCTCCCGCCAAATTAGGAGTTTTCTCCTGGTCTGGTGGGTGATCCTTTGGCTTTCTCACAGCAGTACCTATTAAAAAGGCACTGCAGTGGGAACGCCAAAGACCGTTACTGCACGTCATGGACTATAAAGTCCATGCTGTGCAGGAAAGGGGGTGCATGCAGACATGGGGGCACACCATGCATCCCATGGCCATTAGGCACAGGGCCCCCTAAGTTTCCTCACTGCAGCACCTTTAATGGCGGGCTCACCGCCATTGAAAGTGAGGCGGTCAGGAAACTCCTAATATGTTCGGTGGTGCAGCAGTGTCCCCGCCAAGCATATTCGGGCCTCTGACAACAGTGCCACCACCACGGGATCCATGATCCCTGGCAGTTGCGGGCATCCTGTGGCGGTCCCACCGTTGTCTTCATAAAACAGCAGGTGGACCACCAGTCTGGCGGTCCAGTGATCGCCAGCACGGTTTCGACAGTCTGATGGACCACCAAACTCGTAATCAGGCCCTTAGTGTTTATGTTAACAGTTTGCAACAAGTTCTTCCTCCAAACCATATAACATAATTCTGTGTCAACCTACAGGTTAGAGAGGAGCTTTGCACCAGTGATGTCGGAGAAGAAGGGCACACTTTTAGCACTGACTCCATCAAAGGTTGCTGTTTATTGGATGGCCTTCATAGGTGGAATGCCAGAGCAGGGGGGAGGGGCCATAAAGCATGAAGCTTTGAAGAAGGAACAGGATAGGCAGGGAATGCCAGGTCTGCCTACCTCCATCCCCTCTGACCCAGCCAGATAGCATGCTTAAGGAAGGAATCTGTAGATGTTAGGCGGAGGAGAGCGATGGAAATGAGCCACACTGAAGGTTGGTTTAGCTAGTTCTTGCTCCTCTGCTGAGATTTCAGCCATCATGAATTTTGGCAGAATGGTGCTTTTTGAGACAAGAATATGCCACACTTTGGAGGAAGATGTCATGGTATGGGGTGTTGCTTTGCACCTCATTGGACAGGAGTGCTCTCCTGCTTAAGCTCAGAGAACACTGAATAAATATGTGAGAGGTGCAGAGCCTCTCAGATCTGCTGTTTGAAACTAAGAGAAGAAGGATTGCCATGCTGGGAACTTGATTTGCACCACCAGGCCCTGCATTCTTACTTCCTGTGCCTGCTGCACTATCTGGAACTACAGCCCTGTAGATATACCTTCCTTTTAAACGTTTAAAGAGTGGACTCCCTGCACGCTACAGGTTAACAGTGCTCACCTGCATGATCACCACCAAGAGTCCCCTGCCTGGAGTGTGTCCAGTGGACTTTTAAGGGATTTGTCCAGGTGTATTGTGGAAATTGTGGTCCCAACCTTTCAAGGACCACCTAAGAGCTTCCAGACCCTTAGATCATGTTTTGGACCATTTGGACCCTCAAGAGGAACTTCAAGGAGAAGTTCCAGACGTTTGGAGCAACTTTGGAAAAAAGCTCCATAAGGTGACCGACTCAACCGTCGAGGACCGAGCCGGCCACCTTCAACCGCTACCCGGTCCGGATTCCAGGTTCGTCCTGCTGAAGAGTGTAGTGATGACACCAGACACATAGACGTAGACAAAGGGATTTATTAGCAAACCCAAGCAGTTTTGCAGTACAGCAAGTAGGACGTGTTATCTTCACGCCAGCCTAACTCCAACTGTCGCTCTTAGAACGGAGCGACAGGAACGTTCTGAACAACGGAAAGCAGGGACTGGACGCAGCCGAGTCCAAAAAGGTAAAAGGTACATCACTACACCCCCCCTCCCTTCACCTGAAAGAAAAGCAGAACAAAATCTGAGATAGAGGTGAAAGAGCAGGCAAGAAAGGAGAATGCACAGGGGAAAAGAACAAAGGAAATCATGTAAGTACATTGTCAGCCAAATAACAAGGTGGTCTCCGGTCACGGCCGGGGCGTGAGGACTCATCCCCCGAAGGGAGGGAAGAGGTACTGGGTAGGGTGTCTTGTGCACCACCTGAGGAACGCCTAAGGTGACCATCGCCACCCACAACACTGTCGTTAGCGCTGTTGTCAACATCACTCAATAACCAAAAGTCATTGGCAAAGTTCTTAGATTGAATAATGTCTTTCCCTTCTGCTTTCTGCTCCCCTCCGCCACCTTTACTAAACAATGCAACTTTGCGTTTGTTCCACTTGTTACCATTATTGAGCACCACATAGTTTGTGAACACTTGCTTCACTCTGAATGGGCCCCAAAACTTGGACAGACCTCTGACAGTCCTCCCGTGCCTGATTTTGACTAAGTCTCTGGCAGAGATTCTTGAAGCATTCGAGCTAGAGACAACCTCCTTCACACTAGTAGAAGTTGGTGCGACTAGCCAAGCAGGTATGAGTTTGGTGCCGGGCTTCCTCCCACGCATTTTCTCAAACTGAGAAAACCCAGTTACTCCGTGCACAGTAGTTCGATGCGCCCACACCATTTCATCCACCATCACTCTCACATTCTTACCACTCTGGATGGCCATGGAAATAGTACCCTTGACCAGACGGTTGGCCCGTTCGACCATGCCATTGGCCTGAGGGTTGTACAAAGCTGTACGATGATGAGTGATCCCACACTTGTCTAGGAAATCTCTAATTTCTTTCGAGACAAGTTGGGTCCCATTATCAGTGATCAGTACACGTGGTAGACCCTCCTCTTTGAAAAAAGCCTTAAGTTGGTTAATGGTGCTACAAGTAATGACTTCAGGCATGAATTGCACAATGAGCCACTTGAAGTGGACATCTACCATGACTAACGCATTTTTGAGTTTCTCATCAACACCTTGCATGGGTCCAATGAAGTCTAAGCAAACGGTACTCCAGGATGATCCTGGATCCTCAATATGCCCGATGGCATTTTGGGACAAGTCTTAAGTCTTTTCTCGCTTTGCAAACACACCTGACAATCGACCACCCACGCATTAATTTCCTCATCCATACTGGGCCACCAAAAGTTTTCTCTCATGCGTTTCTTGGTCATGGTTTGACCGAGATGGCCCTCATGAGCAAGAGCGATTATCTTACGTCTCAACCCACCTGGAGGTACAAATTTGTCACCTCTCATTAACACCTTTGACTCACTCATGCTCAACTCATCCAATATCTTGACGTATGGTCTAACAGTGGGCACAACCGTGCTTTCTCTTCTTCCGCCTGTGATCAACATGCGTTCTACCTCTCTAAGTGTGGAATCAAGATCCATGCTCGACCTCCATTCCTCTGCAGAAAATGCCCCTCCACCACATTCAGCCACATCGCCTAAGGAGGCAACTGCCCCATCTTGCTCCCACGAAGAACTTCCATCCGCCTCACTCTTCTTACTCAATGACAGACGAGACAAACAGTCAGCCTGTGCGTTTCTTCACCCTGGAATGTGTGTGACCTGGTACCTGTACTCCTGCAGGCGAGATGCGAGTCTGGCTAATCTAGCTGACCCCTTACCAGCTCCCCCTGGGCTCAACACTTTAACCAGTGGCTTGTGGTCTGTACGGATGCAGAACTCGAGACCCCACAAGAAGTGTTCGACAGACCACGCTGCAGCCAATGCCTCCCGCTCTATGACCGAATAATTGCACTCGCACTCGGTCAAAGTTCGGGAGGCAAACACCACAGTACGTTCACGCCCCTTATGGATTTGGGAAAGGACAGCCCCTAATCCACACGCACTTGCATCCACAGTGAGGAAGGTGCTAAGTTGGGTGTCAAAAGGTGCAAGTACGCCAGCATCACAAATGTTTCTTTTGATTAACTCGAAAGCTGCCTGTTGTGCCTCACCCCAAGAAAAGGAACATCCCTTCTTCAACAGCATTCTCAATGCTTCAGTTTTGGTGGCAAAGGAATTGACAAACTTAGCATAATACTCAATTAAGCCCATAAAGGACCTAAGTTTGTCTTTGTTGTCGGGGATGGGCGCATCGCGTATTGCCTCTATGAGATCAACTTTGGGTCAAACACCTTGACCTGAGATGGTATGCCCCAGGTATTCAATTTCTCCACCAAAAATTTGCATTTTTCTCTCCTCAGGGTCAGGCCAGCATCCCTTAGCCTACCCAACACTTCCCTCAAACACTTGTTGTGATCTTGAATGGACTCCCCGAACACAAGGATGTCATCCTGGAAAAAGTTTACTTTTTCTACACCCCTCAAAACTTCGGTCATGATGCGTTGAAAAACGCTGGCTGCAGAAGATAGCCCAAAAGGCAGTCTCCTGAACCTAAAGGTACCCTCCATACTGATAAACAATGTGAGATCTTTTGACTCCTCGTGTAACCTGATCTGGTGGTAAGCACTTTTCAAATCAAGTTTTGAAAAGTACTTACCACCCCCAAGAAGCAACAACAGTTCGTTAATGTTTGGAAGGGGAAAGGTGTCAGTTACGATATGATGGTTAAGACTGCGCAAGTCCACGCAGAGCCTCAACTTCCCATCACTCTTTTTGCTGATGACTATGGGAGAGACCCATTCTGAGGCCTCCACCGGTTCTATGACCCCTTCTTCCAACATTTTCTGTAACATATTTTTGACCTCATCTCTTACAACAACAGGTACCCTCCTCATTTTATGTTTCACAGGGACAGTGCCGTTCCTCAGGACAATTTTGTGGGTGTACCCCTTCAATTCTCCGAGCCCACCAGCAAAAACACCCTCCATTTCTCTCAATACTTCATCAGTGGACGCATCAGACAAACTGAGCACTTGCCCCTCAGCATGTGGATCTATGATGATATGTAGATCAAACTGATGGCCCCACCCCAGAATAGGAGGTCCATCCTCAGCGACGTAGACCTTGCCTACAATTTTCCTGGACTTGAAGATGATGGGAGCAGTGAAGAAGCCTAGGACATCAATGGTCTCTCCTTGATACCCTCTTGGGTCAATGTCCTTTGGTACAAGACAGACTTGCGGCCACTCCTTTTTCCACATCCATTTCGGCACAATAGTGTACAAAGAACCACAGTCCACCATCAGTTCCACCTGCTTGCCTTGGATGCTAAATGTTGCTTTTGGACGTTTTCTTTTTCCGTCAATTTCATTGCCGGGAAGGACCATCAGAACACGATCCTCGTTGTCTCCGTCAAAACTCGAATCCTCCGCTACAGCAACCCTAGACCGTTCCGTCGTCTTACACATCCTTGCATAGTGACCTCTGCGTCCACACTTTCTGCAATCTTGTTTGCTCGCGAAACACCATTTGGAATCAAGTCAAGTCAAAATTCTTTATTCGGTAACTGTCATAGTAACCATAAAAGCACAGTACATGTATTAAATGACTAAGAAAAGATTAAAAATTTAAAAATACAATTTCATGATAGTTTACCTACTCCCAACGAGATTGTTTTACGCATCTTAAAAACTTTCTTTAAATAAGCAGTCACAGAAGCGATTATAAACACATCATCTAACAGTTGCAAGGTCAGGTATGCAGGTTTACATTGTTTAAGGCCAAGTTTTTTAAGTATCGGGACAATCCATCTCCTCCTAGGGGCGGTATAACATTTACAGAAGAATAAGATATGTATCGAAGATTGCACCGAAATATCATCACATCGGGCAATTAATTAAGTCCCGCACCCAATCATTTACCAGGGCGAAACTTAATAAACGATGTAAAACATTTAGTCTAAAACGACACAACAGAAATCTATCATAATCACTAGTAGTTAAAACAAGATAAAACTGTATAGATGGGGTCGCTAATGTCATAAAATGTGCGTGCACTGTTGGTTTTTTCAGTTCTGTGGAAGTACTAGACTCATCCAGATATTGTAAACATATAGATTTAAGTTCTTTCCTGGACACATTTAACAAATTATCTGGGTCCATATAGTATTCTGGGTGCCCTATTTTAGACATAAAGGTTTTAATGTATGCCAGCCATTTTATATTTCTAATACCATCACATAGTAGGATATCCTTCAATATTAGTCGATTCAAGGAAATCTCCTCGGTGGTCCAAATTCTATGCCATTGTAATACTGGCTGTATTTTAATGACATCTTCTAAGAATAGGATGCCTAATTCCCGATGGCATATATAAGCAGAAGTACTGGCCGGAACAGATAAAAGAGACCTCAGAAACTTGTTTTCTGCCAGCTGCAGAGAATGGACCCCAGCGTAACCCCAGATACCGGCTCCATAAGTCGCGATCGACAAGCATTTAGCCCTGTATATCTGTAAAATTTCTACTGGGGCACGTCTACCTAATTTTTTGCTGAAATTAAAGAGGGCCATCAATGATTTAACAAATAATAACCTTCTAATTTTAATTGCCGAGGCCCATGTACCAATCTGATCAAATAGGATCCCCAAATAAGAAAAAGTCTTGGTAACTTCAATTGCTTTTGAGTCAATGAATAAAGTCCTTATCTTCTTTTTAAAACCTACCCCACAGATCATAGTAAAAGTTTTAGAACAATTGACAGCCAGACCCAGGTTTGTCATAAAATTTGTAAAAACATACACCATCCTTTGCAGACTTCGGGGTGTACGGGCCATCAATACCGCGTCGTCCGCATACAGGAGTGCTGGTATGGGTCGATTAGCTGCCATTGGTAAGTCCTTGCACTCTTGCACTAGAACTGCTTCTAAGTTATTTATATAAAGCGAGAAGAGGAATGGGGCAAGGATACATCCCTGTCTAACTCCTCTTCCTACCCTGAAGTGTCCAGTGCATTCGCCGCTTCTGCCATAGCGAACTCGTGCCTTCGCCCCAGAATACAGTTGTTTTAAGAATGTTATAATTGCAGCATCTATGCCCATCCCTTCTAAGATCACCCAGAGCTTCTCATGTATGACACAATCGAATGCCGCCGTTAGATCGACAAATGTTAAATATAGTCTTTCTCCTTTTGCTTTAGTATATTTTTCTAAGATAATATGTAAATTTAGGCCCTGTTCGATTGTGCCCATACCTTTACGAAACCCATATTGCAGGTCGCTTAAAATTGAATGTTCCTCAGCCCAAGTTTGCAGCCTATTTAATAAAACCCGCCCTACTATCTTCACTGTGGAATCCAAAAGTGAAATTGGACGATAGCATGCGGGGTTATGCCTATCCCCTTTTTTTAAAATCGGTACTATTATCGATTCGCACCATGTACGTAAGATACCCTTTGAGCCGCATGCATTAAAAACCTGAGTTAAAAGTGGACCCCAAAGTGCTAAGTTGGATTTAAAAATATCGACGGGAACCCCGTCCGGACCTGCCGCTTTCCCTCCCCTGCTTGCGTTAATGGCCGAATTAACCTCAGTTAGCGTAAAGTGCAATAATTGATCAGTGGGGGTTGTAAATTCCATGTTATCAGCCCCGGTCATTAAAGTTACATTGTCCTCCATCATTGGGTTATTATATAAGCTGGAGTAGTGTTGAATCCACTCGGATTCGGAAATGGCAATTTCAATGGCGGCATTGTCCTTATCTGCCAGAAAGGGAGCATTAACTGCCTTCCAAAATGCAGAGGGATCCTTATTGACCGAGGCATCTCGTAGGGCTTGCCATGCTTCCTCTTTTAGAGCGGTCTTTCTTATTTTCTGTGCGCTCTTATATTCACATCTCGCTACTCTTATATCAGCCTGGTTTTTCACCTTAGCGTGGAGGGTCTTTTTCAAATTGGAATATGCTTAGTGCAACTTGTATCGAACCAGCCCTTGTTTTGTTTACTGTTTCCCTTTATACACACATACAGTGATTCTTTAATGAAATTTGTAATTACATAAAAATTCTCCAAAATTTCCTGGTGCGAAGATCTATCATCCAGACACATTAAAAACATATCTTTACAATTTATAGCCACGCTACTAGTAAAAACCTCATGATCCACTTTTTCCCATTTAAGAGCATAACCATTTTGTCTACCCAGTGAGATGTTTTTCACCACATGGTCTGAAGTGCCTCTATTATTCACTGGCTTATTCTGTAACTTTAGTTCAATACTAATGGGAAAATGGTCGCTCAATGCGATATCATGAGTAATAAAATCTCTAAAATATGAATTGAATCTTTGTGAGGCTAATACATAATCAATTGTAGAAAACATGCCTCTTCCATTAAAAGTAGGATAAAAAAGAATCACAGGAGCGCATAAATCATTAACAAACCCAAGGTCAATTGTAAACATAATATCATTCAACAAATCGCCAAAAAGTGTATGGGGAAAGTGGGGACTACAATAACATAGTTCATAAGATAACCCACATAACCCATTATTGACATGCTGACACAAGGGTAGATTAAAATCGCCGCCCCAAATAACACAAATCTCTTTTGATGTACCGGTTTGTAAATTATATAGATCACTACTCAAATTTCTCATCACTCCCTGTATTTGGTCTGATGGAATATTATTATAGAAATGTACTAACGCTATACCGGAAGTTTGGTCTATGTAAAAACTAATGATGTGGTAGTACTGATTTGAATTATTAAAAACAATTTTTGCTATGTTCAAATAGTTTGAAATAAAAGTACTAAGGCCACCTTTAGCTCTGCCATGGGATGAGGGCACAGCTGGTGTAAAATAAGTTTTATAGCCATTTATATGTACAGGCTCTATCACCCAGGTCTCCTGCAGGCTAAAAATGTCAAACCTAGTCACAAAATCGACCCAAACCGTGTTATCCACCTTGCTATTTAGACCCGCAACATTCCAAAATAAAATATGGCAACTTTCCCTCGATCCTGTATCCTCTTTCCCACGTCCCATCTCTAACCGCTTTAGTGATGTTTTTTCCAGGTGACTAATGTGAGGGAGTTACAATCCATAACGAGGTTGCACTTGTTAGCTACCGTCATACCGATATCTAAAGGAAGAATATTCATGAGGCTGTTTGACGACTTAATTATAGACAGGTCAGGAGGTTCACATACTACGGCTGAAGTATCAAGCTGTTGGAATATTGCCGGTTGAAGTCAATCCACAGAATCAAGAGTTACCAGAGCCTCAAAACGGTTCTGGGTTGGAAGATTAAACCTACTCTGAAAATGCTGAGTTAGGGGTCTCGTAACACTTGGGGCGGCATGTGAAAAAGGCTGGTAAAAAAGGCCCAGTGGGACTGCATTAACACTTTGTCCCATAATACGCTGTGTGCCAACTCTACTCAAAATCAATTCCACTAATTGTGGTGTCTTAAATGTTAATACCATACAGTCCCCCGGCAGAGTCTTTCTCCCCTTTCCCACCCAGCTCACTCTCCTAACCATTTTAAATTCGTCAAAAAGCCTTTCAGTTAAACCAGACCTCACTCCTAACCAATGCAGTGACTTGTTCCTCAAAGTCTCCCAAGGTTCTTCCCCCTCAGTTTGTTGTTTGGGTGCATTGGTTAATACCACCACATATGGTGTGGCTTCTGGCGGTAGGTCCAAGCGTGTTACTGCTTCTACCTCCTTGTTTTGTATATTTAAACTGTTGGGGCCCTCATTTCCTGGGTTATTGACGTACATATTACGTACAATAGGGCAAATAGAAGGTGGAGCAGCCCTGCATTTTGTGTTACTGTGTTGTATCACCTCTTTCCCTGATGTTTTAAGGTGATCCCGGCTTACTGGGGCGTCGGGGCACACCTGACCTAAAGGCTGCGTTTTCTCCAGCTTACTTGCCAGGACCTCTTCTATAATACCAACTTTATGTATTAACCCACTTAGGCTTTCTCGGAGAAATTTGTCCAAGTTATCCAGCTTTACTTTTATGTTTATGACCTCGTTCTGGATGCATGAATTAGTAGTAGGTTTTGGTTTACCCGTTTTATTTCTAACTGCAGGTAATTTATCCTTCTTATTGAACTTTTTTCTTGATTTGGGGTTAAAGTCACTAAACATATCGCAAAACTCTCCTCTGTCACCTATAGGACTAACCGGGTTTCTAGCTCGCTTGATCGGTGGTTGAATATCCTGCTCCTGTTCACTTTCCGAGATGTTATCCTGTAAATTCACAATACAGCCATTTGAGCCTGGAGAATTGATAACTATCGGTAGAGGTGACTCAGGCCCTTCCCTCGTTAATTGAATAATTGAAGTGTTACCCTCTCTATCTATACAGCCCGAATGACCCGGTTTGAGCGCCTCTTCGACTGTTACAATCTGACGCTCAATAGCCCCCATCGCCCCTCTTAAATAACTTAGCAAAGTATGTTGGGGATGAGTATTAGCATTCTGTTGTTTAGTGGACTGCATGCTTGCGGCCTTTCTCTTCCCCATCTTGTTTATTAGAATTATCACCACCGTGCGCTACTATTGTCTCGCCAAATATGAGTAAAATATATGATCTTTAATTCCTGCTAGATCATGAGTCACTTGCCACCAATCCCACTCGGGCCCGTATACAGGGTACAGCTTATAAATAGTTTGTCCAAAGTATTCTTTTTGAGAGGACTATAGATCCTCCCAACTAATTTAAAAGTACAAACAGATATTACGGCCTCCGTACCTTTCCCTTAAAATGTTAGGGCCGTGGCCCAGTCCAGTCTCTGTCTGTCTATGACGGGCCCGTCTTGGCCCGGTCTTGGCCCAAGCCATGCCCGGGCGCGTCCCGCGCCGCGGGACCGCGGGGCGGCTCTTTAACATGTTGCAGCCCCTCCAGGGGCTGTGTGCAAAGTACAAAGTTCCAGGGGCCAAGGGCAGGGGATAGCAGCAAGTTTTCAGAAAAACGCGGTCTCCCGCTCACCGGGACCGCGGGGCGGCTCTTTAAAGTGTTACAGCCCCTCCAGGGGCTGTGTGCAAAGTACAAAGTTCCAGGGGCCAAGGGCAGGGGATAGCAGCAAGTTTTCAGACAAACGCGGTCTCCCGCTCACCGGGACCGCGGGCGGCTCTTTAACGTGTTGCAGCCCCTCCAGGGGCTGTGTGCAAAGTACAAAGTTCCAGGGGCCAAGGGCAGGGGATAGCAGCAAGTTTTCAGACAAACGCGGTCTCCCGCTCACTGGGACCGTGGGGCGGCTCTTTAACGTGTTGCAGCCTCTCCAGGGGCTGTGTGCAAAGTACAAAGTTCCATGGGCCAAGGGCAGGGGATAGCAGCAAGTTTTCAGAAAAACACGGTCTCCCGCTCACCGGGACCGCGGGGCGGCTCTTTAAAGTGTTACAGCCCCTCCAGGGGCTGTGTGCAAAGTACAAAGTTCCAGGGGCCAAGGGTAGGGGATAGCAGCAAGTTTTCAGACAAACGCGGTCTCCCGCTCACCGGGACCGCGGGCGGCTCTTTAACGTGTTGCAGCCCCTCCAGGGGCTGTGTGCAAAGTACAAAGTTCCAGGGGCCAAGGGCAGGGGATAGCAGCAAGTTTTCAGACAAACGCGGTCTCCCGCTCACCGGGACCACGGGCGGCTCTTTAACGCGTTGCAGCCCCTCCAGGGGCTGTGTGCAAAGTACAAAGTTCCAGGGGCCAAGGGCAGGGGATAGCAGCAAGTTTTCAGACAAACGCGGTCTCCGTTGTGTACTGAACTCCCACATCTCGTACAGCCCCTGTGCTTTGTGCCTTTCTGCACTCTTAAATTGATCTTATCACTCGTTGACTTCAATTGGTGATCTTTCCTCCCCACGGCTGCCACCTCCTCTGCAACCTCATCTTTTTTGCTCATGACCAACATGCACCGCTCAGACTCCTCTATCACCTTAGCAATCGAAAGGGTGTCTTTAAGTGTCAGGTTCTTGGCTGCCCACAGGCGCTCTTGTGTCTTCTTGCTGTGGCATTGAACGATGAACTGGTCGCGAACAAGTTCATCTGCCATCTGCCGAAGTTGTGGGGCGGCTCTTTAACATGTTGCAGCCCCTCCAGGGGCTGTGTGCAAAGTACAAAGTTCCAGGGGCCAAGGGCAGGGGATAGCAGCAAGTTTTCAGACAAACGCGGTCTCCCGCGCCGCGGGACCGCGGGGCGGCTCTTTAACGTGTTGCAGCCCCTCCAGGGGCTGTGTGCAAAGTACAAAGTTCCAGGGGCCAAGGGCAGGGGATAGCAGCAAGTTTTCAGACAAATGCGGTCTCCCGCTCACCGGGACCGCGGGCGGCTCTTTAACGTGTTGCAGCCCCTCCAGGGGCTGTGTGCAAAGTACAAAGTTCCAGGGGCCAAGGGCAGGGGATAGCAGCAAGTTTTCAGACAAACGCAGTCTCCGTTGTGTACCGAACTCCCACATCTCATACAGCCCCTGTGCTTTGTGCCTTTCTGCACTCTTAAATTGATCTTATCACTCGTTGACTTCAATTGGTGATCTTTCCTCCCCACGGTTGCCACCTCCTCTGCAACCTCATCTTTTTTGCTCATGACCAACATGCACCGCTCAGACTCCTCTATCACCTTAGCAATGGAAAGGGCGTCTTTAAGTGTCGAGTTCTTGGCTGCCCACAGGCGCTCTTGTGTCTTCTTGCTGTGGCATTGAACGATGAACTTGTCGCGAACAAGTACATCTGCCATCTGCCGAAGTTGCATTTGATGGACAACTCACGCAAAACAGAAACAAAATCTTCCACAGACTCCTCTGGTTTTTGTGGTCTAGTGTAGAATTTGAATCGTGAGAGCACGACATTCTCTTCTTTAGCAAATCTTTTTTCCAATCTTAATTTTGCTTCCTCGTACACATCCTCAACTGGTTGATTCCCACTTCCGAGCATCTGTGGCAAGTACTTAAAGACGCGATGAGCTCCCTTTCCTATAGTGCCCAAAAGAAGTGCTTTTTTCCTCTCCGCCGAGAATTTCAGTCCATCCAAAGCCACGATGTAATTTTCAAAGAGGTCAATCCATTCCTCCCATGGCATAGAAGGTTGCCCCGGTTGTGCCAGGAAGGAAGGAGGAATCACAATTGAGGATACAGCCATTACTGATATTTAATTTATTTAAACAGACAGCAGTTTTCCCTTGCAACTTCAAAGCTTCTTAGGATGAGGAGAAGGTTATCAACTTGAATGCATGTAATTCGCCCAACAGCCAGAAGAGGGCTCACTACACCGAAAGATCTATTATTACTCAGGCTATCATGTGACTGTAACCACGGAAGCTGGCTTTTTCTGTGAGGAGACCAAATACCTGAGGTAAACGTGCTTTGTTAAAATTCCCAAGGTAATGTTCTCTGAGACGATACACACTCCTTCTTAATCCTTTAGAATATGTTTATTTTTTTTTCTCTTAAGCTTATCGCCGAGTTCCGTTCCCTCTCAGCTGCTCTGAGTCAGAACGTACATAGATCCGACGCGCGATAACCCCGCTGTCAGTCACGGGCCACACACTCTCCTATGCTCGTCTGTCGTTCACTGCTGCCACTCTGCTCCCGATGTCAACTTTCTCTCCTGCGGGGCTCACCAATAAGTGGGTCAGACACACCGCGAGTGCGTTCATCACTTGATGATTCCGTAGGGAAACTGTTCTACACCATCCACCACACCACACGGAGTCTTGATACCTTTAGCTGACTTGACTACAGCTCTTCTTTTTCGCTCGTTGACGTACCGGAAACTTCTTTTCGTTTACGATCTTCTTGTGCTTCAGGGAGCGCCTCGCTACAGTAGACGGCTCCCTTCACTGGACTGTAAGGGCGGCCGGACACATCTACTCCACACGTCTCTTGCTGCACAGGTGTCACTACATCAGGCTGGCGCTCATCGCCAAGAAATGTAGTGATGACACCGGACACATAGACGTAGACAAAGGGATTTATTAGCAAACCCAAGCAGTTTCGCAGTACAGCAAGTAGGACTTGTTATCTTCACGCCAGCCTAACTCCAACTGTCGCTCTTAGAACGGAGCGACAGGAACGTTCTGAACAACGGAAAGCAGGGACTGGACGCAGCCGAGTCCGAAAAGGCAAAAGGTACATCACTACAAAGAGCTCCGGAGATCTGACTTCCAGAGTTTGCCTGGGAGCTCCCCCTCAAAGGCAAGCCGGCGATCCCTCACTGAATCCAGACTGGTGAAGAGCAGCGAGGGCCCTCGGAAGAAAGAGCTCCAGAAAAGTTTCTAAGTTCGAAGGTAAAATTTTGACCGGGGCTCCATTGTGGTCAGCCTGAAACTTTTGAATTTGTCCCTGTCAAGCGCAACCAGATGTCCCAGAGTGGCGCTATAAGTTTCTGAGTGCTAGAAAGTATTTAAACTTTAAAAAGTCATAGCTCTGATTCCCTACATTGGCTTTTTGTCATTTTGGTGTCAAATTTAAAGATAAAAATATTTCCTATGTTTATAAAGTGGTGTGGGATTTTTGTTGTGTGTTAATTATTTGCTGAATTGGTGTTTTGAAATGCTTTACATACCTGTCTCAGAAGTTAAGCGTGGCTGCTCGCAACCGCGCAACGAAGAGTTGAGCATGGGAAGTATTTATTCAGACCTATACAGGTCCCTAGACTGTATTGGTGGCCTCATTGCCAGTGGTAGATGCATATTTACCGTTACTAGTAACCTACTTTCCAACAAGATGAATGAAGAAAAATCAGTTTATCAGACACCTATATTTCTACAGGAATAAAAAATCACACTCCCTGAGATCAATACCCTTAGAATTTCCTCATGAAGAATTCCTCATATTTGAGGGAAAAGAGAACTCATTGTGAAAATCTTCAATTACATAGTTCCCCCGGAAAATGGAATCTATTGTGAAAATATCAATTGACTTAAAGCGGTCTATGGTTAGTGCGTGTATCTCAATGCTAAACTCCTTAAAGGACGATGAGCCCTCATGCACCCTTAGGTGAGATGCATCATCATAGAGATCATTCCACACTCATGTCAACTGGTAATAACATGAGCGGACTCACTATTACCAGTAAGAGTTTTCTTACTGTAGAGAGGGCTAGAATATCATTATGTGTTCCTGAAATACGATAAAATAAGGGACATATAGTGATATTCTAATGCTACCAGATGATCCACTGGTGGAATTAAAATAGAAGCATGGAGAATAATTCAACCTAAAGATAAAGCTTCAGGTCCTGTGCCAAGCTCCGAGGAAAATTCGGGACTTTCTTCTAGACAGAGATCCTTAGAGTAGACTGTTTCATTAGACAATGGGTGGAGCCTGTTTAGTACAAGGTGGAGACTAGACATGTGAAAATGAAAAACAATTTAGCAGAATATTGAGAAGTAAATCAAAGCAATTTATCTGGTGATGGAAGATTCGAAATGCAGGTATACCTACTAGGCACATTGGTAGACCCAGCAGAGGTTTCTTGTTGAGATATGCCCTCAGTAATTTCAGCCTGTATTAACTAAATGACATTTCCACAATAGATTCCCTTTTCACTGAGGTGCTATATGTATTATATGTGTACAAGAGGGAGGCTGTACCCTAGGATGTTTTCCTCTTTTCCTCTCTATTTTTACACAGAATTCCTAATATTGTTATCACTGTCATTTATTCCTTGTTTTGATTTTGCCACATGATTTTAATGCCCCCACTTACCATTCTCAAATTTAACAGTTCCAGATAATTTACATATATTGCAGTTTTCAGTATAAACTGACCCTCTTTTACTCAACCATACAGGTTCCTTAACTCTGACAGTCACCTATTTTGAGACCCAATATGTTTACCTCATGTATGCTATCAAACCATTCCTTGGCTTTGAACTGTCTTATAGACACATTGACTTTATCAACGTTATCCATACTGTTGCATCATACTACTTCAGCCAAATGAAATTAACGTCAGTGT
The DNA here is from genome assembly GCA_963921515.1 of Calotriton arnoldi. Lineage (NCBI taxonomy): Eukaryota > Metazoa > Chordata > Amphibia > Caudata > Salamandridae > Calotriton > Calotriton arnoldi. The sequence continues at coordinate 196,092 of CAWUFW010015197.1, read as the reverse complement.
TCTAAAGCATGCCAAATGATAAGTAATCTGTACTAGTATTTGCTGTGCAAGGCTACGCCCATCCTTTTTCCATTAGATAATCTTTCAATTCTAGCCCATTACTTAATGTATCTGGACTCATTAATGTAACACCATGTTTAAACTCTCATCCAAACTGATGTTTTGTAGTGCATTCAACAGAGTTCTTTTATGGGCTGGTCAATACCAAGATATAATCTTGAAAAGTTGCAACTCCATCCATGTTTTCATATAGAATGTATATTAATTTCTGAAACATGAAGACTGTTCTTCCCAACCCAAAAAGCATGCAAACACAGTGGAAAGCATCATCTTGGATGACTTACATTGCCATACATCTGCATTTTGGTGTAAGGTCAACTTGATATTATGATGCCCTTAGCTCCAAAATGGAGAAAGAAGTTAGCTTCATGTAATCTGGCAAATATCTCCGGGGTCGAAATCAGGGCATAGTTCTTAGCTAAACTGTAGTGATTAAATGGGAGTAGAGCATCCAAAATCTTATACATTTAGAGATTTTGCCTACAATAGCTTTGAAAGAAACCCACTCTTAAGAGTCAACTAGTTCCAGAATTCTTCCTTCGCACATCTCTTAAAACATCCTGCTGGGAAACAGCCTTTACAATGCAGGCATTACCATGCAACGCCTTTACCATGCATCATTTACCACGCATTGCTTTTACAAAGCAATGCTGTTACCACACATGCCTATACCACGCATATATCTTTATCATGCATGCCTTTACAACTCAAGGTAAGTGCAATTAAGGTACATGTGTGTATATATGTGTGTATGTATTTGTATGCCTACACATATCTATATATAGCTATGTATAAATTAGGTTTTAGGTCTGGGTAAGGGTATAGGGTGGTAATGGTTTTGAGGGTTTAGGAGTGGCGAGGGCTATTAAGTGGTAAGTGTGTTTTAGGGTGGGTAAGAGTATAGGGTAGTAATGGCAGTTTTCGGGTTACGGGTGGGTAGGCAGGTGTATAGGGTGGTAAGGGTGTTTTGAGGATTCATGGTTAGGTAGGTGTATAGGGTGATAAGGGTATTTTTTGGGTTTTGGGGTGGGTAGGGGTATAGGGTTTAGGGGTGGATTGGATTATAGGCTGGTAAGGGTATTTTAGGGTATAGGGTTGGGTAGAGGTGTATAGGGTAGTAAGGGATTTTTGAGGATTAGGTGTAGGTAGGGGTAAAGGAAGGTAAGGGCATTTTAGGGTTTACGGGTGGGTTTGGGTATAGCGTGGTAAAGGTATTTTTAGGGTTAAGGGTTGGGTAGGGGTATAGGATGTATACCTAAAGTAGTTTTAGGGTTATGGGGTGGGTAGGTGTATTGGGAGGTAAGGGTGCTTTTAGGGTTTACGGGTGGGTAAGGATATAGAGTGGTAAGGTTGAAAAGAGGGAATAAAAATAATTTTTAAAAAGGGGGTTGAGTTGTCTGCCCCAGTAATTAAACAATGGAGGTGTAAAATAAGGTAAAATAATGAGGGGTTTTAATTACAAACAAACTATATATATATATTTAGTTATAGTAGGTAGTTATAGTTAAGACCCACTTTCCACAGGAAAAACGTTTGTTATGCTAATAACTTTAGTGCCATTTGATGAATCTTCGTGAAATTTTTAAAACTAGTTTGACACTTACTTCAGGTGCAGTCTGGAAAGTGTCGGGATGATTTGTGAAGTGAGGGCTGAGAAGAAGGGGGGGTCTCAAAATGTTTTCCCCATGCAATTTCCGATAGTGATTTTATACACAACTACAGGCCGAATACCTGAATGGGATTACACCAAATTTGGCTGAAAGCTAGATCTCGGTCCACAAAGAGTGCTTTTTGTCATTTAGTGAAAATCTATTCAGTTATTAAAGAAAAGAGCTTTATGTATATCTAGAGGTGCGTATCCACCACGCAGGATCCGAAATCCACATGCAATCAGCAATGCCGTGATTGGCTGGCTGCAACCTGAGAGAAAAGTTGTAAGTGATGCGTAGAAAAGGCATGCGTGGTAAAGGCATATGATGTTCTGTCGTTAGCCCTCCTGCTCATGATTAATAGAACATTTTTAACTTTATATTTTATATATGTCCAGCTTATTTTCATGGCTAAAATGTAGGCCATATGAATTCCAGTCTGTCATCACTTACATGTTTGTAATACACAAGCACTTTATCTTTGGTATCTAACTTATTTCCCAATTCACCCTGCCACCCACAGTCCAAAACATGCTGTCCATTTAGAACTACATTTACTTTGTATATGAGATCTTTGTTTTTAAATTGAATCTATTAAACAAAATAACAAAGGATATCAATGATCAAATCAAATTTTTCTAATGCTTTGCTTCTTCATCTGCAGTTAAATATTGTGTCTGCTATGATGTTAAAAGAAGACCCTGAATTAGCAAGAACATTTAAAACATACCTGTGAACTTATATTCCACATTCTGTCACTTTATAATGCTCTTTATCTACCTACCCCTCACACTAGAATCTCCATCTTTAAACCCACAAATCAGTATGCTAGAATGATTTTCAGACAATGACTGCCTGCATCTGGTACTGTTGGTATAATTGTTAGAGACATTGAAGGACCCTTCTTATCCATTATATGGAACAATTGAATGTATTGTGGTTTTTCTGGACTTGTCTTGTTCTCCCTCATACATATTCTATACACAAGACATACAACATTAACTTTATGACATAATGGTCCAAGGATTAGACACAGGTGACGCATATGTCAGAACTGTATATGTATGCATAAAGCATGAACAAGATCTCAGTTATGCTGACGCCCAACTTGACCATTACAACTTGCTAGTTGAGATAACCAAATTAATATGGTGAAAAAATATTTTTATGCCTGATGTTTTCACTTATCAGCAGAATTGCAATACAGCCCTTATGACCAAGATATGCTTCCTTCCATCCTTGTGCCAAGCTGTTTATGGACTGGAAGGAATGTGAGCATGCCTTTGTGTAAAATTATAAATAGTGTACAGATCAGGTAGTCCACTAGGACAGATTTATTGCTGGGCTTTTTATTTGAATGGTACCATTGATCTGCTTCTACAATGTCAGGCACAAATAGATGCCCAGGAGTTTAGTTCTAAATTATAGCAAAGCAAGTGCTGTACTTTTAGATATTGCTTATTTGTATTAGGAAGAAAGATTCTCATCATACAGCTGTGCCAGGGAGATCATAAATCTCTCTGAAGAAATGACTAAAAATGCAACATACATCCTTAGGTTGCTCACCTGCTGTCCAATAGATTGTTGTGATACCTTTGGAAATGTACAGACATTTGCAAATCATTCAGTTAGATTCTCAAATAAAATCAATATAAGAACACATCTTAATATTACTTTTAGAAAATGTCTGCCACTTTCAAAAAATGCAGAGTTCTAACCAGCCCACACAACAAAACTATACCAATTAGACCTGGATACTAAAATAGACCATAGTTTCTACAAATGTAGGAATGTCAGTCAATAACCTATAACTACATACAAAGCAAGTACATTTCACATTCTGTGACCCCATTCTGGTTCAAATCATTCATACACTGCAATACACCATACTGTGTTTAGGTGTTCAGATGTAATTGTAAACCATTTTGTGCAGGCAGCACAATAACACCTTTCAGTGAAAGGATTTTAAATGCATATACACAATTAGAAATTCAGATCTTAAATACCCAGTTGCTATTCACTTCAAAGCAAAAGACACAAATGAAAGATGTATTTAAAATTCTTTGAAATTAAGTTTGTGGCACTATCAAAAGAGGTAGAAATAGAAGGTTACAATTTTGAAAGACAAAATACATTGTATTCTGACACTACTAGCTTTTGTATTGGATTTAAGAGCAAGAATATTAAGATGGCTAATTCCTATCTAGACATCAGGCTTCAGCTTGCCAAGCATATTGAATAAAGTTAACAATTTTTCTATCCAAAGCATATCTTTATATGACTGAATTACATTTTTCCTTATGTTTAAAAATCAAGTGGTAGCTCTTTCATGTTCATGAAAGTGATACAGATTTTGAGTGCACAACATGAGAGGTAGTGCTTTCCTATTTACAGCACAAAGATAGAAATATACACAAAGGCCATATCCCCTGGTTCTTTTTGACAAGAATGCCATCACCAAGAGAAACACTTTGTTTTTACCTTTGGGAATTTTGTGATGGATAAGCTACTATTGATTGATCAGATTTACGTATTTTCACATAATCTATTGTTTTTAACTATTGCTGTAGTTATATCCTTGATATTTATGCCTTGGTTTTTATTCAGTTTAACAGAATAATTGTCATTGAACTTGGGAAAGTGCTGTATGCATGAAACTCTTGCTGGCTCAAGTTAAGAGCTGATGGATATGATCCTTCTCCCACCTCGCCGCCAAGACCTGGAACACCCTCCCCACCAACCTCCGACAGACCCAAGACCTACTGGCCTTCAGAAGACTCCTCAAGACCTGGCTCTTCGATCAGTAGCAGCACCACCCCCCTCTTCCCCCAGCGCCTTGAGACCCTCGTGGGTATGTAGTGCGCTTTATAAGTGACATGATTGATTGATTGATTGATTGATTGAAATAAATAGCAATAAAGGGACTTTAAACAAATACTCCTGATCACTCAACCCTGTTTATTAAGATTTTATCAAATTCCTTTTGGAAATTAAAAATTATAAATATTTGAGTTAGAGTGTAGGCATAAGTGCATACATTGTGCATGAAAAACTATCAGGAAGATTTGTGAAGAGCCAGGCATTTGTGAGTGTTCACTACCTACCTTCCCAGTGCCCTTCTCTTCCTCTCCTCCTGGGAACACCTATGCATCTTCCTCTACTCTAAAACATGGCACTGCAGAAACTTCCCAACACTTGTGGTGTTTCTGTGGTGGGTACTATCGGCCTGTTTTGGTTGCAAAATCTATGAATCATGAAATCACAAGGTTTGTGACTGCAAAATGACTTTTCAGAGCAAACAAATCCCTTTCACGAGGCTGAAAAATTCTTTGGGGTGATAATTGAATCACGCCATGTCAGCAGCCTTGGTGGGAGTAAGCACCGATACAGGAGACCTCTGTCTGTTCATCCTGGTGTTTTCTCAAACAGGAAAGCTTTTATGAAACACAAGCTGCTTTAAAAAAATTATGATGAAATGATGGGAAACGGAGTTGTATTGAAGTGTTCAATTTCTAATAAAATTACATAAAATATTTTAGTTAAAAAAACTAGCGGGCGTGGCCAGCCAAGAAGGCCATGTGGATGTGAACCACGACGGCTCCGCTGCCGAATGTTTGACAACAGAAGATCAAGAGACACTTCCGCCAACAAAGCCGCAGATTCATACCCGAGTGTCTTCTGCAAGCCGTGAGTACTCGGTTGGGGCGACCGAGAGCAGAATACTACGCCTGGATGGCAGCCGATTAGAGGCGAGCTGATGAGGGGCAGGCCCAACCGGGGAGACAGCCTGCTGCCGGTTTGGAAGAAGTCAGGCCCTGAGGCACTGCAATCCCCCTGCGCCACGAGTGGTTGCTGCTCCACCCTTCCTGCGGAGACCACAGAAGCACCGAGCGACTTTCCCCGTGGTGCCGGTGAGTGGGGATTGCAGGGCGCGGGACGTATGGCGGAGTGAGGAGCGTCGTTAGGGAAGTGGACCAGGGAGGACAGTAAAGGTCTTTTTAGCAGTGCCAGAGGCAGCGCCACACCAGCAAAGAACAAGGAAGGCTTGGGCACAAGACGGGGGACGCCGGCAGGATACCCAAAAACGGGCCGCCAACCATGAGCCTTTTGCCTGACCATAAGATGGCGCCCTCTGGAGGCAAAGCAAGCAGAGAGCAGGGGGAGACCTGTAATCATGGAATAGAACCAGAGACACTGCGAAGCAGCACAACACAGGCAAGAATAAATGCAGGGCACCTCCTTACTCACTCACTCGCTGTGATAAATATTGGTCAGCACTCTCCTCCCGGGAAAGAGAACAAATCGACACAATGATCTGAGCCACAGGGGGGGACAATAGGACCACATGGCGCAGGAGTTGGAGGCACAGGATAATAGGGAGCCGCAGGAGTGGGACTAATTCACGAGCCAGGGGGAGGAGAGACGGCAAAACAATCTTAATGCCAGGGAGACGTCCAGGAACAAGCCTCAGGTGATAACTCGAGGCCTACTTAGAGGAAATCAAAGCAACAGCCCGTAATACCCACGTGAGCAGGCAGAACAACCCTGGACACTGGCACTGTAAGGGGGCCACATAGCCCGTCGACACTGAACCTCCGAATTGGCCAGAACGTTGTTAAACTCACACAGGCGTGATAGTGAGCTACTCTAGGCCGCCCAAAAAACAACAGAACAACAGAGTCTCCACATACTTCACCCCCACAGCTACTAAAGAGACACAATCAACTACAGGAGGGGAGAATGACATGGCGCTATCCAAAGAGGACCTACTTGCCTCGCTGAGGGAATTCAAACAGGAATTACGGGAGGATCTCAAGGCGGACATGACCAAGTCCCTGGAATTGCTGAAGGCCGATCTCAGTGGCAGGCTAATCCCACTCCAACAGGATGTCGAATCAGTGGGCGCCAGGGTGATGGACATAGAAACCAAAACTACAGACCTCGGAACAACAAACGGATCAGATAGCAACTACCACGTGGTAACTCCAAACCCAACTACAAGCAGTGCTGCTGAAAAATGAAGACTTGGAGAACCGGTCAAGACGCGATAACATCAGAATCCGCAACCTGGAGGAAGGAGCAGAGGGGCCTGACCTCGAGGCCTTCATAATGGGACTCTTCACTGAAACTCTGCGAACAACAACAGTCAAAGTCAACCTGGAAAGAGTGCATAGGGTAGGGAGGCCTAAACAAGGAGAGAAACGTCGACCATGAGATATCCTGGCAAAACTACAAACCAAAGAGGCCATACTGCAAGCCACCAGGAAAGTGGACACGGTGAAGTTCCAGGGGTTCTCCTGCGAACTGTACCAAGACCTAGCACCAGCGACCCTCATGCTCTGCCAACAACTCAGGCCCGTCACAGAAAAACTTTGACGTGACAACATTAGGGACCGCTGGACCTATCCCTTTGGCCTGAGCTTCGAGTATCGAAACAAAGCACACCACATCACCAATGTCAAGGAGGCATTCGCGCTTCTGGGTCTCCCGATGCCAGAGGACGACCCTGGCATGGACAACCAGGACCAACAAGGTAGCTCTCTCTCAGGTGCAGGGAAGCGAGACCCATGGCAAACCCGCCGACCTCCCAGAGCACATAGGAAACAAGGACTTCCTGGGGTATCTTGAGAGTCCCCACACCACTGGTTTCCCACCAAGAGAAGGCCCAAACATCTCAAAGACCCACGAAACGCGGACGGCAACTGACCATCATGTCAGCACAGAGATCCAAGGGACCACTGACTCTACAATTTTCCAAGACCTGGCTAATACATGTACTAGAACAGTCTACGCTCAGCTACCTGAACCACATCAACGGAGTGCGCTAACAGGACTCAATATGGAGAAAAAGAGCTTATCTTCTCAACTAGCCTCTTTACAGGAACCTCAGCAGCGGACAATAGTCCAATTCGCCTCAAATGTTTAATAGATACCACAATGGTGGTCTGAACTGGGGGCACTTTGTCCCACCTTTAACTGTGTTATGGTTTGATTTTCTCCTGTTTTCCCTTTTTTCAGGGGCCTGGGTGATGGGGGTGACACGGGGGAACAAAGACGAGTAACAAACAATGGAGAAACATGCTTGAGATGCCTAGAGGGGATGGGTGGGGGTGGATGGGGGGGGAAACGGGAAGGGGGGAACAGAAAGAAAGGGGCGAACAAGGGCTAGCAAATAGGTACACACCGTCACTATGGTGATCACTACGCTCTCATGGAATGTTAGAGCGTTGAATGCCCCCTCCAAATGTCAGAAGATTTGGAAATACTTCACAGACCAACACTATGATATAGTAGCTCTTCAAGAGACCCACCTCAAGAGATCCGAAGATCATAGGCTAAATCACAAGGCGTACCCACTGATTTATGAATCCTCTTCCTTCACAAAACATAATGGAGTGGCCCTCCTCATCCATTCCTCCCTCAAGTTCCAACCGGAACACTGCAAAACTGATAGGGACGGGAGGGTAGTACTAGTGAAAGGCCGCATTCGGGGAAAGCTATGTACAATAGCGTCAGTATACGCGCCGAACACTAACCAGACAGCTTTCATACACAACACCCTGTCCCTATTGGGGGGATTTGCAGTGGGAGACATAATCTTGATGGAAGATTTCAACCTCACCTGACATTCAGGGGACGCCAGCACACACCCACATAAGATCCCACACAGGGAGCTTCCCGAAAAATTTGAAACAGGCCATCCAAGAAATGGGCCTCAGAGATACCTGGAGGGAAGCGCACCCAGAAGACAAAGATTACACCTTCTTCTCCCACATCCACCGCACCTACTCTAGACTCGACTATATATTCATGAGTCAAGCCTTAAACAAGTATGTTAGAGATGCCACCATACACCACATTATTATTTCTGACAACGCACCAGTATCCGTCTTCCTGGAGAGGTTCTGCCCCGAATCTAAATGGTTTTTCTCCAACGCACTAGCCCGCGACAAAACACTGCGTGACGCACTACGAACAACCATCATGGAATTCTTTCAACTAAACGAGCCTCAAGACAAGTCCCTGACGAACATCTGGGACGCGTTTAAAGCAGTGGCTAGGGGCCAATGCCTGACTCTAATGGCTGCCCTCAACAAAGAGAGAGCGGCGGAAAGGCTGAGTCTGGAAGGGGAATTGAAAACACTAGAACACACCCACAAGGCCAATCCCACGCTAGCACTTCAAAGAAAGGGCACAGCCCTGAAAGGGAAACTACATGCGATTTACTCTAATAGGGCAGAACTGACATAACTACGCCTTAAGCAGACATCATACACACAGGGCAACAAACTGGGAGCGCATTTGGCACGACAGTTGAGAGTGAAGCGAGAGGGCTACATTGGAGACATACAGGATCCCTCAGGAACTCAGACACAGGAAGAGTCAGGGAAAGCATGAATATTTAGGGATTTCTACAGCACATTATACACAGCTGACCAACCCAATTTACAGGCGCAAGCAGATTACCTTAGTGCAGTGGAGCTCCCACAGGTCACCTCAACCCAGAACGAACAGTTGGGAGAACCCATAAAAGAAGCGGAGGTACGGCAGGGACTCGGGGGTCTGAAGCTGCACAAGTCTCCTGGGCCAGATGGCCTGACAACGCAGTTTTATAAAACTTTCAGTGCAGAATTAATCCCCCAATTGACCGCCCTTTTTAACCACATCGCGGACGCCCAGCAGGTGACACGCACTCTGCGTAAAGCACTTATCACAGTGATCCCCAAAACAGGGACTGACCCACAACAATGCAGATTTTATCACCCCATAGCACTTCTCAATCTAGGCGCCAAGCTTTGTTCTAAAATATTGGCCACTCATCTAGAGAATTTGATGCCGGGATTGATAAACCCGGACCAATCCGGCTTCATTAAGGGCAGACAAACGCACGACAATGTGCGCAGAGTAATACACTTAATAGAAAAGACTACTAAAAAGCAGATTCCCATAGTTCTTCTTGGCTTAGATGCTGAGAAGGCATTGGATCGTGTGGACTGGCCCTTCCTCTTTCAAGCACTGCAGAGGTTTGGTTTCTGTGAGACATTTTTAAACATGATAAAGGCTAACTTTGCCAGAATTCTGGTCAATGGGGTAATCTCGGATCCTTTATTCCTGGGCAGAGGGATGAGACAGGAGTGCCCGCTATCCCCACTCCTCTTTGCGCCTAGCATTGAACCCTTAGCCGCAAAAGTTAGAGAGAACCCGATGATCAGAGTTGTTGATTTCGGACCAGACGAACATAAGATCTCTCCGTTCGCCGACGACATCCTACTGACACTTTCCGACCTGCAGCGATCTCTGACAACACTTCAGGAGGAGCTTAGAAGCTTCGAAGAGGTGGCCGGACTCCGCATTAACCTACCCAAATACTTCCTCCTTAATCTGACGTTGGCGGAAGCAGAGATGTGGGACCTAGTGGCTACAACCCCATTCCAATGGGCCAAGAGAGAATTAACATACCTAGGTATAAAATTAACCCCTAAAATCTCAGGGCTATTTGCAGCTAATTACCCTCTGCTCTTACGTCATCTGCAAACTGACCTTAAGCGTTGGGCACCGTTATACCTCTCTTGGATCGGCAGAATACATGGCTTTAAGATGGTAGTTCTCCCGAAATGTTTGCACCTATTTCAGAGTTTGCCCATCAACCTAGAAATAAACTTTTACAGGGAGTCCACACACTCCTTAAGAAATTTATTTGGCAAAATAAAAGACCAAGGCTCCCCTTCAATTTCCTACGGAAGCCATCTGACGAAGGGGGATTGGCGATGCCTGACCTGACCCTCTATTACAAAGCGGCACAACTCCGAGTTATAGTCGAATGGTCCCAACGTGAGTCAGATAAACACTGGCTACACATAGACTGGGCAATCACAGGAAGGGTGATATGGGATCTCCTTTGGAAACCAAAGTCGTACCGGCCTGCTAATGCCTACATAAGTACCCCCACTAGAACGACCCTCAAAACTTGGGATGACGTACTGAGACAAACTGAATGGACAAAGTTTCCCTCACCGTTCACCCCCATACAACACAACCCAGCTTTCCCACCAGCATTACAGCCGGGGCCCTTCAACGCATGGGAGGAAGGGGGTTGCCTCACCCTAGCTGACATTTTCCATAATTGGGATATATTAACTTTTGAACACTGCCAAAGGGACTTCCACCTTCCAAACACAGAATATTTTCGCTACCTCCAACTGCGCCACTGGGGCCTGCAAATTGAGACTAGAGAAGGGGCGACAAGAGAACTCACAACACTAGAGCGCTACGTGAAGGGGGCAGGATCAGTAAAAGGGGCCATCTCCTTCCTTTATTCCCTTCTGTTGCATGCACTTCCCTCCAGGTGCCCACGCTATCTCGAATTCTGTGAATGCACACTAGCCCATGACATCACAGACACACAATGGAAGGCCTTATGGAAAAATATAAGGCAACACAATCACTCGCTAGGTCAATGTGAAGCCCACTACAAGATACTCTACGGCTGGTACCTCTATCCTACCAAACTAAAAAAGATATTTCCTAACACATCGGACCACTGCTGGAGAGGGTGTGGTCTTTTGGGCGACTTTCGCCACATATAGTGGGACTGCCCGAAAATCCGCCCCTTCTGGTCTAAAATCCTTTCTCAAATTAAAGAGATATTGGGGTACCCAACCCCAGACAACCCGGATTTTACGCTTCTAGGTCTCCGAGATCCAGGCTTGAAATACCAAACGACAGCCGACCAAGCCATAATGTGGCTCTGTCTGGGTGCAGCCAAGACGGCAATAGCCACTGCCTGGAAGAAGAAAGAAGCCCCTGCCATAACACAATGGCACGCACGTTTATGGCAAGCACTCATTATGGAGCGTATGAGTGACATCTATATGAGCAAAGTTTAAAACTTTGAATACGCCTGGGGCCCCTTGGTCAGCGATCTATCTAGAGGTCTGCAGCTGACGACCTGCCCCTCGAGGGTTAGAGCACTGCATCTGTTCCAATTCTAAACAGGGTTACTGTCCCTGCTTGAGCCTACTCCAGAGCTAGGTTCGCACCTCCACGTCACTCAGGTCCCCGGTCAGCCCAGGCTAATTTGTTTTTTCTTTATTGTTTATTCTCATTTTCTTTTCTAAATCTAGTTTTGTTTAGCTGTCTTACTCCCCTGTTTTCTGCCCATAAGTGGAAGCAGTACTACAATAACTGTTCATGGGAATTTGACTAATGGGAAAGGGAAGGAGGGGAGGGTTTAATTTAAGGAAAGTGGTTAAAAATGTATTGTACGCATCAAGGTAATACCTGAACATGCATTTGAAGGGGAGACGACTCAGATTACCCGACTAACACTGTACAAGGAAATAGATATCCAACAGCTATATGCGAGGAGTAAGATTGAATGTATTACCATGTTTGATGCTTAAATGTCTCGAAAATCAATAAAAATAAGTTTGGAAAAAAAAAACTAGCATTGCCAATGCCACTCGGTCTCGCTCTTCATCATGGAAAGGAATGACTGGAATATCATAAAACTTGCTTGTTATTATTTGTATTTTATTAGTAGTAGTGGAAATTCTTTGCTAGTGTTCCTAAACTACATTATGTGTTTTAATAGAGCGACCACTTGTGCTTTTATTTTTATAGCAATATGTTTCACTTTCCTGCCAAATTATAAGCATGTAAACTTATTTTATTTGTAACCTTCTTTTTAAATGTATTTATTTTTATTTATTTTCCAGTTCTTGTAGAGCACATGGCTAACCAGAACAGGTTTCCCAGTGGTGACATGAATCATGGGAGGATAACATACTGCTTATATAAACAAATGAGTCTTCAGTTGCTTTCTAAAGCTGAGCAAATTTCTGTTGGCTCTTAGACCAATTGGAAGGGAGTTCCAAAGCTTGGATGCCAAGTAGGCAAAAGATCGCCCTCCACCTTTAGCCCTGTTAAATTGCTATTTGGAGTCCAATTTACACACCCTGTAATATATTAAATGGCAAAATAGGTAAATGTAATGGAGGCAACGTTCTTTTTTCCTGAGATTTTTTTTCATTGATCCAAAAAGGTATGTGAATATTATTTTCCTTGCAGCCCCCTCTACCTTTAGCTGGTGGTATAGCTGGCATTTACAGTGCACGTACATTGCACTTTCAGTGCTCTTTGATTTTGTTATTTTTTCATCATGTTATTTTTGGCATTTTGCTTTGTCTGTTCAATTTACTTTAACGTATTGAAGGTGACTGTGTCGTCTGTAGCATACTTCCTTTAATTTGCTGTATGTTCAATTGCGTGCACATTGTGCTGTATAGTACACTTTGGGGTCGATTCCGATTCGGGCCGGAAATTTCTCCGACCGAGCCGGACCCGGAGAGATTTCCGACCGAATCGGACCCGTGCAGTCCGACCGAACGAGTACGATGCGTCCGTATGTTATCGGACTCGAAGTCGGTCGGACTCCCATTGAAGTCAATGGGAGCCGGTCGCATAACGCGTACGCGGGCTCCCATTGACTCAATGGGTGCGAAGTCGGACAAGGGCGCCCCTACAGCGGGTACGCGGCGAGCGATTCGCGCCGTACACGCACAGGTAGGGGGGACCCATGGGTCCCCCTGTGTGCGACTCGCGCGGCTACGCGTACAGGGGGTCCGACACGGACCCCCAAAGTACGGCTCCGACAGCTCTTACGAGCCGGACGGCGCGGCTCGGTCGGACTGCTCGCGGCGCGCATCGTACTTACCCGGCCGGGAAACGTCTCCATTGCGCGGTGCGAGTCGAGTCCGAGCGAGTCGGTCGGAGCGGTTCGAGCCGGGAGCGAGTCGGTCGGAGCGGTCGGGACGCCCGGACGAGTCGGTCGGAGATTTCGCGATCGTACTCGCTCGGCCGGACCCGTGTACGGTTCGGTCGGGAAACAGGGCTCCGAATCGGATCCGGTAAAGCCGAATCCGATTCGGAGCCCTACCGGCCGAGATCGGAATCGGCCCCTTTATTGTGTTGGCAGTATTTTACAGGGTGTGTGCCTTGTGTTGTGTTGCAGTTTATTTTGTTTTAATTATGTTATGGCTTGTGTTCATTGTGCTGTGTAATTTGCTTTATTTGGTTGGTTTGGCTTGTCCTGGGTTTGGGTATATTTTCTTTGTGAGGAAATATTATTGATGTGATTAGTGTTGTGGTTTACAGCATATGGTGGTGACAGTGCACAGTGTCTGTTACGTAATGGGGAATTGTTAGTGGGTTTGCATAGAGCTTGTGAGATGCACAAAGCAGGTATATCAGTTTCTTGAAGGAAATATTTTTTTAATGTACTTATTTGCTTTTTATGCATCTGGAGCACAGTAAAAAACAAAATGCTTGTCTTAGGACACTCCATATTTAGGCAAACTAATGTGCCCTATTTTTATGCCTTTTGAACTAGTGATATTGTTAATGGTTGTTTGCATGCCGTTTGCTTGTCACTCTTTTAGAGATTGCTTATTTGAATATTGCGAGGGTCCGCTTATTAACTTGTTTGAAATTATCAGGGCTATATACAAATATAAGTTACACTTGTAAGTAATTGACAAGTGTAAATTTACTCTTACACTTTTGAGTAACTTTGCTACTTTTGGCTGTTCACAAAATCAGAGTTCCTCAAAAGTGTACACTTACACATCTCCATCCCCTGAAAAAGGGAGTGTAGCCTAATTCACAAGTGTAAGTTACTACTGAAAAACAGTAGTAAGTCTAGCACCACACATAGCCAACCCCTCGTAGTGTCACACCCTCCCATAGAAAATTATGGAGGCAGAGATTTAAAGGTAAACCCCATAGAAAATAATATTAAACTAAATTAAATGAAATAGTTAAAAATATGAATACATATAATTTAATTTTAAATATATATGTGTAAATATTACATCTTTTTAATTATAAACTATTCGAAGTTCCTTTTTACATTTAAAAATTGATGTAACAATAACGTTTATTACATTAAACAAATTAGTTTTACATTAATTCTAAATATATCACTTTTAATATTTATTAATTCATAATAAAAAAATCTTTTTTACATAGGTGGAGATTAATTTTTTTATTTACCTTGCAAAAAATAATTTTAATGTAATGTAGTATATTCTAAATAATTTAATTTTTCAAATTTTAGTTAATAGTGCTGTAACATTTTACTTTAGTTTTACATTTAAAATAATTATATAAAAGATATTTACATTAGAAGCCACCTGAGAAATCTATATATGTTCCTTTGGGTGGTGAGACAGTTTAGGCAGAGGCAAATAGGGAGGGGTTGGAGGACAAAGATTTGATTCAATTTTTTACAAGCAAGGAAATTCTATAACATCATTACCGTTTTGTTGCAGTTCTTTGTTAATTTTTATATTTAGAATTACACACATCATATACACTAGGACAGGTACATAAAATCATTTAAGCATATTCATCGTGTGAATTACATAGTGTGCGAATTCATAATGAAAAGAGGTTTGGAATCCATTAACAACAAATATTCCTGTAAGTTTCACTGTTCTGATCGTTACACAGAAAGCACCATCTTTATGTAATGTGCAGGTCGCTCTTGGGCTACTGTCTACCATGTTTACGGTTTCTAGTTGGTAAATTAGCATTGAGCCTACAATTTCATCAGATGGTTAGAAAACCTAATCTCGGGCAATATTTTACTCAGAATAGCAAAAATAAGCAGCAGGTATTAAAAGGACAAAAGGTTTTTTATTATTTGTTACTTTGTAAACATGACAAACAAATTGTGAAACCTTTGTGGTAAATTGTTTTGAAAGAAACCCTTTTCGATGACAGTAAAACCAAGAAAAGGTTTACGATTGGTTTTATAAAGTAAGAAATAAAGGTTAATTTGTGTGTTCTTTTTATCCGAAATGTTAAGAAAATAGTAAGCAAAAAACAAATGGCACCAAGAAGGCAGCTATATTTGGAAAGTTAACTTGTGACCTCAGCAAGTTTAAAACATAGTGGGAACCAATAGTAAACCTAATCTTTAGTTGTTTGTGTGTTAATGGGGTGATTTCTAAATTCCAAATCTCTCTCTGCCTATTTGTGCAAGCAGTCTGCACATATTAATCTGAGGCAAATATAGCTTAATTAATATACAGCACAAACAGTTATGCACATGCATGATGACATACACCAAGTGAGGTACATGCTAAAAATCATCCCTGGAGAAATATGAATTTTTAGGCCTCACATACCAGACATTACAAGCTGTGCGTTTGCAAAAGACCTATTGTGGAATTACCAAGAACATACAATGGATTTACAGCACACTCATTGCTTGCCATTAGTTAACTTTATTGTCATTCTAATTTGTGTGCTCATTATTCAGTGGCTTTCCTTGTCCCATCCTGTCCATCCTGTGTTTATCCTTCCCCTGGAACATAGCCTCTTTACCATCCTTTTGGTTGATTGACTTTTATTCTTCCACTGCTCAGGTTTAGGGAACTACTTTTTCTTTTTGATTAAGCGCTGCATGAGAGTGCATGTGTTTTTCACCTCTGTCCCTCGTGTGCTTCTCCCCCCCACCCGCACTCCGTATTGCTCTTTGCCTCGTGTTCTGCTTGGTCTCACTCATGTGCATCTTCCCTCCACCCCAGGCTCTGTGTTCCTCTTTCCCTTGTGTGCTTCTCACCCCTTCCCCTGGTACTGCTCTATTGCTTACTCCATCGGGTGCTTCACACCCCTAGGGAAATATGGACTTTTATATCTTGCAAACTAGACAGACTGTCTCTTTGCAAAAGACCTATTGTGGGCATTCCAAGAACTTACAGTGTGTTTACAGAATACCCATTGCTTACTATTGGTTGACTTTATGGTCACTCTTATTTGTTTGCTTCTTATTCAGTAAATTTCCTTGTCCCATCTTGTCCATCTTGTGTTTGTCCCTCCCCTGGCACATAGCGTCTTTACCATCCTTTAAACTGGCGGACTTCTATTCCTCCACTGCTCAGTTCTAGGGAACTCCTTTATCTTTTTGGTTAAGCACTCCATGAGAGCGCTCCATGAGAATGCATGCATTTTCCACCTCCCCCCAGAAAAACCTACCCTACCCGCACTCTGTATTGCTCTCTGTCTCGAGTTTTGCTCAGTCTTACTCATGTGCATCTTTCCTCCACCCCCACGCTCTGTGTTGCTCTTTCTCTCGTGTGCTTCTCACCTCTTGGTCTCTCTCTTGAGAGCTTCTCACCCCTTCCCCTGCCCTGTATCGCTTTCTCCCTCATGTGCTACTTTTACCCTCCTTCCTCAATCTGCTTTTTTTTTAACCCCCCCCCGCTCCCCTCTGCTTCCTCCCCATCCTTTGTTTCTTCAATTTTCTTTTTTTGTTACAAGGAGCAGAGGCAAATTGCAACTGGGCAATTCACAGCACTCATCCTACTCCAATTTTTTAATTTTTAATTTACCAATCCATCATGACGTCATCAGGCATGCATGTGCCTTGGAAATGAAGCTTATGGCAGTAGTGGACACATCATAGCGCCTGAGTTATAAAGAGGTGTCTTGAAGAAGCTTAGTACAATGGCATTGTTCCTTAGTCTATTATAGGAATAACCAGTATAAAGGCAGATAACCCTCATTGTAGATAAATATGTAATTTTCTTACTTTATATTTATCTAGTGTTCCATAAAAATATACACTTGCAATATTTAAGATCTGGTACCAATGTTTTGGTAAATACAGTTTATAGCCTTTTTGTTCTTCAAAGGGTGAAAGCGTGAAAGCTAAGGGTACATTTGTTTGAACTATGTTTACTGTATGAAATTTTGGCTGTTGTAATCTATGTCTTTCTTTTTACTATGCAGACGTTATCTTGGTACATTTGCACAACACATGGGAAAATGTTGCCAAAAGTTGTTCTCCCTAAAATAGTAACACAGTATCCGGAAAATGCACAGTCATTCTTAGTACAGTAAACAGTCTACTACAAAAACAAAAGTTAAATACTTAAATTCATTTGCTTTACAAAGATCTTCAATGAAGCATTGTATATAAACCTTGGATGTTACTTATGTACTGTTACATGGTATTCTAAGCAGTGCTCAATTGTGAGCCATTTGTCTTGTTTCCAATCACTTGAAAAATGATAACTCAAGCTACATGGTTCATTAATATGTGGCTTATCCGGGCATAATTGCTGTTGGTTTCCTGAACATACTTTAGTGTAGAGCATTTTTTTCTATTTCCTCTTCTATTGTCAACTTTCCCAGTTTCCACACTTTCCATTTTACACTGGCTGAGATATCATCAGAGGGTGACTACAAAGTTCCAAAAATAGTACTTGGTTATTATGCAGATGGTCCAGGTTCTTCTATTTTTGCTTCTACTTCTGCTGGTAAATCTAATAACTTGGTTTCTGGAACTGAGATCATTTTTTCAATTTTTGTTACTCTTTGCTTCAGCTTCTGCTGTGCAGAATCATACTCAGCCAAGAGTCTGGCAAATTTAGTTTGTAAATTGTCTATTAGGCCTTCCATGCGAAAAACCTTCTCGTCTACATCTTTAGGATCACTGCCTGCATTTGCAATATCTAAATCCAAAAGCCCGTCTTTCATCAGAATTTGTCTCCCTTTCTCTTCCAACATTGCCTTTGCATCTGGGTACTCAGTAAGGGCTTCCATGAGGTCATCTTTAGATAGGCAAAACAGGTCTGAGTACCCAATACTTTTAATGTTGGCTGTTCGACGGTTACCTGCCCTGCTGCCCTTTATATTAAGAATACTTATCTCACCAAAATAGCTGCCATCACTAAGGACCACAAATTGTGTGATTCCATCATCAGCAACCACAGCAAGCTTTCCTTCCTTGATAATGTACATTTCTCGTCCAATATCTCCTTTTCTACAGATGTAATCTCCCGGGCTGTACACTTGTGGCTGTAGCTTTAACACCAACTCGACCAGGAGCCCAGCTTCACAATCAGCAAAGATTCTAACCTTCTTCAGTGTGTCGAGATGCACGTTGATGGCAATCTCTGCTCTCAGTTTATCTGGAAGATACTTTAGAACCTCTCTTTCATCTACTGCTTTTTTGTTCGTCCACAGGTAGTCGAACCATTTGATGACTCTTTTTTCTAAGTCTTTGCTTACTTTCCGAAGGTGCATGTACTGCTTAATTGCATCAATTCTACCTTGAAATTCTGCCCTGGCAGCATTCATGTTTGAAATCATGGAACCAACATTACCAACGATGGTAGCAAAAATCAACACTCCTACCAGGAAGTCAGCCACCACAAAAAAGTATTCTGAGTCTATTACGGGAGGAGGTGTCTCACCGATAGTGGTCAGGGTCAGTGTTGACCAATAAAGACTGTAAACATATTTTCTAGCGAGGCGTGCAAATTCAGGATCTTTAGGACTGGGGTAAACCCAAGAGTCCGCTCCTAATCCGATGTATTTAGAAATTGAGTAGTACACACAAGCATTCCAGTGAATAATGATAACGATATACATGACAAGATTGGAGATCCTGAAAATGTTTGGGTAGTTTGTTCTGGTTTCTGTTCTTTGGAAAAACTCAAACATGCGAGATACTCTGAGTAATTTATTTAATCTCAGCTCTGGGTAATCAAGCCCAAGGTAAATGTAGAAAATGTCTGTTGGTATGATAGAAATCACATCCAGTTTGTACTGCAAAGTCTTTTTATATTTTTCCTTTAATTTACGTTCATCACTGATGAGCAGGCCTTGTTCCAGATAACCTTAAAGAAAAAGAAATGTAATGTTAAGTATTTCAAGATTCACAACCATTTCTGTTTATATGCTAACCAAAGTTTCAAACTGTGCACACATTCTTCTTTGTTATACCAATTGCAGCAGTATCAATGATATGAGAAAGAAAGAAGTTTCCCCTAGAGTAACTACTCAGTCAGTCAAATATTGCTTATTCGGTTCTTTTTAACAACCATAAAAGAAGACAACAAATATAAAAGCAACCAGTGTAATAAAATTCATAAAATGGTATTCCATCACAGAGTAACAAGTCACAAATTACCAAGTATAAACAAATAATTACAAATTTCATAACATGATCAAGTGTCGGCATACAGGCAATGGAGATATAAATACTAAAAACAACTCACATGTCCTCATGATGCCATGAAATACAGACATTAATTCATTAGGGATCGGATAAAACCATAAAACGATTGACCAGTACATGATATAGTAGTTACAGTAAGTTCATTAAAAGTACCATTTATGAATAAAATAAAAATAATTTCCTAACTAGGTTCCGTAAGTGGACTGCTGTGGAGATATATCTATACACCATTAAGCATGTATATTCATCATTCAGAAGCTGGAGATGATACAAGGCCGGCTAACATTTCCTAATATTTAAAACCTTAATAGGGGGATAATAAAATCCTTCCTTGGTTTAGTGTAAAGTCAGCAAAAGAACAAAAAATGCAACATGTTCTGAGCTGATTTGGAGTCACATGGACATGGTTTGAGTTCAGCATCACAAAAAGCTTTACGAGGATAAAAAAAACAAAAAGTGTGCAATGCTAAATCTGAATCTAATAAGATAAAACATTTTCGAGTGACAAAAATAAAAGGAAAGATAGGGCTCTAAATGTGGAGAGCAGACTGAGAGCAAATATTCCACGACTCTCTTCTTCGCTGTTCTCTTTTAAAACAGATAAAAGATCCCCTTTCAACTGAGTTTTTGTAATCTTGGCAATTAGTTCAGGATTATGAAAACAGTCCGCCATCCCCACTGACTCCAGCTGCCTTTTTATTTAGCTAAGCCATGGTATCTTTTGCATGTAATCAAGGTTCAGGCAGTCCAATATTATTGCACAGTTAAGGCCCAGCTCATCTTTTGCCCATACTGAGTGCCATAACAAAATTGGTGCAATTTGTATGCAATGGCTTAGGGGAGTCAGTCCTAGTTCCTTGTGACAGAGAATAATTGGAAGACTGCGGGGGACTGTTAGTAATTGTCTAAGGAAAGTATTCTCTACTGCCTGAAGGCAAGATGGATTGCAAAAACCCCAGACTCCAGCCCCATACAAGATTACAGAGCACAAGCGGGCCTTATAGATGTTGATGATTGAACCAATGGGTCTGGATCCTAATTTCTTCACAAACCTAAACAGCGCCTCCAGGTTTTGGTTGAAGCTGCTTACCCTAGTTTCAATCAAGTGGTTCCAAGAGCCGTTCTGATCAAAGGGGACTCCTAAATACAAAAAGGTTGGAACATAGAGCGTCTTCTCATCATTGATAAAACACGATTTTAACAGGGGGGGGATGTTTGCCTACCACCATAAAATAAGACTTGGCCGTATTCGTCTTTAAACTCAAGTCTGACATAAAATCCTTAAATCTAGTTACTAGAGTTTGCAGACCCACACCGGTGCTAGACATCAGCACGCAGTCATCGGCATAGAGTAATGCCGGAAGGCATCTAGTGCCTATCTTAGGAACATCAACATGCCCTTGATTGTTTTTTTTTTTTTTAAACAGATTTTATTGGGTTTTTAGTAGGCATATAACAATGGATTAATGGTTACAGTGGGGATGCTTGAAAAGCGACAAAAGCAATGAAAATTACTGAACAATAACAAAAGTAAATCTTTTCAGTTACGGTCGCCCACTACTCCCAGTTGTGGGATAGTATAGAGGAAGGACACAGAGCAATGGTCCAATACTCAGTCTCAGCAACCTTTTACATAGTATCGACAACATAGAGTAAGTTATTGATCTGCAAGGATCTCCTCTGTCAGTCCTTGTATTCCTATATAACTCTAACCCTCCCCCAACAAGTCTCCCACCCTCCCCACCCCCCAGGCGTGTCATTTACAGTCGAACCCTATCTGTGTATTCTAGGGTTATCATATGTTTTAAATCACCCTCCGCTCTAGCAATAGTGTGTCGTTGGGAGTTCGGTAGGGGGGCACCTGAGGTGGCGCGCCCGGCCTGATGTGTGGGCATCACCTAGGATCTGTGGTATAGCTTGGGGGGGGGGGGCTAGTCGTCATTAGCAGGGCCATCTTCCACTAGACTATCTTCCCTGTCCTCATCTGGGTGTTTCAAGAGCTCTACCAGTGCCACCCATGTCCTGGCCGTTTCTAATGTTTTCTCGCTCCCTGTCCTTTTTGCTATTTGCATTCTTACTGCTCCCTCGCATTCCGCCCATTTAACAAATTCTTTCGTCCATCTGGTTATATTAGGGCCATTCCTCGCTTTCCAGTGACTAGTAATATCTCTTTTAGCCAATACCAACCCCAAGTCTAAAAACGTACTCGTGACCTTGTTCCTGGCTGTGTGGGGGGAACCAGTGCAGCAGGCAATAACCTGGGGTCACTTCAACCTCCCTGTCTGTTACGGTCGCCAAGACTGTGACAACCCTCTCCCAGAAACTGCTCAAATTTGGGCAATCCCAGAACATATACAGAAACCCCGCTCCCTCCATATTACAGCGGGGGCAAGCAGCTGAGTTGGCATCAAAGTATTCGTTAATCTTACCCGGGGTGAGGTACGCTCTGTGTAAGACGTAGAAGTGGACCAGCTGGAAACGCCCATTCCTAGTACTCTTCCAGGCTCTTTCCACCAACTCCCCCATGGTTTTTCAGCTATAGCCTCACCCAAATCCTCCTCCCACTTGAGACGTAACTCAGTCAGGGGTTGTAGTATTTCATGCGTTAGGCGCCTATATGAACAAATAACCGCCTTGAAAGTTCCGGCTGCAGTCACTATGTATTGGCAGACTGTGGACGTCTAGGGTTCAGAGAGTCCCGTCTGCCAGTGTTTCCGCATGGCTGCCGTGAGAGCTGTATGTAGGAGAAAATCACCTCTTGGTAGGTCAAATCTCTCTCGGAGGTCATCGAAGGGGAGCATGGCACTTTCTTCATATAGATCCCCTATGGTAGATATCCCCGCTTCTCCCCAAGCCTCTAATCTACGCCAATTCCCCCCGTGGGGCAGAGCCTCACACATGGTCAGTGGAATTTCAGGTGCATAAGGGCATCGGGTCCTCGCTCGCCTGAGGGTTCTATTCCAGCATTTACGCACTACTAGCAAGTCAGAGGGTAGTAAACGACCCGGTATGGGGAGTTTCAACAGTATCTGTGATAGTAGTCGCAGGCTCTGGGCGTCGCCCCCTTGGTCATCTGTCCCCCTGAGTCGTCCTGCCACCCATTTTGTGAACCACTGCATCTGTGCCGCAAGATAGTAGGCCTCAAAGTCAGGCACAGCTAAGCCTCCCTCTGCTCTGGAGCACATCATGGTACTGAGTGCCACCCTTCGTCTCCCAGCTCCCCATATGAACCCGGTGACCATTGTTTTGAGCTGAGTAAACAGTCGGGCGGAATCCATATTGGTAGTGAGCCAAAATAATACAAGAGTCTTGGCAATGTTACCATCTTTAGGAGGGCAACTCGGCCCGCAACTGATAATGGGAGGGTCCCCCAAAAGTCGAAGATACTTTAGTGGCTCGCATCGCTCTCCCTATATTGCCCTCTAACAGGTCCCCTTGAGCATGGTATATTTGAGTGCCCAGGTAAGTCAGACATCTATCCTCCCACTTCACCCCTTCCGTCTCTGGCGGCCCTAATCTGTTTGTCCCGGTGTGGAATAGACACGACTTTGCCCAGTTTACTCCGAGCCCTGCCACTCTTCCCAGAGCATGCAGGAGTTCTTTAGCCCCACGGAGTGCCCCTTCCGAGTCGGCTAGAAACATCAATAAGTCGACCGCATATAGCGCTATGTATTGGATCTGCCCCGACACCCTCAAACCTTGGTAGTGCTGGCCCGATCTAGCGCGGGCTGCCAGGGGCTCCATCGCCAGGGCAAACAGTAAATGCAACAGCGGACAGCCCTGTCTCGTTCCCCTGCACACCTCGCAGGCGTCCAATATCAGGCCCCCCGTCTTGACGCTGGCCGTAGAGTCTTTATATAATAGAGCCGTCCACTCTGCAAACTTCGCTCCCAACCCAAATTTCCGCATCACTTGATAGAGGTAAGGCCATTCAAGGCTATCAAATGCCTTTTCGATATCAACTCCAAAAACAGTATGCGTAGAAGCCGTCGCATGTTTATCGCCGTGTTCCTGGTGGGGATAAAGCCCGCTTGGTCTTTATGGATCAGCGTAGACATATGTGGTAGGAGGCGGGACGCCAATATCCGGCTCAGGATTTTGTAATCTAGGTTGAGCATGGAGAGTGGTCGGTATGCTGATCTATCCCAAGCCGGTTTCGAGGAACGGAATAATTACCGCCTCTCGTCGAATCAGGTAGCTGCCCTTCTTGTTTCGCCCTATTATAGAGAGCCACCAGCCATGGGGCCAATAATTCAACATATGCCGAATAAAACTCTACTGTCAACCCATCCGTCCCTGGCGTCTTATTTCTAGCCATGCCCTTAATGGCCCTTCTCGCCTCGTCGATCTCTATGTCTCTGCCTAGGTTTACCGCTGCTTCCCTATCTAAACCCGGAAGCTCCACTTCTCCTATGAACTCAGCTATACCCTCGCCTGCTGGGGCCGGTCTGCTCTTATATAAGTCGGTGTAGTATTCCAGGAACTGGGCGTTGATATCCTGCTGTCTATAATAGGTCTCGTTGTCCCAGGGAGTGGAGGATGGGAGCGGTCTAACCCAATGTTAGTCACACAATTAAAATCGCCACCCAGTAGCACTGACCCCGTCAGAGCCGAAGCCAGTGTTCTCGACAGTTGTGATAGGAATGCAGGTTGTTCCGTGTTAGGGGCATATAAACTCCCAATTGCTATGTCTCTGCCATCCAAAGGCCCGAGACCACCACAAATCTCTCCTCTGGGTGAATTATCTGTCTAGTGCATTGAAAGGGGACCCCCGTCCTCACCCAGACCAGGGCCCCCCTGGCGAAGGCCGAATAAGTAGTATAAAACACCTGGCCCCTCCACCTACGTTGAAGTGCGGCGCCTTCCTTTGCCGTTAAATGGGTCTCCTGCAGCAGCGCAATTTGCATCCCCCTCCTAATCAGGTATGCATGAATTTTATGGCTGCGCAGCATAGTGTGCATCCCCCGGACATTCCACGATATACATTTAATGCCTACGGTGGATACCATTGTGTGAGGTGGATCACATCCCTAGCAAGTTCCCCTAAAGCGACACGCCTGGCCCAGAACAACAACCTCGGAACAAAGTGAACTCCCCAACTCCCCCTCCCAGGACAGGTACACACAAACTAGTTCCCATCCAAACTTAAACTTAGTAGTAAGAAGTCCGTTAAAAGTGGTGGGGTTATGTAGCTTACCCTACCGGGCCCGGAACTCCTCCAGGGCCGCACCCCCCAATCATCATTACTTGGTCCATAGCCCCAGTGTTCACGCCGTCGTTGTTCGTCTGCTGCCGTGCCTGGTTCCCAACATGAGTCACATTCGGCTTCCCAGAAGTCTTCCGAAGCATAACATAGATCGCCCCGCTTAGGCAATTTCGTCCGCCGTTTGCGGTGTAACTTCTGGTAGGTCAGTCTCGGAGTCCTCGTTTGCACTAAATAGGAGTGAGCTTTCAGACCTGTCCACGTCGGGACCACTGTTGCTTGAGCCAGGGCTGGTGCCTCCGCGGCTAAGTTCCTCAATTGCCTGCAGTGCCTTGCGCCGCTCTGAACGTCGCTCCTTAGGACATGGGGCTCCAGTCGAATGCTGGCTTTTGGTCAGATTTTGCTGTGTCAGATCCGGGGATGGAGTGCAACTCTCTCGGCCCCGGTGAGATTCTAGCCACTCCCATGCCTCCTGCGGAGTAGTGAAGAAATGTGTCCCTGATTTGTCGGCCACCCGTAGGCGTGCTGGGAACAGCATTGCATATGGGATCTGTAATTGTCGAAGCTTTCGCTTGAGGGCCAGAAAGGACGCCCGCTGACGTTGCACTTCCCTGGTGAAGTCCGAATATCATCACTTTATTATTACCTATCTGTTGGTCCTGCTTTTGACGGGCTTGTTGAAGAATATGATCCCAATACCTGAAGTGCAGGAGTCGCGCCACAAGTGGGCGAGGGGGGGCTCCAGGCTTGGGCGGCCTGGCTGGGACTCTATGAGCTCTCTCCAGCGCATAAAAGGGGGAAAGTCCCTCCGGGGCTACCTCTGCCTTCAGCCAGTCCTCAAGGAATCGCACCGCATCTGTGCCCTCCGCCCGCTCCGGAACTCCCACAATGCGTAGGTTATTTCTACGGGACCTCCCCTCGCTGTCCTCAGCCCTTACTTCTAGTACCTTAACCTTGGCTTCCACAATTTTCTGCGATTTCTGCAACGTAGACACCGTTTCTGGAATGTCAGCAAGTGCTTTTTCGGTGACTACGACACGCTCTTTGAGCTTGCGGTGATCGTCCTTCAGCAGATTGAGGTCTGTTCCAATTGAGTCAATCTTCGTCTCCAGCGCCTCCCTGGAGGCGGTGATGGCCTGCATAATGTCTTCTAGGGTGGGCCCTGTGGGAGCAGTGTCTCTCCTCGTCTCAACTGCTTCATCATCTTCATCCGTCTGATGACCCGCACTCCCCACACCGAGAGCAGCATATCCCTTCTTCTTGGGAACTCGGTTCGATGCTCTTCCCTGGACGTCCTGGCATAATAGTTGCCGCCCGCAGCTATGGTATGAGGGCCCCTCTTTGAGTGCTACAAGCCAGGGTAAGGCCTAGAGAGTACTGCAAGGCTAGCCAATCTGGGCGTGTTCTGTATCTCAGGGGCCTTCACTGGAGTAGCGCCCCCTCCAAACGCTTTCCAAGTCCTCCTAGGGTGCCCAGACTGCCACGGGCGCACCGCCTCACCTTTTGGCCTGCCTCAGTCTGACTCTGCAGTCGTGGGTCTGAATTCCGCCGCACCAGCTGGCTGCCCAGGCCCGTTTCACCATCGCGCACACAGATGTCCCTCCGGAGCAGGAACCCAGCTCCACGCCGCTCTAATCTGTTGTCTGGGCTACGCCCCCGGGGATCTCACCGTGTAGCTGCTGACCAGTTTCCCCACAGCCTAGGGCCCAGTTGCTGCTTTGCCTCGGCCTTCACTTCGCCCAGCCATCGCCAGGGTCCGCCTCTTCAACCCGCAGCCGCCATCTTAGTTCTTCCTGCGCGGCTCTGAGTTGGGAGAAAAGCTTCAGTTTCTTCGCCGCGTGGAGTCTGTTGATGATTCCCTAGGGCCAGCACGTTCACTGGGTGTTCCGCAACCCGAATTATGTTACGGGTGCGCGCCCGGGGCTCAGGATAATTAGCATTGGGGGGATACAGCGGACGGAGCTCCGGAGTCCGCTCCTGTTCACATCGGCGCCTGGCCACGCCAACATGCCCTTGATTGATGTAGCTCTCCAAATCATTGATATATAAACAGAATAAAAAAGGGGCTAGCACACACCCTTGACGTACCCCTTATGGGAGAGGTGAGTTCCCTCTCCACCCCATACCTAACCCTCCCAGTCACATCCTGATGCATCTGTGCTAGGAAATGAACTAGAGATGTGGCTATGCCCAGGTCCAGATGTTTTTTCCACAGTTTCCCTCCCTCCACCCAATCAAACACCGATGTCAGTTCCATGAATCCCAAATAGTGGGAAACATTCTTAGCTAATGTATACTTGCTTATGACCAAGTGGAGGTTAAGACACTGCTCAACAGTTCCCAGGCCCCTCCTGAAGCCATACTGTATATCGGAAAACTTCCCGCTTTCAGTTACCCAGGTCTCCGGACGATCTAGATGACCCTGCCCATTAATTTACATGCGCAGTCGATCAACGAAATTGGGCGATAACACTGTTCCTTTTTTTAAAGATGTGTACTATGATCACGGTGGCCCAAGATTTTGGCGGGACCTGGGAAGCTATACAGCTTAAGATATTGGTCAACAGTGGGAGCCAAAGGTCAGGATTAGCCAAGAAGAGGTTGGCGGGGATACCATCCGGGCCAGAAGCCTTGTTCTTTGTAGTCTGATTTAAGTTTTTTTTTAACTTCCTCAAAGGTGGGAGGCGCCAGCTCCATAGAACTCGCACCTGTTTGAGTATCACTGTATTTTAAAGTGCAGGAGTGCTCACCCTCATTGCTATATAAGCTAGTAAAGTGTTGAGTCCATGCCTCAGGCATAATGGTGGCGTGAGTGTTACTATTTATTTAGTTAATTCGTTTTATAAGGCGCACAGCTACCCAAAAAGGGTTTCCCAGCGCCAGCCTGAAGAATGGAAAAAGAAAGTAACAGTATTATTGGTTGAACAGCCATGTCTTTAGACTTTTGCGAAAGTTTGCAAAGCTTGTTTCATTGCGAAGGGATGCAGGAAGAGTGTTCCACAGAGTAGGGCCAAGAAAGGCAAAGGAGCGGCCGCCCATCCGTGAGAGTTTAACCCTGGGAACCAAACATTTTCCCTGGGTTGTGGAGCGCAGCAGGCGTGTAGGTTGGTAAGGCTGGGCTAAGGCTTGCAGATATTGGGGAGCAGTGCCGGACTTGATCTTAAACAAAAAGCTCAAGGCTTTGAACTTGACACGGCTTTCCACTTTAAGCCAGTGGAGGTCACGTAAATAGCTGGAGATGGAAGTAGTTTTGGGAATTCGACACAGTAGTCTGGCCGCAGCGTTCTGTACCACCTGCAGCCTCCGTAGCACATCCTTATTAGCCCCTAAATAGAGGATGTTACCGTAGTCCAGTCTTGAGGTCACAAACGCCTGGACTACGGTTCTTTGGGTGGAGCAAGGGAGCATCCAAACAATTTTTTTTAACCATTTTAGCACAGTAAAGCAGGTGGCTGCCTCTTATACTGCTTGCTGTCTCATAGACAGCTGATTGTCAATAACAAAGCCCAAATTACGGACTTGTTGGGTGGGCTGGGGTGGGGCTCCCATTTCGGTAGGCCAATGCTGGGGGCCCCATAGGTCTTTATTTTTCCCCAAGATGAGGACCTCGGTCTTGTTGCCATTAAGTTTAAGCAGATTAGTTTGCATCCATGCTGCAATTTTTCTTAAGCCGTCCTGAAGAACTGATTGGCCAGATACCTTCTCTGTGGAAAGCGAGAAGATAATCTGGGTGTCATCCGCATATGAAAAGAGGGACAGCCCGGCCTCCTCTGCAATGGTCGCCAGCGGTTTGACGTAGATATTAAATAGCAACGGGCTGAGAATAGAGCCCTGAGGAACCCCATAGGGAGAAAAATGAGATTTGGAAGTAGCAGCGGAAGAAAAGATTTGAAATGTATGATTGGTAAGAAAAGATGTCAACCAGTCCAGTGCTAAGCCAGAAATACCGAGGGATTGAAGGGATTTTATTAACACGGTGTGAGACACCGTGTCAAAGGCGGCGCTTAAGTCAAGTAATATGAGGGCCGTTGTGTCCCCCTTATCTAGATGATGTGTCAGCATTTCCGTAACACCTAATAGGGTTGTCTCTGTTGAAAAACCAGCTCTGAATCCAGACTGGGAACCATGTAAAAAATCAGAAGATTCAACAAACTGGATGAGTTGAGAATTTATATGCTTTTCCAAAATTTTAGAGTATATCGGAAGTAAGGAGATAGGCCTAAAGTTGAATGGTTGGGCAGGATCAGCGTTGGCCTTCTTCAAAAGCGGAAGGATCATAGCGTGCTTCCAGTCAGGCGGAACAATTGCTTCCTTTAAGGAGGCGTTAAGAAGGTCCATAATTAATTTGAGAGAAGATGTATCAAGTTGCTGCAACACCATGGTAGGTAAAAGGTCGCGAGGGGAACCTGATTTGATGCTACCTAGGATTTTCTTAAGTAAATTAATATCAAGGAGTGACCAAAATTGCAGTTTGTTGATGGTTTCTGCCATATCAATAGACTCAGGACTGGATTTTTGCTGCCTAGGCAGGAATGTCTGAGAGCTGCTAAGCATGGAATGAATATGTTTTACTTTGTTCACAAAAAAATTAGCGAGGTCATCGCACTGTGATCTATCTAGGGCGGGAGGCGTGGGCTGAGTGTCTGAGCCCGATAATTTTTTAACCATTGTGAATAGAGTACGGGAGCAGTTCTGTGCATTGGAAATGGTGGATGCAACATAACTTGCACGAGCTGATTTACAAAGGGCTTGATATTCTTTTAAGGCCTTTTTATATTTTAATCTGGAATCAGTTGCATAGTTTCTCCTCCAATGCCTTTCTAAGGTTTTGCATTTAGTTTTTTCTGTTTGTAATTGCTCCGTAAACCAAGGGGCAGGGGAGTGGTGATTGTATGTCTTTTTAATTGAAGTAGGAAGGCAGTCATCAATTGCTTTAAGAATCCAATTATGGATTGTGTCTAAGGAAGAGGTTGAGACTTGATGAATAGAAGGGGCACTATCGGAGAGCTTATTAAAACATTTCATATCCAATTTGCTCCAATTCCTAGTTTTCTGCTGTGTTCCAGAAGTAGCTGTGGTCAAGTGCGCTGGAGCTGTGCAATAGAATTTAATTGCATAGTGATCTGACCAGTGTATAGGGAGAGATGGCAGACAGTGAATATCAGACAGGTTGGAAAATATGGGATCCAGTAGATGACCTGCCATATGAGTGGGGCCCGTGTTACAGAGCAGCAAATTCATTGCTGCAAGGTCAGAGATCAGTGTGCTACTGGTGGAGCATGCAGGGTTATCTAGATGAATATTAAGGTCACCCAGAATAGTGAAGTTGGCTGCTTTAAAAAGATGAGGGGAGATTAACTCCGGAAACGAAGCAGCCCAAGGGGCAGTCGGTCCAGCGGGGCGGTAGACAAGAATACAGGATAAGGTGAAGTGAGGGGTCATCACAAGTTTAAATAAGCCTGCCTCACATCCCGTGAAAGGGAGTACTTTTAATTTACATGAATAGGATTTTTTAAAAATTATGGCAATGCCACCCCCTATCTTAAGTTCTC
The DNA here is from genome assembly GCA_963921515.1 of Calotriton arnoldi. Taxonomy (NCBI): domain Eukaryota; kingdom Metazoa; phylum Chordata; class Amphibia; order Caudata; family Salamandridae; genus Calotriton; species Calotriton arnoldi. The sequence continues at coordinate 165,594 of CAWUFW010015197.1, read as the reverse complement.
TATCTATCCTAACTATGGCGTAATTAGAAGGTAAAGCAGAAGCCACATCCGGGCCCGAGCTTGTATGCAGCCATGTTTCGGTTAAAAAAATGGCATCAGGCTGTTCATTACTTAGCAAGTCAAGGAAGGGAGCGACAATTAATATTCCAAAAGGTGAAAGCCATATTGAAAGACTTGCTGCGTTGTGAGGAGCAGTTGTCCTGTGGGGGAGAGGCGGTAGCAGTAAATGAGCTACTCAACTCTCTTGGAAGTAATTTACAAAATTTGAAACTGCAGCAAGAGCACTTGGTAACCTCATCCAATGGATCGAGTTGATCGCACTCAGACTGGGGCATACTGCGATAATTCAGCAGCTGTGCGAAGGAATAACTTATTGGAAAAATAGGTTTTGATCATTTTTGGCCAGGGGTTATGGCCCCTGGTCCCGTCCGGGCGCGGACGGGCGCAGACGGGCTTGCCTTGCCTTGCCTACTATTGTGGGAACTTTGAAAAAAGGTCAAATTGACAGTTTTCCAAAAAAGTCTAGGGTCTTTATTAAGACCTGCTTCATGGAGTTGTTCCCAAGCCTCATGTCTAATAGCCATCTTGCGTTTAAAAATGGCCTGTTTGTATTTGTGTCGGAAGTGCCTCACAGCTAGATTATTCCTGGGTTTCTCTTTCAGAGCCCTAATAAAGTTGCTATGAGATCGTGAACAATCGCTGTTAAACCATTTATAGGGCCTATAGGGTCTCAGTTTGCTATCCCCTCATAAGGCTACATTAATTTTTTCAGTTATATCAGCAAAGGCCGTTAGCATGATTCACGGGTTTATTCTGCTTTCTAGGCAATCTAAAATGTGTGCCTTATAAATCGTCAGTATCTGCTTTAATACAAAATCCGGGGCCACCAGGGCCCACTTTTGCAGAAGACCGTTATTTTTATTGTAAGTTATGGGGTGTAGTTTTGAATTCCCAAAGGATTGACCAATCTGGGTCTAAAAAAATGGCTAAGTGTAAAAGGTCACTAAAACAAACCTTTAGAATAAGACAATCTACTGATTGTGGCTTGTAATATTCGGAGAGAGCAATAAAGTAACTACTATTTACGTGCATATGTTAATATAAAATGTGTGGAAAAATTGGGCACATGATAGTTACAAAACCAAGGTTGATCCTGCAAAAATTACTATAATGTCAAGACTATTTCTTTGCACGGACTTTATCTCGAGGGACAAACAGTGATCCTTATAGGAAATCTTAAAACGTTTTATCTATTGTATTCAATGTTATATTTTATTATCAGACTCTGTTCACTGTTTTATCCTTTTGTCATTAAAACAACTCATGGAGAATGTTTTAAATAATAAAAATATTTAAAAATATCCAGAGTTTGTATAATTATAGTGTTTTTTTCACATGGATATGTAAAATAGCGCATTGCCATGGGAGAGTCGAGGGGCTAGCCTAAGAAATGCAATGAAAAGTGGGTAAATAACCACAAAAGACGATATTTGAGAGCACTGACAAAACTCCTACAAAGCATCTATTATACCCCTTTAAATATATAGGATACAGTTAAGTGAACCAAGAGAACCTTGAGAAATGAGCACGGATTATGCAGGGCTTGTATAGAAAGGGGTGGTATGTATGGGGATATCATTTTTGGAAATGGAACTGTGGAACGGAAATAATTTCTGAATGTTTCCCGACCATATGAAATATGTCTGGGTGCAACTGTATGCACTACTTAAACAGTCCTAGAAAACACTTTTAAGCAAAGAGGTGCAAAAAAGAAAAGCTGCATAATTGTGAGATATTTGTCAGACATTGAACATGAGATCCTACAATAAATAATGTACTTTCCCCATATAACCTATTTAGTTTTTTTATATGCATATTTTTCACATACATCTAGGTCCAAATCTTTGAAGTCAACCTTTGGATTAAATGCTGAGATCGTAAATGTTGATAAAGTCAAGAAAGAAGCAGTTGATTCATGCGCAGGGTGATTTTGTTTCTTATTGTTTCTTAAACTGATAGCACATCTGTGGCCTGATGTAGAAAGCTATTTTGTGGTCTCAAAACCTGCAATTGGCAAAATCACTGGATATGAGATTGCAAAATAGCTTTTTGTTATGTAGTTGTGGTGTCCAGGCCTGGCTGGACACACGCTGCGCGGAGGCTACTAGACTACTGGTACTGGGCCAAGACCCTGAGCGGTCTTCCGCCCCTTTATTTAACCCCTCGGGCGAGCCCGCCCTCGGGGTGCGTGCGTGCAAGTTATGCGTGAACGGGCCGGGTGGCGCCATCACTACATCCCTCCAATCTTTTAGATACTAAGGTCCTTCACATTTGCAACCTCAGTCTTTCTTTATGCACCACGCAAAGTCTTTTAGTCTTTGGCTGGGGGCTGGGTTCGGCCGGAGACCATACCTCTGGCTCCAGGAGTTCTTCTCCATTCCTGACCCCCCTGCCCCTCCCTCTGACTCGGGGGACACGGCACCGGGACTCCGCTGTTCTTCACCCGCCCTTGATTCTTCTCTTTCTGGGCGTGGCACTGGCGCTGGACTACTGATAGGAGTGCTTGTTGGTGCTATTCCTTCTCCTTCCTCTGACTCTCCAGTGGCACCATCTGTTGGCAACGGTCCAAACTCTACTCTCTTGAACCAGGATGCGTTCCTGGTGACCACGCGAGTCCCACGCATTGCCGACACCATGGTACCTTGCACATTGATGACCTCCCACACCTCTGGTTCATATGGGGTGCGATACTTCCACCCGGGGTACCGGTCCTTCACGATGACCCTGTCACCAACTCGGATGTTCATCAGCTGTGCTCTGCGATCCTGGCTAGCTTTATCATTGGTAGCTTTCCGCCGGGCTTGGGCAGCGTCGAGATTCAGCACTGGGGGACTCCAAGAGGGGTCCGCGGGGACGCTGTCCCGAGGCGCTTTCCGGAACATTAGGTGAGCCGGTGCACACTGAGTGGTGCAGTGCAGTGTCTGACAATAGGCACTCAGGAATTGCTGTAGGCAATGCTCGGCATCCTCACCTTTCTCCACTCCGATCCGGAGAGCTCTGTTCATCGTCCGCATGAACCGTTCCACCTCGCCATTTGCCTGAGGCCACTGTGGCGTGATCTTGCGGTGTTGAACGGCGCGGGAGGCCAGGTATTCTTGGAACTCTCTTCCTTGAAATGGTGGGCCATTATCTGACTTGATTTCTTTTGGCAGTCCCATCATTGCGAAGACGCGCTCGAGCGCGGTCCGGACGTGTTGAAAAGCTGTTGACGACACTACTTCCACCACCGGGAACTTTGAATGCGAGTCGATGAGGACCAAGGTGCTTCGGCCGTCGGGAAACGACCCAAATTCGAGACTCACTCTGGTCCAGGGCTCCTTACATGGTGCTTCAGTGATCACCGGATGTGGTGCCGGGTCACCTCCAGTGATGTTGCAGGAGTGGCAGGTGCGGATGACCTCCTCGACCATGGCATCCATGCCTGGAAACCAAACTTTGCTTCGTAGCTAGGCTTTAGTCTTCGACATCCCTTGATGCCCTTGGTGCGCCAGATGGACTATTCTCTCTTGAAGGCTCCTTGGGATTACGAGGGTGGTGCCGCGCAACACAACTCCATGAAGACCCTCGCTAAGCTCGCTTTGAGCTTTCCACATCTGTTGCCGAAACAGTTTTTCCTCCGCTGTCAGTGCACTGACTCCATCGAGGAAGTGACGCCAGTTTCTGTTGGCTAACGTGGTCTTGACCTTGACCAGGCACTCATCGGACTCAGTCGCCTTCCTGATATCTTCTAGTGTGAGAGCAACTGGGCACGCTTCGAGAGAGACCATCCGGACATACTCCTCGGTGCCGTCTTCATCAGATAAGGGCCTAGAAGACACAGCCACGACCGCCCCGGCAACCACCGAGACCACTGCCCCCACAACCACCAACCGCCTGCTCTCCTGGACCAACATCAACGACGAGGACACCAGCGAGATCATGAACACCATCCACTCCGGCTCACCGCTAGACCCGTGCCCTCACCACGTCTTCAACAAAGCCAGTACAGCCATCGCGCCCCATCTCCGGAAAATAATCAACATCTCCTTCGAGACAGCAACCTTCCCGGAAAGCTGGAAGCACGCCGAGATCACCGCCTTACTCAAGAAACCCAAGGCAGACCCCAAGGACCTCAAGAACTTCCAACCCATCTCTCTGCTCCCGTTCCCGCGAAGGTCACCGAGAAAATCATCAACAAACAACTGACCCGCTACCTCGAGGAGAACAACCTCCTGGACCCTTCCCAGTCCGGCTTCCGCAGCAACCACAGCACCGAAACCGCCCTCATCGCCGCCACCGATGACATCAGGACCCTGCTAGACAACGGAGAAACAGCAGCCCTCATCCTCCTGGACCTATCAGCCGCCTTCGACACGGTCTGCCACCACACACTACGAACACGCCTTCACGACGCCGGGATCCAAGAGAAGGCCCTGGACTGGACCACATCCTTCCTTTCCGGCAGAACACAAAGCGTCCGCCTCGCCCCTTCCGATCCAAGGCCACCAAGATCATCTGCGGCGTACCCCAAGGCTCCTCCCTCAGCCCAACGCTGTTCAACATCTACATGGCAGCCCTCGCCCACGTCGCCCGACAGCACAACCTCAACATCATCTCCCTACGCCGACGACACCCAGCTGATCCTCTCCCTCACCAAAGACCCTCACACCACCAAAGCCCACCTCCATGAAGGAATGAAGGCCGTCGCCGAATGGATGAGTACCAGCCGCCTGAAGCTGAACTCGGACAAGACGGAGGTCCTCATCCTTGGTTCCAACCCTTCAGCATGGGACGACTCCTAGTGGCCAACATCACTGGGAACAGCCCCGACACCCACCGACCACGCACGCAACCTAGGGGTCATCCTCGACCCCACCCTCTCCATGACTAAGCAGGTCAACGCCGTTTCCTCATCCTGCTTCAACACCCTCCGAATGCTCCGCAGGATCTTCAAGTGGATCCCCACCGAAACAAGAAAAACAGTCACCCAGGCCCTCGTCACCAGCAGGCTGGACTACGGAAACGCCCTCTACGCAGGAACGACGGCTAAGCTCCTGAGACGGCTGCAACGCATCCAGAACGCCTCTGCACGTCTTATCCTCGACATCCCCTGACGCAGCCACATCACACCCCACCTGAGAGACCTGCACTGGCTCCCTGTCAACAAGAGGATAACCTTCAAGCTCCTCACCCACCCACACAAAGCACTCCACAACTCCGGACCAGCCTACCTCAACACACGACTCAGCTTCTACACCCCCACCCGCCAGCTCCGCTCCACCAGCCTCGCCCTCGCCACAGTCCCCCTTCTCCCACCTCGCCGCCAAGACCTGGAACACCCTCCCCACCAACCTTCGGCAGACCCAAGACCTACTGGCCTTCAGAAGACTCCTCAAGACCTGGCTCTTCGATCAGTAGCAGCACCACCCCCATCTTCCCCCAGCGCCTTGAGACCCTCGCGGGTATGTAGTGCGCTTTATAAGTGACATGATTGATTGATTGATTGATTGAGGCGGGCCAGGGTGCCGCAACAGGAAGTCAGCAGGGTTGTTGACCCCTGCACGGAAGACTACGTCGAAGTGATAGGCCTGCAGTTGGACTGCCCACCTCTCGAATCGTGGAGGAGCCAGCCGAGATGTGCCGGCGAAGAGGGGGACAAGAGGCTTGTGATCCGTGACTACGCAAAATTCGTGTCCATACAAGTAGAGATGGAAATGCTGGCACGCCCATTTGATGGCCAGGGCCTCGCGCTCTATCTGTGCATATCCCATCTCCGTTCCGGTCAACGCCCTGCTGGCGTACGCAGTTGGGACCCACTCCTTGGACTCTGTCTCTTGCATCAGGACCGCACCCAGCCCTATGGGGCTTGCATCTACCACTACTTCTGTGCGCCGATGGGGGCAAAAGTACACCATCACTTTGTCATCGATGAGGGCCTCCTTGAAGGCATGGAATGCCAGATCTTCCTTCGCGGACCAGGCCCACGGCTGACCAGACTTCGTGAGATTGCGGAGTGGTTCGGAGAGGGACGCTAGATTGGGAATGAACCGGCCACAGTACGTAGCCATGCCGAGGAAACTGCGGACCTCTGTGGGCGACGTGGGCCTCGGGGCAGATCGTATGGCCGCTGCTTTCTTCGGATCAACACGTAGGCCATCTCTGGAGAAAATGTAGCCGAAGAAATCCACTGACTCTTGATAAAACGAACACTTGGCTCTGTGCAGGGTGAGTCCATTCTCCGCCAGCCGTTGAAGGGTGGCTCTGAGATGCACGTGGTGCTCCTCCAGTGTCTTAGAGAATACGAGGATGTCATCGCTCAAATTGATAACACCTTGCAACCCTGTGAGCATCTCCCTTATCGCGTTCTGAAACACCTCCGCGGCGGAGGACACCCCAAAACTCAGTCTCTTATACCGACGTAGTCCCACGTGAGTGGAGAAGGTCGTGATGTTCCTGCTGTCGGGGTGGAGCTCCAGCTGGTGGTAGCCAGCATTGAGGTCGAGTTTGGTGAACCACTTGGCGCCATTGAGGTCGGCCACGATGTCATCCATGGTGGGTGTGAGATGACGTTCCCTCTTCACAGCCTTGTTCGGAAGGCGCATGTCAACACAGAGCCGAATGGCTCCCGGCTGCTTTGGTTTGGGGGCCACGACCAAAGGCGACACCCACGGGGTGGGGCCCGACACTTTCTCTATCACGCCCAACTGTTCCAGCTTCTTCAGCTCCTCCTCCACTTGAGGGCGTAGGTGGAATGGCATAGGCTTGACTGTTGGATCGATGTGCAGCCTGAACATTTTCCCTTTGAGGCGGCCCAGGCCCTCGAATAACATGGGGAAGTCTCTGAGGATTTCTCGGGCGTGCAGATCGTGCACCTGGTTCGCGAAAAAAAACAACTCCAGGTCCTCCGCCGTGTGACAACTGAGGAGGGTTCCTCGTTTCCCTTCCGTGACATGAAACCTTGTGTTGAGACAGTGGCCCTCATTGGCAACTTCAACCTCCATGACTCCTCGTAGGGGAAGCGGCGCGGTCCCGCCGTATGTGTATATTCTTGCCTTGGACGGTAGGAGCGGCGGACGCGGTGATAGCTGCTCATATTGATCACTGTCCATTACGTTCACCGAGGCCCCCGTGTCTATGAGGGCACTCACGGGAGAACCTGCCACTGTGATGGAGCACATGGGTGGCAGTCGGCGTCTCGGGCCTTCACGACTGACGAACGACACGAAGAACAGGTCATCGTCTTCTGCCCCTAGTCCAAACCCTGGCAGGGTGGCGTCCACTTGATCCAGAGGGTCCTCGAGCATCAGTTGTCTTACCGCTGTCGTCGGTCCACGCTTACTTGGGGTGTTTGTTCTCACTCTGCCTCCCCTGCAGACCTTCGCAAAGTGGTTGAGCTTACTGCATTGGGAGCAGGTTTTCCTTTCGCAAAACACCTCCCTGCTGGATGGTGATCCAACCCACAATTTCCGCATGCGCTTCTTTGGGGCGGTCTCGTGGGTCCTCTCGACGGTGCCGGTCGTCTCTGAATAGCGTCCACCCTCTCCTCTTTAACCACAGGGGGTCGTGTCGGTGCGGGCTGCGGCATAGGCCGGTTGAGAGCCGCCTCCATCTCGTCCGCACGAGCGTTGGACAGCTCGTGGGACCTGGCGAGCACGAGAATCTCGTCCAGACTGATTCCCGGTTGTCGAAGTATCAGGCGGCGCAGCGTCACTGAACGGCACCCCTGAATGACTTGCACCCTGATCTCCTCCCTCTGGTCCGGCAGCATACAGGAACTCGGTAATTTCCGTAGACGAGCGTAGAAAACATCAATGGTCTCGGCCTCCCTTTGCCTTGCCTGTCAGAGCTTGAATCGCTCAAAGTCGGGGTTTATTTGGGGGTCGAAATGCCTGTTTAGGACCGCAACCGCCCCGTTGTAGTCGTCGTCTGCTCCTGTGTTGGGCAATGTCTCAAATAAATCATACAGCTCACCCCCTCCGTAGCACATGAGGAGTGACCTTTTCACCCTCCCATCGGTCTCTCGCACACCCACGAAGTAATGGTCCAGGCGGCCGATCCAGGACTTCCAGCGTGCTGCGGCCGCAGGGGCACCATGGCCTGACCAGGCCGAGGTTGAGCCGGTAGGGCCGCCTGCTAAGGGGCTGGCGGCTGCGCCACAGGGGCACCGCCCCCTCCGTCTGCGTTCTGTGCATTCATCTTCGGCCACTAGTGCGCTTCGCCTAACTCCTCGGGCGTGGGCGGCAGAGCAGAGTGCTGGGTGCAGGGCCGACGCAGGCCACGAATGAAGCTGCCGCCGCTGTAGATGACGAGCCGACAGGTGATGCCAGTGCCTTGGCCAGTGGTGACCTCTCCTGCCACGAGGGTGGCTTATGTGCTGCAGGCGCTGTGCTGTTGACCCTGAGTGGCTTGTGTGCTGCAGGCGCTGTGCTGTTGACCCCGAGTGGCTTGTGTGCTTGCAGGCCGCTAGTTCCTCAGTGAAATAAACAGTATTCCTCAGCTCCTTATCACCGCCAGTTCATGAGGCCAGGAGTGGGGCACTCGCGCGTATGAGCGCTGCACCGCTGCGGGCGCTGAAGACTTCACTCTCCTCACACTCGCGTTGAGCGTTTCTCCCGCCCGCCGACCGCCGGCTCGACCACGTGACCGCGGGAGCGCGGCGCACAGCTGGGCCTCGTCGCCGCTGGGGCGCTGGCTCGACCACACGGCTGTGGGAGCGGCTTGTCTGGCTCGAGCAGACATGCGCAAGGCAGGTCTGGCCTCACCTGCAAGGTGTCGCTCCAGGCGCCGTCGTCTTCTTCCCCACACGGGCCTACACACAATCCCGTCGTCAGGTGCAGGCCACCAGGCAGCCGTGCATTGCGGGGTGGGCACCCGCCGATGATGCACGCGACGGCGCACCCTCCGCCAATGTGCAGCTGCGAAGTGCGGGGTGGGCTCCCACTGAAACGGCATAGGCGGATCCGTCATGGCGGACCACACCCTTCCCACGGATCTTCTCCGCGGCAGCAGGCAGCCGCGATCACCGGCACCGGGGACAGTCGAGGCAGGTGAGGCACGACGGAGGCATGGGTGGGACCCGCCTCATCGCCAATGTGGTGTCCAGGCCTGGCTGGACACACGCTGCGCGGAGGCTAGGCCTCTGGCGTGGCAACGCAGCAATAATGGGACAACCACACTAGACTACTGGTTCTGGGCCAAGACCCTGAGTGGTCTTCCGCCCCTTTATTTAACCCCTCGGCGAGCGTGCGTGCGTGCAAGTTATGCGTGAACGGGCCGGGTGGCGCCGTCACTACATCAGTGAACCCATTTTCCAAATTGGTAACGTGCTACTAAATTGCAAAACGGTTTAGAAACCCATTACGAATCACTATTTGGAAGGGGTGTTCTAAGGGCGTCCCTTCAAAATAGCAATTCCTTTGCCAACTTTCAAACAAAAATCTTTTCTTTTTAACTGCAACCCCGTTTTCTTTTGGAAACGGGGTTGCATTTAAATGAAAAAGTGGACTTTATTTATAATGTGATCACCTATATGGTGGTCTGCTGACTCAAGCTGGCCACCATCCCTGTGATGGCATCCGATCGCAGTGAGTCCCAATTCGCAATCTACCTCATAAATATTGATGAGATATTTTGGATGGCGACCCACTACGATTCAGAATTTTGAGAATCGAGCTATTAGTACCTAAATAGGTTTTCAAAATTGTTTTTCATTTGCAAGGAGTCGGTGTTCAATCTGCAACCATTTTTTGTGAATTGAAATTTCGTACATCAAGTGCTTGGTGTAATATTTAGAAATGTTTAGGATTGCATATCAATCTTGAAGCAGATTGATTTTCCAAATTTTCTTCTGTTTTAAGGATGATGTTGATTAGATAGGTCAGATTGCGATCCAATACGATTTGGAATTTTGTGAACCGAGCTATTAGTACATAAATAGGTTCTCAAAATAGTTTTCCATTTGCAAGGAGCCGTGCGCAATCTGCAACCACTTTTTGTGAATGGATATTTAGCACATCCTGTGCTTGGTGTACTATTTAGAAATGTTTAGGAGCATATCTATCCTACAGTCGATTGTTTTTCCAAATGTCCTTCTGTTTTAAGGATGATGGTGTGTTTAAAATGTGAAAAGTTCCGAAAGTCATGCATCACATTACCAACAGTGAACTGGAGCTTTCCTTAAATGCAAATTTGGTGTGATTTTTGTAATACCTCAATAATATGAGAGCTTCATAATTGTGCAAAACCTGTGCCTTTTCTTTGAAAATATATTTTTCCTTCTGCATATTGTTTTAAAATATATCAGGACAAATTGTCCTCTCAAATAATATACCATTGGTGCTCTTCAAAATCATTTATCAAACATAATGGATTTAAAAAAAAAAGGATTTATTCTTTGAAAACTGCTTATATCCTGCTGTGTTCAAACAATAATTTTCCATTGAAGTAGGAAGAACTCCATCACAGTATCTTCCTCTATTTTCAGTCTGGCTTCTGCCTCTGGTAAGGGAAGGAGATGTGGTCTAGTAAATAAGCTACCGACTTCAGAACCTGGGAATCTCAGCCTCTGCATCACTCCTGACACTTTTGTATTGTACAGCGCTCTCTTGCTCCCCAATTAGATTTGCACAATATAAATACCTGTACATACAGAAACTAACCGTCCTAATTAACAATCTGATACTCCTTTGGACCACACTGCTCTTTCCAACACCGTTGACCACAAGGTGCTCTGTAACGATCTGAATGGTTCACTCCCATTTCTGGAGAACTAGGAACACTAGATTAAGCTTTGAACTTCACTTTCCAAAATTGCTGTATGACCCATAAGGTGCTACAAGAGTGAATAATCTTCCCATGCCTCTCCAGTGCTTACAGGCAGCCTTTCCAGGCCAAATAAACAAATTATAGAACATTTAATTTTTTATCTACACTAATGACACCCAGCTGCATCTGAAGGTAAAGGAAGTTTTCTGTGACCAACAAGATTTGCACAAACCCTGTTGAGGTACCCCAAGCTGTGTCTTAATGCTTCCAAGTCTGATATACTGATCACGGGTCCAACACTCCTCCAGCATCCTGCTCATTTGCATGACCCTACCTCAGGCCTCTCAAATGTTAGAAAGCTTGGCATCCTTTTTTGTCTCTGACTTGTCTTTTATCTCTCAAGGTAAAAAGCTGATCAATAGCATCTTCCAACACCTGGTGTGGGTTATTTTACCTCTGCTCATTCTTTGATCCCAGGTTGCAATGATTTTTGCTGTAGCAAGGTTTATACTGAACTAATGAAACATCATCTATCTTGGGCTCAGAATCATGGAGTTGCCTCATCCTGAGTCATACCACAACACCCCAGAGCTGTGACCTTAGTCTATGTGCTGCACTCTCTGCAGAGAACGCTTGCTTGCCATATCCCTCCAAAGCATGTTTTAAAACTTCCCCTTGCAGGCCTTGGATATCTTGAATTGTCTATCAGAAGGGGAAAGAAGTCAGACCACAGAGAAAAGGTGGGCTGTTTGTCAAAGAGAAAACAAAGTATGTGGTGGGAAAGGATTAGACTTGAAGTAATTATTACTCTCCCTCATCATTGTTCTTTCTTTTTGAGTAAACACCAAAACATTACCATCTTGCATTAGAGTTTAGATTAAAAAACAAAATCCTGAGTTCTTTTAAAGACAAAGTCCCAAACCATGAACTTTGAAGTACGGGGAAAAGATGGGCAACACCAAATGATGCAGTTTTGGGAAGGCAACAATATTTTGCATGCCACCCAGGCGGGTTTCTGCCCTGGACACAATAAGGAGGTTTCACAATTGGAGGTCTCCGAATTTGTCAAATTGACTTTGGATGAGGGTAAAAAAGCCGTGGTCATTCTTCTAAATTTGTCTGCGGCTTTAAACACCATATCCCACAATATTCTAATAGAACGTCTGGAAACGATAGAGGTTAGGTGCAAATCTTTCAGATGGTTTAAATATTTCCTCTCGGAATGAGGACAAGCTGTTCATCTCTCCTCTTTTACATTGGCTTCATTGGTTTAAGATTTCGTGTACCGTAGGGCTCTGCTTTCAGCCCTACTCTATTCAACATCCAAATGGCCCTACGGGTGGAGGTGGTTGAATTGTGGTGCTTAAAGATTGTATTGCATGCTAATAGAACACAATTATTACTCGCCTTTCAGGAAGTTGACAGATCATTGGAAGAGCATTTTCCGGGCTGCCTGAAGGCGGTTGCAAATTGGATATGGCTTAATTGCCTGAAGCTTAACATTAATAGGTCAGAGGTATTGGTTTTTGGCATCCACTCTCCTTTTTACTCGGACTGTCTTTGGCTACAGTCCTTGGGTGCTCCCCCTCTGCCGGTGCAATCAGTTAGGAACGTTGGGGTAAAATCTGATTCAGATCTTTCCTTTGAATCCCACATTTGTGATATCACTGGAGTTTTCTTTGGACTTTTAAAATCACTAGTTAAGTTTCTACAATTTTTACTGGTGAACACCAGGAAACTAATTGCGCAAGCCTTAGTGACTTTCCGGCTCGATTATTCCAACTCCCATTTCTTGGGACTCTCTGCTAAATCACTCAATATACTCCAGATAATACACAATGCTGCTGCTTGGCTCATTTTAAGTATTCCGAAAAGACAGAGTCTTATACAGTTACACTGGCTGCCTGTGGAAAAATGGATCATTTTAAAATATTTGTTGATTACCTTCAGAGCTAAACACAAGAAAGGCCCTCTCTTAAGCAGAGATTCTGCTGGTACAGGCCAAGGAGAGACTTGCTCTCCAATAATAAGTTGCTCCTGGTTATTCCAAGAGTAAAGCAAGCCAGAAGTGGGGGACGCACGTTTTCACATTTAGCAGCCAAGCTATGGAGGAGCTTGCCCTTGGAACTCAGGAAACTGGATTACAAATCTCAGTTTAAAAAGGACCTGAAGACTTTTCTTTTTAATCGTGGCAAATTGTTGGAGAATGATAATCCTACTGTTCAGCGCTGGGATGCATCTCTGAAGCAGCTGTTTGTGCTTTAGAAGTAGTATTCAGTGGCGTAGCAAGGGAGGGTGGGGGTCCACCCCCCTTGCTACGCCACCGGGCGGCACGCGTTTTGGAGGCGACGGCCTACCTCCGACCCCCCGCTCTTAGCTGCGGCTGTCGCAGGAATCTCCAGCACAGCACCTCCGCTCTTGCATACAGCCGCCGCATGGCAGGAAACGCAAGGAGCCGCTATGTGCGGCCGAAGGTCTAGCTACACCACTGGTAGTATTTCATTTTCATTCATTTATTCAATGAGCCCTCAAGAAAACTAAATGCACGTTTGATTGGTAAAGCTCAGTGGGAGATCATGTCTTGTCAACTCTCATACAGATGTTCTAATGTACTCTAAAGTTGATGGGTGGGGGCGTGGCCAAGATGGCGGCAAGATAGGACGCTCTCTCTCGCCGCTCTCATTCGCTGCGTCCTAATTGCACTATCCTCGGGGCTACAAGCCCGGATTGAGGGGAGAAGACGTAGTGGGAGGCCCGATAGTCAGGGGTCTCACAGCGAAGAAGCCAAATCCAGAGTGAAATCTCCAGCCGAGTCAGAGCTCAGACAGCGATCAGAGGCCGTAGCGGAGAATGCAGAGGCCCGAGTGACGCACTGGAAAGAACAAGGCAATTGGCTATGGCCCTAGGCCCCTTCGCGAGCTGCACCCATGCATCCGGCTAAATCGTGCAAGGGCCCGGTCACAAAGCCCGGAGAGGCGAGGTGGGTCCCCGGAGCGAGCAACATTGCAGCCCCGCATTGAACTACCTGAGCCGCGACCGGACTCCAGGGTCGGAGCAGCAACTGAAGGGGGTACTGCATGTCGCATACCGCCGACTAAAGCAGAGAGACTCTTGCCAGCAAACGACGCGGAGCAGGCGGGCCGTGGCCAACGAGACAAGAACAGGGTCGAGGATCCCCCCTGGAGCCCGTTCTAGCAGTGACCCACGCCTTGAGAGCACACGCCAGGAGCAGACCGTCGACCCAGGAGGGAGAGGTGGGTGCACTGGGGCCGATTGAATGTAAGGCAGGACCGGGGGCCACCCGTACCGCTTCTGAAGTTGAGGAAAACTTACGTTATCATGCACCCGTAGCTGGAGCTGGTGCAGCGGCAGTGCGGGGGGAGCGGAGCACCATGTTTTAACACCCACCAGTTCGGAGTTAACGCCGGGGGGTGAAGACCTGTGGGAGCACCTGAGGCGACGTCCCCCCGGCACGCACGCGACAGAATCTGGCCGTCCCTGCTTCACGGGCCGGTGAACAAATCCAGCTCATTGGCGAGAAGGGTGGAAGCGGGAGGCCGGAACGCAGCACCACATTAGGAAACACGAGAACCGCAAGGTGGAGCACGTCAAACCTGGGGATTCTACACCCTTACTGCGCCTGAAGGGGAGCCGACTAGAGATGACTGGCCCCCGTGAAGTTTAAACCCGCTGCTTTATCGGAGGTGGGGATTCGGATAGGGGTGAAGCGGAGGAATCGGAGTGAGGTCATTCGACAAGAAGGGGCGCTTCCCTGTTTATTGCACCCTTTCACACTGTTCCACGCGCTCACACTCGCCTCTGAGTGGAGGATCACAGTGCCGGCTAAGAAAAAGAGTACGGCTAGGGGAATACGCCCAGAAAGTCACCTGGGGCTGGTTGGAGTGGTATCGAAGGAGACCGGGGAGAGACAGAGAGAGCCTTGAGGTGTTATTAGCAACGGCAGGTGAACGTGATTGGGGCAGAACCTGCTGGGGCCCTCCAACACTTTTCAGACTCAGCAGTCATCCGGCAGAGGCCTCTAGAACAATAGTAGATGAGTTAAGGCACATTGACCGGATCTAGTTTTGCGAGTGCCCCTACGACTTTCTTGGTTTGCTAACGATTGATTTCTTCACTCTGCTGGTGCGCACTCCTGGGGTTGCGACAATAGGACCCCCCTCGAAGATCAGAAAAGGCGAATCACTGAGCGGATTAAGGTGCCTGACTTCTGCTACCAGCCAGCATTGCACAACTGCCTTGACGTATGAGACCTATTAGAGATTGAGGACGTGTCATATGAGCTGAGACCAGACAGGGTTGTGGTCACAAGTGGGAACTCCAGGACGTGCTCCCTAGGGAGAGACTCTGGGGCCAACATACTCAAAGCACTGCCAATAGCAAGAAGCGACATGTCGACCAACCGAACGAAGAAGGACTGCTCTCTTAAAGATATGCTGATGCGACCCCAAGGGGGCGGCACAATCGGCGTCCCACCAGCAGAGGACGCGCCTTCAGGAGCGACGTCCGGCCATCCAGAAGAACCTGTGACACGGGCGTTTCTAGAATCTCTTTTCTCTGCCTTGAAAGAGGATCTACACATGATCAAGAAGGACTTAACATTAGAGATCAAGGAAATTAGGAAAGACACTGATGCGTTGGGGGAGAGAGTGGCGGAGCTGGAGGGCAGAGGTGACACCAGGGATGAGGAGCTGGAAGCAACAAGACAGGAAGTGCTTCGGTTACAAGAGCAGCATGTTGACCTGCAGGCCCATCTCGAGGACCTAGAGAATCGTTCCTGCAGGAATAACGTTCGGATTCGAGGAGTGGCATCTAAAGCGGAAGGCAGCGACATTTTTGAGTTTCTAAGAGAACTATTCAACCACATTTTAGGCAACCCTCAAGGTACAATGATCAAAATTTACAGAGCACATAGAGTGGGCGCCCCACGCTCTGATAAAGCCCCCCCAGCGGACATTTTAGTCTGTGTTCAAGATTTCCAGACTAAAGAAGAGATCATTCGAAAGGCAAGGGGCACAGCACCCAATCACATTTAGGGAACAGTCCCCCAGCTTGTTCCAGGACCTTGCATTTCTAACGCTTCAAAAACGCAAAGACTTCCGACCAGTCACCTCTTACCTGTGGGAACAAAACATTTTCTATTCATGGGGTCATCCCTTCAGGCTTATTTTCAGATGGGGAGGCAAACTAAAACAGATTCGCTCACTGACGGAAGCTTGTCGACTCCTGGGACTAGAAACCCCTGAAGAGCCGGGTGGAAGAGAGTGGGAGTCCCCATCGTGGGGAGACCAACGCTCACGATGGCGCAGACAGAACCGTCGCCAAAGCCCGAACAAACCGGATCGAGCGGAAATTGCAAAGGGACAGCAGAAGGTGTTGGAGTCGATCCCAGCGGCCCTGGCAAAGGCCAAGGATAATGGAGTGTACACAGTGGGGTTCCCTCACTGTGAGCGAGTAAGCGGTCGGCAGGGGGGGCGGCGGTGGGAACTTGGCCACAACACGAACCCCATACTTATCCACTGGCGGACAAGTATGGCTGTCGGACTGACTCTGAACGTGGTGTGGGTTAATCTGATCCATGCCTCCTTAGGAGCCTACTGTTTTTTTCCTATTGTTGGAGTTTTTCTTCTTTTAGGGGATATTAATGGGTCTCCATTCACCAATACATTTTCCCACGAGGTATCTCGCACACACAGGGACAGCAATCCAGGGTCGATCAGTATCATACTTGGCAGCTCCAGTCAGGGCAGGGACGCGGCTGAGTCACACTACATACGGTAAACGTGCAAGCCCCCAGACTTAAAATTCTCACCCTCAATATGAGGGGACTTAACAACCCAGTTAAGCGCAGAGCAATCCTATCTTACCTTGAAAATACTCAGGCGGACATCTGCCTTTTACAGGAAACACACCTTTTAGCTAGAGACTGTTATAGACTTAAATCACGCCTATTTCCCACTCAGCTGGTCTCGTCCAATACAACTAAAGCAGCAGGTGTGGCTATCCTAGTGGCTCGCTCTTTTCAGGGAAAGGTGATACGAAAGGAGGCTGAAATCAGTGGGAGATTGCTCTCATATCGCTTTGCAGTGGGGGGCAGGGAGCTCATAGTGGGATCAACCTACGCCTCAAACGAGGGGCAAAAAGAATTCCTACACAAAGCACTCACTAGCCACTGATGAACGACACATATTGCTGGGAGGGGACCTCAACCTGGTTTTTGATAATGAGATGGATAGATCGGCCCAGCGTCATGGTCAAACTGGGGCTCTATCAAAGAAGGGACATGCTAGACTGGGAGACCTGGGTTTGGTGGACTTATGGAGAATAGCCCACCCTCATACAAAAGGGTTCTCCTACTATTCCAACGCGCATAAGATCTATGCTAGATTGGACTACCTCCTGAGTTCCAGGGAGGTGGCTGTCTTGACGAAAGACACGGAGATACTCATAGCTGCGCTATCGGATCACTCAGCGGTGGTGACCACGGTGGCGCTTCCCTCTCAGGTTTGCACATACAGGTAGTGGCGACTGAGGGACTCCCTACTGCACAGATCAGAAGTGGTGGACCGGATTCGACAGACCATTATGTGTAATATAGTCCCCTATGATCTCCCAGAGATTAGTACAGCAATCCTATGGGAGGGCCTCAAGTCAGTGGTGAGGGGAGAATTTATAGCGACGTCAACCGCGGATAATAAAATCCGGAAAGAAAAGAGAGATAGCTTGACACTACAGATTAGGGAGTTAGAACACATACACCATAGGTCAGGAGCCCCTAGGATATGGCGCAAACTCAACGCGGCACGTGCACAATTGGCTGCCTTGGACTTAGACAAGGCAGAATACGCTGCCCTCCGTCTGCGCCACTCCTATGTGGGGGGGGACAAAGGTGGACGCCTCCTTGCACACAATTTGCGTGAACAGCGACAAAGACAGGGAGTGTAGGTAATCATGGACCGGTTGGGTAACCCGGTGACAACAGATGCAGGTATAGCAGAGGTGTTTCATGAGTTTTACTAACATCTCTACACAGGTCAGACACTGGACGACACAGAGAGCCTTAATTATTTAAAAGATGTTCAAACAACTAGACTGACAGAGAACCAAGCCTCCACGTTGGAGGAGGAGATTCGCATTGAAGAAGTGATTGCCGCAATAGCTGTTTGAAGTTTGCTAAATCCCCAGGCCCCGATGGTTTTACCGCAGTTTTTTATAAAACTTTCTGTTCAGACGTAGCACCTATACTGACCCGACTTTTTAATACCTTCGCCAAACAGGGAATGATACCGGCATCAATGCTGGAGGCTGCCATCACAGTTATCCCCAAACCGGGGAAAGACGCCAAATACTGCAGTTCCTACAGGCCTATTTCATTACTAAACATCGATTTTAAATTATTTACAGGAATTCTAGCTCATAGACTCAGTAAATACATGCCCGCTCTAATTGATCCTGACCAGGCGGGGTTTATCCCGCAGAGGCAAACTAGCGACAATACCAAAAGGGTTTTACACATCTTGGACAAGGCAGCCAGATTTTCAAGGAATTATATGCTTCTGACAAAAGATGCTGAAAAAGCCTTTGATAGGGTGCACTGACCCTACCTTGAGCAAGTCCTATTCCATTTTGGCCTAGGGGAGCGTTTTCGGACGCAGATAGTAAATTGCTACCGCTCACCCTTGGCAACAGTTAGGGTGAACGGATATACCTCGGCCCGTTCCAGATAGCCCAGGGGACGAGACAAGGTTGCCCCCTATCGCCCCTACTGTTCGCGTTATACATGGAACCACTGGCGCAAAAAGTGAGACACCATCCGCAAATATCTGGGGTAACATTCGGGGGGGACAAGCATGTCATCAGTTTCTACGCAGATGGCGTTTTGGTGACCCTCAGTGACCCTGCGACATCTATGGGGGCCTTCTTGGGGGAACTGCACGCCTTTGGTTCAAAGTAAATTTGGAGAAATCCAGCGCGCTGAACCGTTCTCTTCCGCCGCAAACGGTGGAACAGCTTAAGAAACAATACTCAGTGCAGTGGACGGGCGATACAATCACTTATTTAGGGGTACAGATAGCATCAACCACACAAGCTACGGTCATAGCTAACTATAACACTCTCTATAAACAAATCCGGGCGGACATTCGGAGATGGAAATATCAGCAGATCTCATGGTTAGGCAGAGTGGCAGCTGTTAAAATGGTGGTCCTTCCTAAGATTTTATACCTGTTCCAGACCCTCCCCCTTCAGCCCCCCCCAGGCGCCTTACAAAGGCTACAGGCAGCGGTCTCGCATTGTATTTGGCACAGCAAGAAACCAAGGATGAATAAGACTCTTAGCTACTTGCCAACTAATGAGGGTGGGCTTGGAATACCGAACATCCAGCTGTATTACCAGGCGGCCCAGTTGAGATACTTAGTAGAGTGCTACCGCACAGAGTCTGAAAACCATTGGCTGTTCCAGGACAGAGCAGTGGCCGGAATGCCGCTGATGAGACTTCCCTTTTTGAGGAAAATACATTGACCAAGAAGCCTATACCTCTCCTCAATTACAAGCACGAGTATGGCGGTATGGGACCAAACAAGTGTGAAACATAACTTAACAACATTACCCTCCCCACTGACCCCTCTATTTGACAACCCAGACTTCGAGCCAGGGATGGGGGAAGGCCGATTTACTGCTTGGCGCAGCACTCAGTGCAGGGCCATCTGTCATTTTTTTTATGTGGAAGGAGTCTTATCCTTTCCGCAGATTAAAGCAGATTTTGGCATCCCCAAGACGGAGGGACTACGCTATTTACAGCAAAGACACTGGATAGTACAGCCCCCGAATAGAGAAGCTGCGCAACGTCACCTCACTCGTTATGAGCGATGGTTGTTGTCTAGGACCTCAGGTAAGGGGTTGATTTCGGACATATACAAAATGTTGATTGAGCGAAGCAAACACACACACAATGCAGGACGGACTAGATGGGAGAAGGACTTGGGAAGGGCACTAAGTAACAAGGAATGGGAAGGAATATGTTACAGATTGCGCCATACAGCCACTAACATGGCATTAACAGATACACTCACGAAGGTACCGACATACTGGTATTATACTCCAGAGAGAGTGCATAAGATACAACCCTCCTCAAGCGCAGAATGCTGGAGAAACTGTGGAGCGCAAGGAACTTTGGTCCATATACTATGGGAATGTCCACACATCCAGCAGTACTGGACCCGCGTGTTGGGTGAGGTAGATAAACACTTGGACACCCAGTTACTGAGGTTTCCCGCACATGTGTTGTTGGGGGTCCCTGATCCGCTGTCCTATCCATTGAAATCAAAAAGGGGCTGATTAATAGGATTGGCATTAGGATTGGCCATGCATTTTGGCGCACTGGGGTACCCCACAAACTCCGACACACTCAGGGTGGCTTAGAAAGCTATGGCACGTGCTGGGAATGGAGAAAATAACACTGACCCTTGCAGGACAAGGCTCCACGGTCCACGAGACTTGGCGTCCTTTCTTGATCTTACCCTCCCAGGACTTCCCAGAGCTTACATGCCCCAAGTACCTTCGTTTGTTGCGGCTGCCAGATACTCTCAAATCCGCAACCCCTGAGATGCAATAAACAGCATATATTACTACATACTTAATAATTAGCAAACTGGTGAATGGAGAGGCTCATTGTACAATGTTTTGGTGCTTTACGCATACATATCCCTCGGGCTCTGCGAAGCCTCTGTTAAGCGATTACATTAAACGAGCACTGTTCTTTTCCTGTTGACATCAAACTACAATAAAAACGATTTGAGCCATAAAGTTGATGGGTGCCTGCATTTTTTTAAAGCCTGATTTCAATATTAGGTAAAACACCAGCTGCACAGGGCAACATTTCATCTGCAGAATAGAAAGTGGAAGAAAAGTGTAGCCAGACTAGGAACCACTGCACCCCAACAGTGCTGACCTAGAATTAAATCCAGCAATGGAAGTGCTCATCCAATGGTGAGATCCCACGAAGCATTGCCTCATTAATAAGATGCACTCCTAACCAAACGTACTATGTGTTCTTTGATTAGAGGGTAAAATAACCCCAGAACGTGCTGCTGGGAAACACAGTATTGGGGGAAGAGGTATGAGAGTGTTTTCCTGTCTTCTGCACCGTGGGGTGGATGTGTTATAATCTCCCTGGATGGCTGGGGATCAGGGGCGAGACTCAGTGCTCTGTGGAGTCAATAATATAGTGGGCTCCGGAGCGGATGGTCATGAGCCCAAAAAGGAGGGCTGCTGGGAGTCTTGCTATTGGAGTTGGTTGAGAGGGGGACCTTACGTGACAGTGAAACAGTGACGTCCCACGGAGAGCGCAGCGAGCAGATGTGAGATGTAGGGCTGAGGCCAGAGCAGCTACAGGCAGTCAGCGGATGAGTCCCGAAGAACGAGGGCCCCTGATTTCGAGACACCCAGATGTAGCAAGAGGGTGCACTGATCCAAGCACGCTGCTGCCGCTGCTAGAAGGGAGAGAGGGGTGCAACCTGCAAAGTGTGGAACCCTAGTGCAGAAGGGGTCTCTACAGCACCATTACCCTATTTACGCATTATGGGACAAATACCTGGCATACCACAGAGCGTCAGACAGAAACAGGGGCACCCCACCTGAGCATGAACCCTTGGCATCTGCTGCTGATGTGGACTGATGGATGGTGCAGCATAGCAGGCACAAGGTGTCCCAGGAGCAGAAGTGAAGCAGGACTAGACTAACGGGCCACTTCCCTGCATGACGAAAAGCCCCCAAACCATAGACAGCCCCCAGTGTGCCCCATTGTGGGTCAGCTGAAGAGGACTGTGACCTCGGGGTGAAAGTGGTGGTTGAGGGGATTCAGACCCCATGGGTAGAGGCGCAGTGCCCAAAGCAGCTGAAAACACACCACACTTCCACGGACAGCTGGAGTAGGACTGCTGTCTATTATGCACTGCCACATAAATGCTCACATTTAAAACAGTTTGGGGTAGTGCTAACACTGCAACTGTCTCGAGGCTGAGGGATGGCCTTGTCTCGAGACCTGGTTGGTTTCTAGAGAAGACCACAGCAGACCATACCTCTTTAATCCTATACGTTGGATGGGGGGGACATCTGGGATACCGCGCAGGCGTCATGACTGAAGAATAGGCATGCAGTGACTTTCCCGGCTAAGTGGCGGGTGCTAAGTCCAAGTAGATATAAACTGTAAAAGGACATTGGCAAAACAACTTGCACAATAGCAAGAGGTGAACCGTATGGGGAAAGTCAACAACAATTCAGTGAACATCTCACCCTCCACAGACGATATTCATGGAGGACCTGTTTCGAGTCTCCTCTCTACTGTGAGGTCAGAAATAAAGAACGTTGGGACTTCTTTTTCACATTCTAGATAAAATAAATTTTGGGCCCCGTTTCGTATAGTCTGTCAAGATCTTATTCTTATATAGGAACCCATGGGTACGAGAGAGAGAGTAGACAGAGCATTGTCAGACCCCTTCCCTATCGAAAAGGGCACCAGGCAGTACTGGCCCCTCTCACCTTTGCTGTTCGCTCTAATAATCGAACCAGTGGCAAAGTGGATCCACAACGAAGTTTTCTGCTAGGGCTTTAGATGGAGGGATGGGCTGGATATGGAATATCCAGCCCATACCCTGATGATGTGCTGCTCTACCTTCACAGCCCTGCAACATCAGGAGACAGGGTCATTAAAATTCTCAATCTCTATGGAATGGAAACAAGCCTAGTTGTGAACTCATTCAAATCCTTTGATAGTCCTTATGAAGGGCAAGATTAATAACTGGGGGAGGCTTACAGAGCACCAGCTACATCATAACACACTCAAGTTTCTGGGCATGTATGTGCATCTAACGCCGCAAGCTTACTGGGACAACAATATAACTCCCCTCTTTGATAGTACTGGCAGACTTAAAAAAATGGGCCTTCCTGCCTCTGTTCTTTCTTAGGCGGATCACTTTATACAAGATGATTACACTTCCCCAGTGGCTCTACATGCTTCAGAACTTCCACATAGAGATTCCGCTGCAAACCTTTTTAAGCCTGCAGACGTCTTACAAGACCTTCTCGTGGGTGGCTAAGTCCAAGGTGTCTTCAGCTAAATGCTCTTTGGACCCATATGACGGAGGAATGGGGAAAATGAATATCCTATGATATTACTGGGCAACACACATGATTGTTACTAACAACTGGCTCTTTGGAGACTTGTTGCTTCGCCTGGAAGTGACCGGGTCTGGGGAGGAGGGAGCCCTTCATCACATATATAGCACCAAGATTCAGCCCGACTTGCCCGACGCTACCAAAACACCGTTAAAGGAATGACAAAGCGCACTAAAACATATTCACTGGTTCAGGACACCTACAAGGAAGACATCTCTGTGGGCGGGAGACTGACTCCCAAGTACTAGCAGACCCAGTGACTTCAGGGGATGGGATTTAATTGGTCTTTCAAGGTTGGGAGATGTGTGGGCTGGGAAACACATGAAATCCTACAATGAGCTCAATATTGAGTCAAAGCTACACAATTCTCAGTTGTTCTGTTTTCTTCAGCTGAGGATCTTGCTCATCTCACTAGTGGACCCATCAGAGACCCTACTGGGATTGAGCCCAATTAAGGCCAGGTTAACCCTAGAACTATGGGAAAAAAATAGCATTGCTAGAGTTTACCACTCCTCATTAGTGCATGACCATGACCGACTGTAGGCCTTGCACCTCAAGTGGCAGGACGATGTTGAGGACCTGGATGATGATGAGCGGAGGGAAGTGATAATGGCCCCTATGTCCATGCTATCCCTGCCCGTCTTTGGACGATCCAAATTAAATACCTTCACAGGGACTACTTCACGCCTGTACAACTCTGGAAGATGGGTAGGAGACTAAACCCTTGTTGTGCACACTGCGCCAGGGGAACACTCCTCCATATGACATGGGACTGCCCTGCCATTAAACAGTTCTGAGGAGACAGTGGGAAGGCTAGTTCGGCAATATCCTAAGTTGGCTTCATTGGATTTGACGGAAGAATACTGTGGCCTGAGATATACTCGTTTGTTGGTGGGAGTGGGCTGCCTTGTGGCTAAGTGAGATAGCAACCATGTGTGGAACTCCAGAGAGACCCTGACTATGAGGGTATGGAGGAGGGGTATAGATCGCTGACCACTCATGGAACAAGGGATTTATGAGGCCAGAGTATGCCCACAAAGATATGAATGGATTTGGGGTCCCTGGCTGTATTACTCTCAGGATATAGACTCATATAGTTTGGCATGGTGGTTCCACAACAGAAAAGTGGAGACTTTACACTACCATCACTATCTGATAATACGCACTATGTATTCCCAACATGACATTATTTGCCATATCAAGACACATGCCTTTTGTTATTGCTTATGGTTGCATGAACATTTTGAGATTGGGTGTACTATTTCTTTCTGTATAATATGTGAGAAAGTTGCTTGGGTGGGCAGTGGGCATGCATTGGAAATATTTCCGATTTTTATGGGGATTGTTAGGTTTATAAAAATAATAGAAACATTTATAAAAATAATAGGTGATCATGGGAGCGATATTAATATAGTCATAAGCAGCGTAAGAGACAGATCTGCTCAGAGGCTGGAACAATCAGGATTGTTGTGCAAAGAAGGGCAGGTATGACTCCATAGCCTGGGATCGGAGGATGTGTGCGTGTACCACTCAAATGACAGGCTATTACTGCTACTCCTTACCATTCAGCAGCACACTACACCTAGAGACAATTCCTCTCTTTTACTGTAAGTTATGGTTGTCTGCTCAGATATTGGTCACATATTACTTTTTGCATCAAGTTCACATTTCTGTTACAATGATAAGTGCTATGACCCCTAAAACTGCTGGGAGGTGGAGATTAATGCATGGGCTATTGCAAACTTAAGCAATTAGGAACAAGGTTCAGGAATGCACAGTTACATATTGGAGAGTTAAAAGGGAGATGTGAATGACAAGTGCTTGTGGGATACCATTAAGGCAGTAGTCAGGGGAACTTTTATCTAGGCCTTGGTCAAGATCTATAGAGTTATTAAAGAAAAAAAGGAGGAACGGGTGGTGTGATTTATAGAGCTGGATACAATAAATAAAAGTACAGTCTCCATTAAGGTCTGGTGCAAAGCATGGCAATGAGGGCACAAATCAAAATGCTAGCAACAGATAACGTAGAGAAGGTCCTGCTCAGAACTAAGCTTTGATATTATGAAGGGGTGCAAAAAGGCTGGGAAATTACTAACCTGTAAATTATGGGAAAGATAGAGAGAGAAAAGTAGTGACAGAGATCAGTTGGGAGGCCTGAGAACCTAATGACCATTATGAGCTTTTATGGAGCCTTGTACAGTGCTGAGAAAGTTCAGAAGGCCTAAGCCAAGGATTACTTGAGAAAGGCTGGTCTCTCTGGCCTAACAGATGCGTAAGCCAAGATATCATTACGCTGAAGGAAGTTATATATGGTATTGCCAGGCTTAAACTTGGCAAATTGCTGGACATAGATGGGTTTACACCCTTTTTCTACAGAACCTTCTGTCATAGTCTTGCCCTGTTGCTGATGTGACTATATAAGTCATCCACTGACACTGCATCCATGTTTGAAGTCTTGATCATAGTCATTCCCAAGCAAAATAAGGAAACAACCAACTGCAGCTGCTGTAGACAGAAATATCTGCTGACTGTGGGCCCAAAGATTTTTATTTGGATCCTAGCAGTTATGATGGGGAAAGCCTTATGTCCACAAACAATACCAGTTTCATTATCCGAGCTGCAGTGACAGCATAAAAGGGTGATGCATAATATAGAAAAGAACAGCAGAATACAGAAGAATGACTACTGCTGTCAATGGATGTAGGGAAAGTTTTCATTCGCACAGACTGGTTGTATCTGCTAAGACGCTGGAGAGATTTGGATTTGGGAAGAAGTTTTGCAGATGGATTAGATATAGGTACAATTGATTGACAGTCCTGCTTAGAGCTAATGGGGGCTTCTCACCATTTACAGTAACATAACGTAGTACATGACAAGGTTGTCCCCTCTAGCTACTCCTGTTCATGCTGTCTGTTAGGGCGTTGGTGCTCACAGTACAATGGAATGCATGCATACAGGAGTTCGAGGCTGAAGGGGAAATACATGCATTTGGGTGCATGCAAGTGACATCCTGGTGTTAGTGATTCACTCCGTTTATATCCCAGCCTTGATGCAGGGACTGGCGAAATATTGAGAGGTATCTAAGTTTAAGATTACCATCACCAAGTCCCAGGTCTTCAATATTTCCACCCCAAGTGATCAAGTGGCCTTGTGCAAGCAAAGGGTTCCTTTTCAATGGACTGTGTGTTTCCCGGCTTGCCTGAGGATTCAAATTGCCCTGACAATAGACCAAATATTACAGGTTATTTACACTGACTCCTGCAAGAGATAAGTAAAGACTTGCAATCCTAGCATATGGGAGGCTTTTCCTGATGCTTCAGAATCGGGGATTTTAAAATGACAGCACTGTCTTGGATGTTATATGTCTTGCAGACTGCCCCACTTCCAGTGTCCAAAACTTCAAGGGGCAAATGAAAAAACTATTTGGACAGGGAAGAAGCCGAGATTAGTCAGATATCTCATGAAAAAAACATCTAAAGTTGGAGGACCAGGGCTCCCTGATGTCTTATGGTACTATCAGGCAGCACAATTTAGATATATAGTAGTTTGGGTCAATGAGAGTCAAGAAACACTGGTACTTCATGGATCTAATAGTTGACGGTACGAACATATGCAAAGTACAATAGCTTGCCAAAACTCCTCACTGTGATGAGGGCAACACTGATGATATGGAACAGTGTAGCAGTAAGGATGTTAATCTAACATTTCAGTCTAGTCAATACTGGACAACACTGACTTCACAGTAATGCTGGAGAAGAAGGCCCTGGCTGAGAAAAGGGCTGTTATAGGGTGGGAGACAGGTTTGATGGAATGGGGAAAAGGTTCTCTGAGACTCTAGCAGCAGTTAAATAAATTATTGTCAAATACGGCACTGAATGTTACACCTCGTAATTGACTTCAGGCCTCTGACCCCATTCGAAAAATGGCTTCTCACTCAGGAAGTGGAAAAGAAACTTTTTTTGCCAACATGTGTAAATTCCTGATATGCACGTCTGTAGAGGGAAAGACAGTGGGATGGAAGATGGGAGACACAACTGTACTGGCCTCTTTCAAACAAAGAATGAGAGAAGATTTATCACAGGATAAACACTACCTCTAGATGCACGGTGGTGAAGGAAGCATTGGCTCAGATCATACTGGTACTATACCTGTACTAGATTCCATGGCTGGGACCACTGCAAAACGGACATATGGTGGTGGGAACTGTCCTAAATTCCATAAATACTGGGCATATGTGTTGCATGCAATCAGCGTAATGTTTAAAACTACCTTCCCTAGATTGGCAGGCCTACCTAACAAGCAATCCTTCCCACTGTTCTCTAGGCTGGGTAAATAGATGTCGCTGGTGCTCTGCGCAGTGAGGCAATCCATCACACCTCTTTTGGATAAAGAACTGCTGCAAGACCTAAGCCAGGTAATGGATGCACAGAGTCTGGGACACTTTGGGAACGGAGGAAATTACGTCATTAGAGCAGAGAGAGGATCAATTTGTCTAGCTGTGTCACCCTTTATAACCTACCTATCTATTCTCAGAATTTAGGGAACATACTGTCAAAGATATATGTAAAGAGCCAATGTATGTGAATCTTCCAGTATGTAGTTGCGCTTCTCTCATCTCTTTGGTTGTTGCTTTTTAATTGACACACTTTACTATTTAATTTATTTAACTTTTTTTCAAAACATTTTGATTTTTATTTCTTCTAATTGCCCCATATGATGATATATGAGAATAAAGACAGCAATAAAATATTTCTTTTTGACCCACGATCACAGAAATATTGTAATGCTGAGATTAGAGCTTAAAGTCTGAGTTGGCCATCAAGCATTCCAGTAATATCTGCAAATGTTCATCCCTTTAGGTAATGTTATATTCGTAACCATCATAAAGCACACACACACAAGCACTATTAACTGCAGATCAATCTGTTGATTAAAGTGCGCCGTGGCCAGGTCTGCAAAAAAAGGGGCGTGTTTTTGTTTACACATCTTAAGCATATCAAGAAAAGAATTAAAACTGAAAATAAAATTCTGTACCTAAAATACGAGGAGCTCATATCCCCTCTGGTTCATGCAGAACAGTGAGAGTCTGTTTTACCCTCAGATCTAATACTGTCTAAAGTACAAGATAAAAGAGACAATCCTGGGACTAGAAATAAATACACTTTGTTCGTGGTACTTTGGAACTAAGCTAGGCCTTCCCCATTTTCCATGCAATGGTATCATGAAGAATAATGTGCAGGTAACGAGACTTAAGAAGCGTTTAAACATGTATTGAGAAATAATGTTAAATAATGTGCAAAACTAATGAGACATAAAACTTGAACGTAATACAAAAACTGCACTAGGCAATCATACTTAAACATGCTAGGCCTAATGTTTGAGACACTGCCATATTAGAATTAACATATCTAAGTCTTGTTGACTATGTTAACTAATGAAAAAACTTGTTGTTTAGAAGGTTAGAAATAAAGTTTCACACATGGGAATGTAGACTGAATGGGAAAATCGTCTATGAGAACTTTTGAGGAGATGAGACTTAGTTGCAGTATTAGAAGTTGCTGTCTAAAGGATATTGTATTCCTGTGAGAAGACGGGGACTGAACGTGTTTTCATGGGCGAATTGGAAGCTGATTGGTCAACAGAAGAGAGAAGAAGCTACATGAAGGTTGAAACGATACTTTGTCTGTTTATAATTGTGTGTTCCTAGAGTAGAGGCTAGACCAGATCAGACCAGACCTAGCTTCCCCCATCGTCACGCTGCTTTGAGACTCTACTGAGTGTCTTGAACCTTTCTTTATGATAAGTTCTGCTTTGATTCATTATTGATTTAGTGAACAGACTTTAATGCTGAAGCTTTATGCTTTCTCTTGATAGTAGAACTTTTTATGTGTCTCTGAGACCGACACCTTTTCCTTCTCATTCTTTAGAGAAGGAATTTTCTTTCTGTTATGCACATGCCCAATGCACTATACTGTGATTTATTGATTACTTATTGATTATTGATTTCTAATGAGATTCTAACAACTGAGATTGATGAATTTAACTTATAGCTCTAATGCAGATGACTTACTAAGATTTGAATAATAAAACCTTTTAACTCACAACAAACTCTCTTTATTGCTTGATATTGATAGAAATTGTGATGAATTTGATGTGATGTACAGCTCATAATTCCCTCTAAAATAATGGCAAAGATTCATTGACCTGAGTAGAAAAATAGGGATAGAGCAGGAATTAGCCAGTGATAATTTAAACATCTCCGCTCTTGCAAGACTGAAGCAATGGGATGGTGGCAAGAGGTGATGCTGCACAGGATGAGAAAAATGGAAAGGAACCTCTATTGTTATGTGATATAATTATGCGTTTACATCTTGGTGTGTGTCCCTCAGCTTCTGTCCTAGGCAGCAAATTAAGTAGTAGTTGTGGAACAATGCAACAATGACAAACACAATTTGGACTCTTAGGATGTGAGTATCCAAACCACAAGACTGGAGCTGGAGCTTTGCTCCCTGAATTGTGAAGCTCTAGCTATAAACCTTTTACAATCCTTATCTGTATTTGAGGTTAAGTCTGCTGCAGCAAAGTGCTGCTAGCAAGGAAGAGAGTCACACTGCAAGAGGTATGCATATGCCTTTTAATATAACTGGAAGATAAAACAAATGCCACATCTTCACATCTGACCATTCACATCTTAATGCTTCATTTAGGGCAGTTCTATAGTACTTCTGTGGAAGGGGCTTTGCAATAGTGCTAAGAAAGATTGCAGTTAATTTTTTTGCCTAGTAGGAGCATTCCTGTGTGTTAGACCTGGAATCCTTGGCGTGGTTACCAATGACTGTGTGCCTCCTCACCTCCTGTTTTGCTGACTTCATTTTTGCTGCCTTTAGGATTCTGGGCACTTTACCACTGCTTACCATTGCTAAAGTGCATATGCTCTGTACTCTAAAACATGGTAGCATTGCCTCATCCACAATTGGCATATTTAATTTACTTGTAAGTCCCTAGTAAAGTGCACTGTCTGTGCCCAGGGCCTGTAAATTAAGTGTTACTAGTGGGCCTGCAGCACTGATTGTGCCATCCACTCAGTTGCCCTTTAAATATAATTCAAGTCTGCCATTGCAGAGCCTGTGTGTGCAGTTTTAAGCTGCCATTTCAACCTGGCAAGTTAACCTACTTGCCAGGCCCAATCCTTCCTTTTTATTACATGTAAGTCACCCCTAAGGTAGGCCCTAGGTAGCCCCATGAGCAGGGTGCAGTGTATTTGAAAGGTAGGATGTGTACTTGTGAGTTTTACATTTCCTGGTAGTGGAAAACTGCTAAAAGAAATTTCTC
Organism: Calotriton arnoldi; assembly: GCA_963921515.1. Taxonomy (NCBI): domain Eukaryota; kingdom Metazoa; phylum Chordata; class Amphibia; order Caudata; family Salamandridae; genus Calotriton; species Calotriton arnoldi. Next base: position 135,267 of record CAWUFW010015197.1, on the reverse strand, counting down.
TACTGCAAGGCCTATCTCTCCCATGGTTTAACATGGGGATTGCCTTAAAACATCTTTTAAGTGTAATGTCCCACTGGGGGCAGATAGACAATTGGAGTTTGTTGTCTCTGGACAATTAAATTGCAGGTCTGAAAATACCACTTTTAGAAAGTTGGCATTTCTTACTTTAACCATTCTATGCTCTGTCTGTCTCTGAATACACGTCTGGGTTAGGGTGACAGCTGGACAGTCACAAAACGAGAGCTGGGGTGTGACATTTCGATCCTGATAGCCCATTACCAGGCCTTCATGAGATACAGTGGGAGGGAGGATCTGACTTGCACCTGAATAGGGCTGTGCCTGTCTCCACACAAAGAGTTGCATACGCCCCCCATATGTGTCTGGAGGCAGGGCAGGAAAGGCAGGGACTTTGTGATCTTCAAAGATCTCTTTGATGTCTCCCGCACTTCAAAGGCACATTTGGGTATAAGTACTGGCCCCCTGGCACCACCAAATCAGAACTTTGCTGAAACCAAGGGCATTTTGCCTGGAAGAAGAGCTGCTTTGCTGCAGGAGGGACTTGCCCCGTTGTGTTGGCCTGCTGCCTGCTGCTCCTTGCCTGGGAGTGAGAGGGACTCAATCTGCTCTCTACATCCTTGAACCCAAGTTTCTCCAAGGGCTTGGGTCACAAAAGACTTCCTGCAACTGTCCTGGTGCTGCTGGACTCTGCAATCTGTAAGTCCTGCCCTTGCCTGAGGTACCCCCTCTAGTTCTGGGCCTCAGAGGTGGGTTTCTGCAGCTTTTTCTATATCAACGTCAATCTAGCAGCGGCTTTGCGCCGATCGGAACTGACATATCGCTCTTTGAAGCCGAAGCAGCGGCTGCTCGACAACAGTGGCTCTACAGCCAGTGCGGCTCAAGGACAACGCTGTACCTGCATCGTACAGGGGTTCGTCGATGAAGCTTCCATCAACAGCGCAGATTAGCACAGACACTCGCTTCAATCCACGGATCGACTATGGCGCTCGCCTCCATCCACGGATGACGCGCCTGCTCGACTCGAGTCCTCAGCGTCGGCGCTTTGCTCCATCCAAGGTACTATTTCAGCGGGACCTGTCTGTGTCCTGTAGCCGGCCTGCCGTTGATCACGGTCGGCCTTAACTTTGAATTTGCACTAGTCCCTTGCGACCTTAAGTAACCTATTGACCGCTAGTGACTTCTAAGCACTGTTTTCATATTTAGTCTTTAAAAATTCATATCCCGAGTTCTACTTATTGAATGTTTGTCATTTTGGTCTTGTTTTAATCAGATAACTATTATCTATTTTTCTAAACTGGTGTGCAGTCTTTTTGTGGTGTTTTCACTGTGTTGCTATAATTAAAGTGTGCACAAATACTTTAAACATTGCCTCTTAAATTGAGCCTGACTGCTCTGTGCCAAGCTACCAGAGTGTGAGCACAAGATAATTTAGGTTGTGTATCTGACTAGAGTGGTGGTCCCTGCTCGGGCAAGGTGCATACCTCTGCCAACTAAAGACCCCATTTCTAACACTGTGTCTAATACATAGTGTTAAAGCTACTGATAGTGAGGGCCAGACCTGTCAACCCACCCTCATTCTCATGCTCACCCTAGAATCCTCCAAAATGCCTCTCTTAGGCCCTGATTACGAGTGTAGGTGCTATTTAGCACACTTGACAAATAATGATGCCACGTGGTATATTATTTATCAGGTGCAATAAATAGCACCTATTACGAGTTTATGGGGAATAATATGCAGATTTTAGTGTTTAATGCACCAAAATTCAAGTGATACAGTAAATACGGTATGATTTTTGCCTATTAAATTTCGCCAGGTTCGACCTGCTGAAATTTAACAAACCTTGAGGTATTTAACGCATCTGATAATTATCGGATACATTAAATACTTTTTAACTTGTAATTCCAATTGTGCGTAAACAGGGGTTTACGCATGGGTCGGAGTACAATGACTGCATCATAATAAGGCCCCATGACTTCTATGGATGACCCACTCTGAATATGTTTCTTCGCCCTCCAAAAACATATTTACTCCCCATTGACTTTAGTAAGCTCGCCCGCCACACCCCCTTAATGTTACCTTCCTTGGAGATTTCAAAAGGTTGAGATACGGAGGAGGGAGAGGGGAGGTACTGTGAGAAGAGAAGCTGTTGCACACAGGGGTGTAGTTTTGGGGGGTGGGGTTGGGGTGTTACATCCCCCTAATGTATTTTCTGATGAACAGTTGAGAACAGGTGCTTTCAGTCGGGTATGGTGGGGTGTCTGTCGGATTTCACCTCAGATTTTTGAATGAGCACTTTGTCAAAAACACACACTCTCTCTTTTCTGTTCCGAAAAAATGTTATTTTACAAAATATTGTGTTTCTCTCACTTAGTACTCCTACCAATCCACATTCCTCTCCCTTTCCACTACCCCTTAAGCCCCTCTCATGCGCCCTGCTCGTCGAATAATGTATTTAAACATTATATGCCAGCGTGATTGTCAGGAAATCTGACCCTCACACCGCCCCCTAATCTTAATGACCAAGCTATGCTCATGGTTGCACAATCTGTTGCACTAGCAAAGGAAACCGCATTGCTTTCGCTCCAGTCTCGTTTTGCATCGACCAGGTAGCCAATGCTTTCAACTGCAAATAGCTGATTGTACTACTGAATATTGGTACGATAGATATCATGGTACAGGAATATCCAGAACAGAATATCGAGGGACAAAATATCGAAAGGTAAATACATATATGGAAGTATAGATTTACTGTTCCTAACTCCACATCTATGTGCCTTGAAGATATATGTACCACGTAGGTACATATATGTGGAGTTAAGTTTAGAAAATCTAGACTTACTTACCTGTTGGTATTTTATTTTCGATATTCTGTCCTCGATATTGTATTTAATCGATAATGTGGTTTTGATATTCAGGGATCACATCCAAATGGCTCCTGCTCACTGGGGCAAAACAATCCAAGCAGGCAGGCTGGCAGAAGGCAGGGATTTACACTGTGACAAATAGCCAGCATCATGTACTCCTACATAGTATTGCTATCCATAGCCTTTATCAGGCTGCAAATAATAGTAATCACTTTATAAAGTGATGATGTAAAAAATTGACACAAACACCTTCGTGGGTAATATTGTCATAGATTTATTATTGCACAGGTTTGTTTAATTTATGGGCAATCCACGGATCAGCGCTGAATTTAGGTGGAACAGCTGAAATCCAGCCAGAGATAGTCTAAGCTGTTCAATGGTAAACAACATTCACCATTCTCATCAAATGCAAAGAGTTCCCACCGTTCCAACATTTGATTTACAGCTCATTAAATGTAAATGGCTCCAACCCTTCCAACATTTAATTTGATTGCAAAGTTTCCGCCCAGTCAGAGCAACCCGGACCATTTCCCCAGTTGCTCAGGATTCCAACTGTCACTTGCAGGATTAAGGAGTGGTATCACGTTTATCTCAGGCCCACTGTAATGACTCCCTGTGACATGAGCAATCCTTTTACGCCTCCAAGATCTGTTATCTCGAGCTTTAGGACTGCACTATAAATCCGCGGTATGACATTCAATCATCAATTAATCAGGATTTATAAAGCGCTCCTAATAGGGTATCCAGGCGCTTGCAGGTCCCGGGTTCTTATTCGAACAGACAGGTCTTGAGGGCCATTCAGAATTCCGGAAGTGAGTTGATGGTCCGGAGGTGCGTGGGGAGGCTGTCCCAGGTCTTTGCTGCATGAGAGAGAAGGAGTGCCTCCACTTCTGCTTCAGTAGATGCGGGGAGTATGGGCAAGGGAAAGGGAGGTGGAGCGTAGTCTTCTCGATGGTTGGTGGAAGTTTAGGCGGTGATTAATGTATGTGGGTTCTTGGTTGTGTAGACCCTTGTGTGTGTGGGTCAGCAGCTTAAATTGGGATCTATTCTGTACGGGGAGCCAGTGGAGTTGCCTGAGGTGGGGTGTGATGTGCGTTTGTGGGGGAAGGCAGAGGATGAGTCTGGCCACAGTGTTCTGTATGGTCTGAAGTCTCTGTAGGAGGTGTGCGGCAATACCTACATAGAGAGCATTGTCGTAGTCCAGTCAGCTGGTGATGAGGGACTGTGTCACGCTGCATCTCGTGTGGAGGGGTAGTCACTTGAAGATCTTACATACATTGCGCAGAGGGAGGAAGCAGGTGGAAGAGATGGCATTGATCTGTGATTTCATGGTGAGCTTGTTGTCAATGATGAGTATGAGGTTTCTGGTGTGGTCGAAGGGAGTGGGTGCGGGTCCGAGGTCTGATGGCCACCAGGTTGTTGCATGTGTTGCTGCTGTTACCAATGATCAGTACTTCCATCTTGTCTGTGTTCAGCTGCAGGCAGTTGTTCTTAATCCAGTCTGCAACGTCAGTCATGCATCTGTGGAAGCTGGTTCTGGTGTTGGTGGTCTCGTCAGTAAGTGAGAGGATAAGTTGGGTGTCGTCTGTGTAGGAAATTATGTTGAGACTGTGTGATCTGACGATGTTGGCCAGCGGGGTCATATATGCTTTGAAGAGCACGGGGCTTAAGGATGAGCCCTGGGGTACATTGCAGGTGATATTCTTGGGTTCAGAGGTGGAAGGGGGAGGTGGATACTTTGGGTTCTTTCGTTGAGGAAGGAGGTGATCCATCTGAGCGCATCCCATTGGATGCCGATGTGGTGGAGTCTTTCGATCAGCGTGTGGTGGGATACGGTGTCGAAGGCTGCTGAGAGGTCGAGGAGGATCAAAGCTGCTGTTTCTCCTCAGTTGAGGAGGGCTTGGATGCCGAAAACTGAAAATAAAAGTGTTATGCAAGCAATCAATTTTAATCATCCGAGACTAGCACAATTCTTAAGCATTCGTTTTCAGGATAAACTCTGAGCACAAAAGGGTCCAAGCTGCTTAAGCTGCACCTTTTCATAACTCCATCCTCAGCCTACCTTTGCTAGTGGCGTCCTCTTTGGGGAGTGAATCCTCTGCTTGGGGCACCTATGACACTCCTAAGGGGATAGAATTCCATCTTTGGCAGGGGAGCAACACTATTTTACTGTTGCCTCTATGGTCATCCTTGCTGTTGCCAGGCAGCACCTGAATTCCATTTTATGAAGTACCTGGAGTAGCCATGAGAAGGGAATGCCAAAAGGCAGGATTTTAGACTATACTTCCATACCGTAACACCCAGACACCTAAAGTGAAGTTTAAGCACACCAGGCAAATTCTTCACTGGAATTCTACTCATGTGGACTTCTACAGCTGTGACCACAACTACAAAGTGACAATTAGACCCCATGTCTACATTGCCCCATGCATCTAATTCAGAAACCCACTTGAATACCTTTTAGAAGCACAGCTCATGGCTATTTACAACTGACAGGGCAACCAAATTGCCTGTATGTAAGAAATAATGCATCCTCTAATACACACATTTTCTTCCGCCCCCCGCTCTGCACCAAAATGTAATCATGCCATGACACCTTCACCTTGCAGACCTCTCATCCCTACTATTTACTACTATCTGGTGGGAAATCTATTTAACGTGTAAAGAGCATCTGAGGGTTATAGTTGCAGAAACTGAAGGCATAGGAGGACTCACAGCCAACGTATGCTTCCAGAGCCGTAAGATGTTATGTGAGCTCCTTTGTTGATCCTCAGACACTGAAGAGCCAACTTTACAATACCTTAACCTTCAACTTGGCATCAAGTTTGAATAGTGCACCATCCCCAGCTACATATTTTAACTCAAAACATGCAGTTGAATAATCCAAAATTATCAGCTCTCTCTCATATAAGTCCTTATATTTATCCAAATGTGCAATGTGCCCCTTGGATCGAGACAGGTATTAAGCATATAATTCCTAACCTTAAAAGGCATTGCCTTTTAGCAGCGATTATCAGCTTGAGCATAAAAAACACAAACACTACTTAGCATTAGTGAAAAAAATGCACAAAAAGACAAAACTCTTCATAATAATGAAAATATGATCATGTTACCTTGTGTTGCACTGTAAAAGAGGGGAGGCTTATTCCGTCAGCTACTGCCCAGCATTGGTCAAAGAAAACAAACACATGCCTGGTTCTTGTGCTAGGGCAGTATGCCGGTACATGGAAGCTCAAGCTTAGTAGAGCATGTGCACAATCCTATAACTAGACATGGGAATGGTCATGTGAAGAAAACTCTCACCATAATCTCAGCAGAGATCAGGGAAGTCACCTACCACTATCCTGGAACAGCAAGTAAACCTACATTAGCCGCTACGCCCATTCGGAGTCTCAGCCGAGCCATGGCATGAGCCATACGTGGAATTATATAAGAACTACTATAAGTGAGCATGAACACAGTGGAGTCCTAGGTCGAAACATAACAAGGATACGAGGCCTGCAGGAAAAAGGCAAGCAACATACTTGAGTTTGGGTCAAGATGTCCCTAAATACTAGAGTTCTGCAAAAGTCCCCCGAGGATAAAACCAGGGAATAAAAGCCCCTGATCAATTCCCATCTACATCAAAACCACAGCATGCGGCCAGCCTTCAAATAGAATGCTTGAGGTTGAAGGTGAATAGGCACTACTATTTGTAGCAAACCTTTAAAGAGGAAGAATTTAAATAACATAATTTTGAAAGGTCTAATGTGTTCGAGGTCAAAATATAGACTACTGCAAAGAAAGGTGTACTTGTTGAGTTAAGCTAGGTGGCATTCAAAATTCACCGACGGGGTACTTGAGGAAGACTTTGAGGAAAGTTTGATACTGTTGTTGAAGAAAAGGACAGGCAATTTAATCCAGAAAATGTGTTTGTTCACTATTATTTTTTAGATCAACCAGCCCATTTCTAGGATTTTAGTTATGCATTAAAGTTTTGCATCATGTAAAAAAGCACAGCACACAAATTTCATGGAGAAAAAACTTGAGATCACCCTGCTCACCTGAATTTTAGTTTGGTTTCATCTCTCTGGAGCTACTCTGAAGTGTTAACACTAACATTTTGTGTTGTATGGATTCAAGGACAGCTGTAAGCATCGCCATTATGGATAATATTTACCTGTACGTGTCCGTACAAACATGTCAAGAATATAGATGATATCTGACGCATAATCAAGGACGAACCACATTTCTATGTAGTCATGCTGAAGATCTTCAAAGCAGGCCCTGAAAGGAAATGAAAAAACCTGGGGTCAGTGTGATACTCTTTGGTTGTGGTAAGCCCTTCGATTTACTTGCCCTTTTCTCCTACGGGTGGCTATATTCTGTTTGTAGACCTTGTTTATTGTAAAATGGTTTAGTGCTGCATAAAGACAACAAAAGATAATGACTCCAATGTTTACTGCTGGCCACCCTTGAAATCCAAAGATGGATGACAGCATCCATCAACATCTAGCTTCATGTTCTATGTTACGGGCGGTCATCATATATCCATGAGGGCCGGATAGATACACAAATTTCAGTACAGCCACATGTATTTGTTAATTTATCTAGAAGTTTTATAAAGCGCTCAGGCACAGTGAAACATGAAGGCGCTTTACATTATAACAGCAAACATTTGATGTACATTGAAAAGCTGAGCCCTCAAGAAGGTGTTCAAACATTATAACCACAAACAACTTGTGAGAAAGAGTTCGATGGTCCTCTTAGGCTTGATACGTTAAACATTGAGGATAGGATGAATGAACATGAAGGACAGGATGAATTAACATGATACAAATGTGGCTGAAGGAAGTAGGGTGTAAAGTAGAGGGCCGAAAGCCAGTATATCACAGTAGAGTGGCAGTTTAGTGGGTAACAACAGTAAGGGCGAGTGATAGTTGGGAGTTAAGTATTATGTACTAGATGGTCTCTGAGCAGATGCTTTTTTTCTGGGACAATAGAAGGGTGGGTTCATTTCTGGCATTCCTCAGATACTGAGTGTCGTAGGAGAGTTGCATTTCCTCAAAAAGACTCATTTTAAGCATGCACTGTTTTGAATCTTGGACTTTTCATTAGAAATATTACTTAAAATATGATACTGCTTATACTATTTTTTTTATTCTTTTTATTAAATCAAAGAAACAAGCTTCAGATATAAGCAATTAACAGTACACTTATAGAAAGCATTTCCCAGACTTGACAATATTCAGGCAGTATAACACATCAGCTTACAGGGAAAATGGACGTGGATCCCCCCACCCCCCATTAATATACGTCACTAAACCCAGCCCGGAAGCCTATCAATGTATCCAGTGAATCCCCTCACAGACCCCTATACAATGTCCATGGCCCCCATATTTTCTCCCACTTGCGAGGGCATCCCCGGCTTTGATATACCACCCGCTCTGCACCATGACACCAGTCCATGTCGCATAGCCATGCAGCCACTGTCGGAGGTTCAGTCGCTCCCCATGCACGCGCAATGTTCCACTTAGCAACCCCCCCTGCCAACGCTAGCCATAATTTGGACCACTTCGGCCACATGAGCTCACCAGTGACGCCAAGGATGTGCCATTGGGGCTCTAGCGGGACCTGAACACCCACTACCGCCTCCATCACACAGGCAATGCCCTTCCAGTATTTCTGAAGCTTGGGGCAGGCCCACAGGATATGAAAGAACGACCCCCTCTCACCACATCCCCTGGCGCATTCCTCAGAGCCTCCACCCCTAATATGGACCTGCACCATTCTCAAGGCGTATGATCTGTGAAGGATGCGAAGCTGGACCAGTCGAAAGCGCGCCCTGATGGCTATTTCCCTATGGCACTGGAGGGCCTCCGCCCAATCATCATCTTCCAGGAGGCCCACATCTGTTTCCCAGGCCTCCCGCAAAGGACCCAGACAGTCCGGAGTATTGTTTATACGTTTTTTATACGTTAGCGACACCACTTTCTGAATCATGAGGTCTAAAAGAAGCCTATCCTCCAATGGGGAATATTCTGGAAGCACCAACCCTTCTTTCACGTGGCAGTGAAGCGCCAAACGCAACTGACGGTAACGGAGGAATTCCCCTTCACCCATCTGGAGACCCTCACGCAAACTCTCAAAAGTTACCATTTTCCCGCCTTTCCATACGTCCCCAAGCACATCAATACCTATGAGGCTCCACTTCCGGAAACCCCGCAGTCTGTGCACTTCCTTCAGGAAGTCCCCCTCCCATAGTGGGGTCTGTTCAGTGAGCTTCCGCTCCCACCCCGTCATTCGAGTTGCTCTATGCCAAATATCAACAACCATTTTAGTATGTGGTGGCAGATGTGCGGAGCCCCCGCGCCTGCGATATAATTCCCTCAAGGGACTGCCCGGGCCCAATGCCAACCTATCCACTCTGTAGGCTGGTTCCTCAAGTGGGGAGAAGACCCAACCGTTAACATTAATAAGATGGGCAGCCCAGTAATATTTCCTAAAATCCGGGACCGCAAGCTCCCCTTCATACACCCCCTTCTGTAGTTTCTTGAGCGCATTCCTGGGACGACCCCCACCCCTCCCCCCCCCACAGTAACAGGTGGAGCTCGGAGTCGATTGCCTGAAAGAAGGAGTCCGAGAAGTGATAAGGAGTATTTTGGACGACATACAATAAGCACGGAAGGGCCATCATCTTGAAGAGGACTGCCCGTCCCATAAGGGAAATAGGGAGCCCCCTCCAATGCGCTTCGTCCTCTCGCAGCCTGGAAAGCTGCACCTGGAGATTCAGCTGTGTAAATTCCGCGTCAGTCTTAGTGATCCAAATGCCTAGGTATTTGAATTTTTCCTGGAACGCCATCCCTGCACATGCGGACGTCAGGACCGGAGGGTCTCCAGCTAGAGAGAAGACCAAGGACTTGTCCCAGTTGATACAATAGCCAGAGTAGGAACCAAAGGATCTGATGATATGAATGAGCCTATGGAATGTTTGGCGGGGCCGGTGTGCGTAAAGAAGGATATCATCCGCATAAAGCAAAATACGCTCTTCCCACCCTCCCCCTAGATCGATTCCCTTCACCACCGGGTCCTGTCTAATCCATGCTGCCAAAGGCTCGAGTGCCAGCGCGAAGAGCATCGGGGACAATGGGCACCCCTGACGTGTCCCTCTGTGCAATGCAAAGGCTCTGGAGATGACCCCATTAACCAGCACTCTGGCCATCGGGGCAGTGTATAACAATCGGATCCATTGTTGCAATCGTGGGCCGATGCCCACCTTCCCCAAAACAGCAAAAAGGTACGTCCATTCAATGCTGTCGAACGCCATCCGCGCGTCTAGAGAGAGGAGGGCGGCTGGGACATCTGGTTGCCTTTGAGTCATGTACATGACTCCATATAAACGTCTCAGATTTAACCTCGTGCCCCTATTAGGCATAAAGCCCGATTGGTCCGGGTGAATCAGGAATTGTAAAACTGGGCCCAACCGGTTCGCGATAATTTTGGCTAAAACCTTAGCTTCGAAATTTAAGAGGGATATGGGTCTGTAGGAGCTACAGAGGTCGTGCGGCTTTCCTTTTTTCGGAAGAACGACTATAGTTGCCAGTCTCAGGTCTTCCGGAAGTTGCCCCACTTCGGACGCTTCCTGAAACATGTCAAGCATGTATGGAGCCAACTTGCCCGCCACACATTTAAACATTTCAGTGGGGAGCCCGTTCGGGCCCGCCGCCTTCCCCGATTGCAAGTCTCTCATGGCATTCTCAACTTCCTCCAAGTGGAAATCAGACTCGAGCGTATACTATTATTGTTACATTATTAAATGCATCTGGTCCTCATGGACCAACGTTGGATACTCCTGTTTTGTGCGTTCCAAAGTCACAACCTTTCAGCAGAAGTGTGCTTCATTGTAAATAAATGTAACGATTTCATTCAAACTATGGGCGTCATCTTGGTTTTATCTCAAGTGTTGACCCAATGCCACGCAATGGATTAGTAGTGTTCAGTTACTTTGTTATACAATACTATTTTGTTAAATAACCCACATGTCCTACTGCTGTGGAATAGTCACCCCCCTCTGTTAGACAATGTAGGAAAGTGCATCTTTTTCCGTGGCCCCCCTTTTTTGTGACTGGATGTGCAATCATATTGGACACTTGGAGATTGCTTACCACCTTCCAGTGCATGTGTTGTTACCCCTACAAAAGGTATGGCTGAAAGGTCAGATGCCACATGTGGCTGCAGTGTGGTTTTATACTACCCACAAGAGTGCCTTCATAAGCCTGGCAAATGGACTTGCATTACAGCCCTGAATGGCTGGACCCAATAACCTGCATCCATCACAAATCAAATTAAATCACTTCAGACATATGGAAAACCTGCTTTTAGCATAAGTTAAATCACTTGTAAGTACTACACTGGAGTCCACAATGCCTGGGTGCATAATGTGTAAAAGGGTAGACATTCCCAATATTGGGACTGGTTTGTCCCAGCAGTGATAGCATTAAAAGTTCTATTTCACTGCATAGGCTTTAGTATGCTTTGCCATTTGTAAAACCCTGCTTACAAATGAAAGACTTATTTTGCAATAAAATGGCTATGAAAATAATGTATGCACCACTGTAATAGTTTTCAAAAGTCAGTACATTGGTGGCACTGAGTATTTGATAAATATGCCCCAGAAATTATTTTAATAAAAGCTGCCCATCTCTTCCTGACACCTAGATAGTCATTAAACAGTTATGCTCGGCTGCCCTTTCTCTGGTGGCAGTAACTTACATTCCCAGTTCTGATGATTAGATGTTCTATCCCTTTCTGGTAAACTGAAAGTACTTTGACCTCTCATCTTATCTCTGGCAGGAAGGGAGGAGTGGTTAATTACGGAGCACACGCCCATATTTATCTTGAAACGTGAGGAGAGGACAGTGACAGAGAAACAGATAGGCAATAAAACGTTAGGCAGGAACTCCCGGAGAAACAGAATCATAGGTATTAGGGCTCTGTTGTGTGACTCATCTATGTATGGTGTCCTCTTTACCAGCAATGTTGTCTTTTGTCACCAAAGAAGTGTCCTGGGATCAGAATCAGACTGGGTTGTTTTTCCAAGGAAGTTTCTTTATTTTAGGAGAATGGCTTGGGTGGTGGCAAAAGCTCTACTTAGATGTTTTGAGGTCCTGCCATCTTGAAAGATCCGCCGGAGCAGAGATTTCTGGGATGGATTTAGAGTAAGGGGACAGGATTTGTGGCCTTAATGCTGGTTTGACTGTGGGTTTGTGTCTGAGTATGGGATTGGGATCTCTTGCCAAATCCCTTTCATGTGACTACTATAAGAAAAGAATCTCACCATCAGCACCTCATAAAGAACTGAACTTGGTGAAGATCAGAACCAGAAGAATCTTCACCTGTCTTTGGAAAGGACTGTGTTCTAACCTGCTTTCCCCTTTTACCCAAGAACAGAAAAGGCTTCTCGAAGGTCAGACCAGCTGCCCCTCTGTTGGCTGAAGGACAAATGAGACATGTGGGGTACCATTAGATAGATTGGCACTGGAATCTGCACTGTGCTTCATCACATCCAAATACATGGGACCCCAGCTGCCCAGCGTCCTGCCTGTTTCCTGCAATGTACTGATGGAAAGGTTTGACTTTCATAATTTCTTAAGTCAGAAGAACATTGAAGTACCGTGGGAATGGATCTGGCTTACACACAATCGTAATGAGATAGCAAAGGCCTCAATCACTCAAGCCCATTGAGTCACACTGGAGCTTTGTTTTTTTTCTTAGTGTTTTTTTCTAAACTTCACATTTCCAGCTTACTTAATCTGCCGTTTACCATTTTAGTGCCCTTTAAAACTCTTCCTCTTTTTCCTAAACTGGTTTTGATGTGTCACTGATTGTTTTTCTACTGTAATGTTGCTTTGGTATTGCTTAATTTACTCATAGTTCTCAGAGAAAAATCCTGTTGCTTTGTGCAATATCTACTGTGGGGTAAGCCAAAGTTTTCTTACAGAAAATATCCATGAACTTTGTGGGATTTCATGCCATGCCCCTACCCATTTCATTAGTTAAGGCATATTTTTATGTGCATTGTTTTTTTTTGTATACGGATATGTAAAACAATTTAGTATAACATGAATCATTGCCTAGGTACCATCCACAGGTACCATCGCCAGACCAAAGGTCAGAAAGAATGAGTAAAACAAATATTTTATCAGTGTTTATGTTGTTACTCATGGTTAGAAATGGGGTTTCTGGTTGGCTAGGGTATGCACCTAAGCCAGGCAGAACCCACCACTCTAGTCAAGGTAAGGGAGTTACACACCTAAGGTAACCCCCGCTCACCCCCTTGGTAGCTTGGCAGAGCAGTAAGGCTTATCCCAGAGGAAATGTGTAAAGTGTTTGCGCAACACACACACCAGTGACAAACTAGGCACACCACAAAAGAGACTGAATGCAAGGTTATATAAAAATATCCTTTGTATTATACACCAAACACATTAGACCACAATCACATAAATCAATAATCACATTGACGCTAGGCAATTTTCATAATAATGCATAGATCTTGAACCACATAAATCACTTTGCCAGTAGGCATTAGTCAGAATATCACATAGATCATAAATCACTTTGCCCCTAGGCAATGGTCATTAGATCACAGGTAGTGCAATAAGGTAAATACTCATAGGTTGCACAGTTTAGGAAAACATTAGGTATTGCACTTGTCATCAAAACAGTACGCATAATATCACAGGGCACTGAAGTAAATACTCCTACATTGCACAGGTTATAATATCATTAAAAACACCATCATGGGGCACAGTAGGCAGTTTCTGAACCGGATGCTTGTCATCCTATCATCACCGGGTGTAAATCTTCAGTAATAAGGTCAGACATGAATCACTAACCAGCACTGCACAGAATTCCAAAACCCCTGTACATGCCTCATCAGAGATAAAGCGCACCTGCGCTTCTTTCTCCTAACATGCAGTAAATATCGCCAGCCTGCAGGGCACAGGGATGCCGGTGCCCTTAACACAGGCTTTATCGTAACTGTGGGAGAGCCGCAGGGACGGGACCTCCGACAAGGGCTTCCCTCCCGTCCTGCGACGTGTTTCCAATCCCTCAAGGCACCCGCGGTATTTGTACTACAAAAAGGGGCAAAGAAAGGAGGGGGGAGACCTCACCTGGTCCTTTCCCCCGTGACATCAGGTTCCCGGCAGCTGCCCACATCCGGGTGGTACCGGTGTCCCTCAAGCCCCCAGGGACGTGTGTCCAAGGAGAGGAGACACCCGCACTGCCCACATGGGCGGAGAGACCTCCCCTAGCCAAAGGACTGGCTGCCCGCGTCCTCGCGGCATAGCGACTGCACTGGGATCTCTTTCTGGCAGTCAGAGCCATGACATCTTCCCGGCCGGGACGGGTGGGCACGGCCTTCCTCGCCCGCCCCGCCTCCCAGTAGGTCACTAGTGGAGTTTCTCCGCTTTTCTGCATGTTCTGCCCGGGCTCCCTTCACCGCTGCGCCAGTCGCCAGTCGTGGCTTCCCCCACAGGGGCGGGCTAGACCAGGCAGGCCAAGAGAAGAGAGGCACGTTGTGTAGCGCCTGCAGGCAATCCCCAGCCAGGACCTTTCACACACAGCTGCCAGGGCGGAGGAGAGCGTTTCCATAGCCGCAAGCTCTCCCCTCCCTTCACTTGGAACCACAAGGGCAGTGCAGCGCAGCATGTGCTGAGATGCAACCACAAGCGCTCCTCACTCCCTTTTTTTTGAATAACCAAATAAGGTAAAGAACGCAGCGCTCACCACGTGCTTACTTCTTTAGAAAGAGTAACTGAAGGAGGACATGCTCTCCACACGCTGTCCCTCAGGAACCAATCGCTAGGCTGGGGAACCACATCGCTTCTGCAGACTTTCTTTCTTTAGAGGAAAAAAAGAGTAAAGAACAGTCCAGTCCTTCTCCTGAAGTCTATTGTATCCCTGAGACTTCCAACAGGAGGCCAGCACATACAAGCCCTTGGAGATTTCCTTCCGAAGAAGGATACCACAACAGGGCAAAAAGAGTCAGTCCTTTTCCTCCACCACAGACAGATTCAGCAACTGGAGGGCAACCCACCCCTCACTCAGAAAAGGCAGCGCTCCCCACACAGTCCTTCCGCTCTTCTTCTTGGCAGGGTCCTCTTGTTCCTTGAAGTAATCTAAAGTCCTGGGGTTTTAGGTGTAGTACTTATACCCCATTTTGTCATTGGTCTCTGAACCCAGTACAAACCAGTCCTGCCCTCCCTGGTGCAGCTTGACCACAGGGGTTGGTGGCCGCATTGTGAAAAAGGAGACACAGCCTATTCAGGTGCAAGCAAAA
Source organism: Calotriton arnoldi (assembly GCA_963921515.1). NCBI lineage: Eukaryota > Metazoa > Chordata > Amphibia > Caudata > Salamandridae > Calotriton > Calotriton arnoldi. Next base: position 120,059 of record CAWUFW010015197.1, on the reverse strand, counting down.
CTCCTCCCACCATTCTAAATGCAGACCAGGTCTATTCAGCCCTGTGGTGAATCACCCAGTCAAGGTAGGGCACACCTCAACCCCTCTAGTGATTGTCTAGAGTGAATGCACATCCCAGCTCCTGTCACTCAAACACCAGACGCTGAATACACAAACAGCCAGAGGCACACAGAATGGCAAAGTAAGAAAATGCCCACTTTCTAAAGTGGCATTTTCAACACAGAATTTAAACACCACCTTTACCAAGAGGTGGGTTAATAAATTGTGAGTTCAGAGAGCCTAAACTTCATTTTTCTATCTTGTCCCTATTGAAAGTTACACATGTAAAAATGTTACAGTGCAACCCCAATGATAAGCCTATGGGACAGACAGCCTTTCAATAGTGAAAAACGAAATACACCGTATTTCACTACCAGGACATTTCACACCTTTCACAAACACTGCCCCTGCCCATGGGGGTACCTTGGGCCTACCTTAGGAGTGCCTTATATGTAAGGAAAGGGAAGGTTTGGGCCTGGCAAGTGGGTGCACTTGTCAGGGCAACATTGCAGTTTACAACTGCGTATGCAGACACTTCAGTGGTAGGTCTGAGACACATTTACAGGGCTACTCATGTGGGTGACACAACCAGTGCTTCCCGAGCCTTCTTTGTTTAAAAAGCCCACTAGTAGCATTTGATTTACAGGCCCTGGCACACACCTTGCACTTTAATAGGGACTTACCAGTAAATCAAATATGCCAATCATGGATACACAATCATTGTCACAATTTATACAGAGAGCATATGCACTTTAGCACTGATCAGCAGTGGTAAAGTGCCTAAAATCCTATAGCCAACGAAAACAGAGTCAGAAAAATAGGAGGCAAAAGGCAAACATGTAGGGATAAAACCTGTCAAAAGTGCCAGGTCTAACACTCATCCTTAGTTCCATTTCTTTAGATAGGCATGTTTTCATCTTGCAGGATTCTTATTTAAACTTTTACACCTGGGTTTGATCATGTGAATTTCATAAGTCAGTCCTTACCAAATACATTTTCCTACTTTCTTTTTAGTCACAGAAAATGTTTTTGCTGTTAAAAGACGAATTGGAGAGGCTCAATATTCTTTATCAAAATGCCCAATTGATTCATGATATACAGTCAGAGAGCTCTGCGGTTATTATCTCTGTATTTTAAAACTCACAGGAATGCTATTTTGATTGCTCTGTTGTTTGTTTTACATTTAGCAATTTTCATCTCTGATTATTAAGGTTGCATTTTTACAAGCTTTGGCTTTTCCCCCAATATTTCGGGTGTCTGATATCAAAACCTTTTTGACTAATGATTTTCTAGGACTAAATTTTATTATTGTTTTGTATAGTTTCAATTATTTAGTGCATGTATAATGGTGGTGTGACCTAAAACTCAAAAAGCACATATCATGACCCATGCTAATTGAGCGATGTGATGAATACAATGTTTATGTGATATAAGCTGGGAGTAGGATTCCTATTACTTATTGCCATAGAACAAACAAGTAGTCACCTCAATCTGTATCCTATTTCTTAAATGCGTATATATATTTCTTCAATAAAATATACCTTGACTTCAAATTTTTAGTAATGGCAACTAAAATTAAATGTTTATTTAGTCAACGAAAATGAAATGGTTTCTTTCAGTTCTTCTATGACAAATGATATAAGCGGGAGTTTGTGTTTATAAACAAAAAACGAATGACCCTTGCACACTGGGAATATTCTCCCAGTGTGTAGGGGTAAGTTTTATGTTTGTTTCTCTTTAGGACCGTCAAGCTTGCCCTGGTGATCCTGATCAGGAAATAAATTACGTTGAAAAATGTAGATTTTCATCAGCTTTGATGGACAGAAAATCTGGATTTTATTAAAGACACGGAGGCTAATATTATGCAATCTTCTTTATTGCGCCACCCACAGCAGCACCTTCAAAGAATATAGAACACAACAAAGTTCTATGAAACAATGAGCCAGAACGTGCAGACCTCTTCCTTCTTTTTGTGCACTGCAATAAATACAAACATAAGTCTTTAGAAACATCAACTTGATAATCCAGAAGAAAATATTATCCACTTTTAGCAGGAATCCATCTTCCTGTCTCATTGTTGACCACGAGCTGTAAAAGAACAAAGAACAATTACCAACAAGGGCAGGGAGAGAGGTGGGATAATATTAGCCTCCGTGTCTTTAATAAAATCCAGATTTTCTGTCCATCAAAGCTGATGAAAATCTACATTTTATGGCAAGACCGGAGGCTAAGATTAGGCAAGTTCAAAGCTTCTCTAACAAAACAGAAGCTGCATTAATCACAGGTTTAAAATAAAACTTTCTAAAAACAGAGTCATTAGACCAATCAGCACATCTCAAAATATCATGCAAAGCACCTCCCAGCATATAAGCTTTTGAGGCATAAGCACCTCTCACCGAATGTGCACCAAACCTGCTCACATCAACACCAGCATTGCTCATCACTTCTTTCACCCATCTTGCCAAAGTCGGACTAGAAACAGCTCTGTGTGGTCTCCTACAGGATATTAAAAGCTGCTTTTCATTAGGAGAACGAACACCTGAAGTTCCCTTCTCATATTCCTTTAAACAACGCACAAAACATAAACACTCATGTTCATCAAAATAAGGCTAGAATATGCTTTCTGAATTCGTTTTCGTTCGTCTGCATAGATAAAAACAAACTCCCTCAGGATTAAAAATCCTAGCACCGGCATCTAAAGCCTTCACATCTGAAACTCTTCTAAAAGGTAACAAACACAATAACATTGTCAATTTTCCACTTAAAATTCTCAAATCCAGTCCACAGTTGTTTCCCAAACTCTCTAAATACATCAAAACTTTAGAAACATCCCAAACTGAAGAATATCTATCCACAGGGGGCCTCGAAACCCTCACACTTCTCATTAATCTTTTAACCAAAACATTCTGTCCCACAGAAACTCCATTAACCAATACATGACCAGCGGCAATGGCTGATCTATGTAGATTAATAGTTCTGTAAGCTAATCCTGAAGCAAACAAGGTAGCCAAATAATTAACTATTACGACTACATCCACTGAAACGGGATCGTGATCCCTCTCCACACACCAGCGTAACCATTTCTCCCATGCCAATCTAGACATTTTCCTGGTTCCTGGAGCCCAGGATTCTCTAATAAGGTTAGAAGCTTCATCCGAAAGACCAGTCACTTCCCAGACTCCCCTGAAATGTTCCATGCCATCAGTCTCAACTGATCCGATAACACCAAATCGTTGAGTTCCCCCAATGGACCCATCAGAACGTCTTGAAACGATGGAAGCAAGAGTTGAAAATCTATCGACATTTCTAGAAGAATAGGGTACCAGACTTGGGACTTCCAAAGGGGAGTTATTAAACCACTGTTTCCTTCCATCTGCAAGCTAACAAGGTTACTCGAGTTATCAAGACAAATGGAGGGAAGGCATAAGGACGAAGTCCCCTCCAATCCTGTCTGAAGGCATCTATCCCTGCAGAGTCCGGATCCGGACGCCAACTGAAAAACTTCACCAGCTGAGTATTCCACCTGTTCGCAAACAGGTCCACATGACAAGGACCCCACATCTCCATCAACCTCAAAAACACCGACCTGTGCAGAGTCCAGTCGCTGGAATCCTTTTGATTCCTCGAGCACCAGTCCGCTTGCACATTTTCCAGACCTGGGATATATTCCGCTTGAACCAAGATATTCTGGTTCAAACAATAGTCCCAAAACACTCTTTCCAGGTCCGCTAAATCCCTTGATTTTGGTCCCCCTAGCTTGTTCACATACCTCACAGCTGAGACATTGTCCATTCTCAACACGACTGAACACCTTGCCTTGTCTTTCGTAAAGCTCTTTATTGCAAAAGACCCTGCAAGCAACTCAAGGCAGTTTATGTGCATAGACCTTTCCTCTAGAGTCCACATTCCACCTGTCGAAGTAGCACCACAACGAGCTCCCCATCCAGTCAAACTCGCACCTGATTCTATAATCAATTCCAAATTTACTCCGAAAATTGCTTTCCCATTCCAGGAATCTATATTTCTTAGCCACCAATGGAGTTCTGACCTTGCTTCCCCTAAAAGTGAAATCTCCTGAGAATACTTCATACCACGCCTTAAGTGAGTGCTCTTCAATCTTTGTAGAGCACAATAGTTCAAAGGTCCTGGAAAAATAGCCTGAATAGTTGAGGACAACAGACCTATAATCCTTGCTAACATCCTCAAAGAAATCACATCTAATGACAAAACTCTTCGAATTTCCTTCCTTATTCTCTTTATCTTGTCCATAGGCAACCTCAACTGACCTTGAATCGAGTTTATCATGAACCCCAAAAACTGAGTTTCCTGACTCGGAGACAAGCAAGACTTCTCTCTGTTTACTAGAAAACCAAGACTCTCCAAAAGGTTTACAGCTAACCTCGTGTGATCTTCCACTCTCGCTCTCTCCTGATCCATAATCAAGATATCGTCTAAATAAATAATCACACGTATCCCTCTCTCTCTCAAGAACGCAACCACTGGACGCAGCATTTTGGTGAAACACCACGGGCCGAGGACAGCCCGAAGGGGAGACAAACAAACTTCCATAGCTTTCCTCCCCACCTGAATCTTAGAAATCTCTGATGTTCCGACCAAATGGGGATAGTTAAATAAGCGTCCTTAAGTCTAGGCGAGTCATCCAATCTCCTGTCTGCAAAACATCTCTCAGCATATGCATTCCTTCCATCTTGAAATGATGGTACTCCACCCAATCGTTCAGTTGTTTCAAATTTATCACGGGTCTCATACCTTTCCCTTTCTTTTCCACTAGGAAAATATTGCTTACGAAACCCACACATACATCCAGTTCTTCTACAATAGCACCTTTCATTTCTAAATCTCTTACTTCTTTTTCCACTAAATCTGTTAGATCTGAATCGAATCTTATCATCGGAGGACACCGATTCTGAACTGGTTCCTCTACGAAATCTATGCGATATCCCAAAACCGTCTGAAGAACCCACGGGTCCCCTGTTATCATACGCCAATTCTGATAAAATTGGGCAAGTCTGCCGCCCAACTTTACATGGGTAACAATATGGTCTATTCTTACCTGATCTTCTATTCCCTCTTGAGTTTCCTCTTTCCTTTTGAGGGTAGAAGTTTCCGGATTGGTAACCGGACTGTGATTGGTAATTATAGTTGTAGGGTCTGAATCCCCTTGAAAAAGAGGTCCTTGTAATCCCTTGACCTCGGCCGGGGAATAGACCTCTAATTCGCCTGGCCCCGCCAAAAACACGACGGTCGAAGACCTTTTTTATCTCCCTCTGGGATTTCTGGAGTGAGCTAAATGCTCCAACATATTTGCTCATCTCTTTAATGAAGGTCTCTCCAAACAACATGCCATTGGCCTCCAAGCCACCTTCGTTGTTTGCTAACTCAGCCAACTTAGGGTCTATCTTAAGGAGGATACACTTCCTCCTTTCCACAGAAATTGCGGTGTTTGCGTTCCCCAACAAACACACCGCCCTTTGAATCCACTCCCTAAGTTCCTCAACATCCAAATCTTTTTTCTCAACATAAGCCTCCTCGGCCATATCAAAGATCTTTGTGAGCGGGCCCGTTAGATCCAGAAGTCTGTCCTGACACATCCTTAGACCTTTGTCCAATCCCTTCTTTGGATCTCTACCGCCTTTCCCAATGAACGCTATTATCTTTGCGTCAAGATCAGGTGTCAAAGCAATTTTATTGGCCAAACTAGGTCTAGGACATTCTGAACGGAGCCTCAATCTCACGTCCTTAGGGATTTGTTTCCTCAGCCACAATTGTACATATTCTGCCACATGAGGAGCCGGGCTCCATTCTGGCGACAATGGATGTTTCAGCATCATTGGGTCAAACATTGACTCACCAAGAGGGTCAACGACCCCACCTTGTTCATCAGGCTTATCTTTTGCCCTTACCTCAACAGGTTTCACTTTTCCCACAATTTCTACCTCTGAATCAAAGTCAGAGGAACAACTCAACTCAATCTCTGTGCTACCCGAAGACTCATCGCACAAGATGGTAGTATGCCTTCTACTACTCTTCTGACCTCTATCAAGGTCCCCCTGTGTGTCCTCGACACTTCCATGTTTCGCACGTTTGCGAACACCCATATCAGGGTAGGCATGCTTTGCTTTCTTATTCTTAACACCATTTGCTTCTGTATTCTTTCTTTTCCTACTCACTTTTCCACCCTTTTTCTGAATAGGTACTGGTCCCTCTCCAGCGGACCAAAAATGCTCATCTTGTGAGGGATTGGCATTATTTTTTAAAAGATCCTCAAATTTCTTTTCCATTTTCTTGTCTAAATCAGAAGCAAATTTAATTAGCATCTGGCTAATTTTCTCTTCTAGACTCGTCTCGGGCTGTCTAATTACACCTTCTTCAGTCATCTTAACGCAATTATTTCAAATGGGCACCTACCAGAAATAACAAACCCAAAAGTTAACACCAACAAGACAATAGACCTATAAGCTTTCTGAATAGCTCTCTGAAATAACTCAAATATGTAGAAAACAGCGTGAGCCTCAGTACCCAAATAGACACTCAATGTCACAAGAATGTATTAACACTTCCTCAAATGAACTATCACCAAAAATCCCTTAGAGCGATATATTCACAGCCACAAAATTATTCATGTACTACAATTACAAATGAATCCTACTTGCCACACGCGCCTTAACCAAATCAGCAACCTCCGTGCTAAAATCCTGTCAGATTCTCCCGATCGAGAAACTGACTCGAGCGCACGTCAGCCTCTACATTGAGCGTGTGCGTAAGCCTCATGTCACAGTTGACTTCCTCAATCATTGTACAGCAAGGCTCGTGAACAGGACCATATTGTGACGTCTTTGAGCTTGAACCAGCTCGTGCTATGCAACGGTAAAAGTTTATTTAAACGTTTCAAAACAAGCATTTACTAGAAAAAATGTATGAAACCGTGTTTCTAGAGCAAGCGTGACCCAGTTATAGTTTATTTTCCTCCTCTCTAACCTTCGAAAGGGGAAGAGCTCCACGCGCGGAAGACATGTTAAATTTACGGTCTCAAATCGCTTGCACTAAATGTTTATAAAACAGACAAATATCCTCTACACTGTTCTCTTTTGACCTTGACGTTAAGAGGTTTACACATTGTGGTTAAGAGCTTTCTTTAAAAACCAAAGCTAGAGGTCGAGCTAACGAGAATAAATTACGAAGATTAGTCAAAAATAAAATATATTCAAACTCACTCTCACATAGATTGATTCATTCCATGTACAAACCATCATACTTTAAGATTTTTAAACACAAATAATGACTAATACATTCATGTAATCAAAGAGCGACGGCAAACAAGACTTATCTGTAGGGCAGCAGCAAAAAAGAAGGAAGACGTCTGCACGTTCTGGCTCATTGTTAGTTTTTCATAGAACTTTGTTGTGTTCTATATTCTTTGAAGGTGCTGCTGTGGGTGGCGCAATAAAGAAGATTGCATAATCTTAGCCTCCGGTCTTGCCATAAAACCAGCCTTCAATTGGTAGATTGTCCGATGTCCATTGACCAATGGCCCAACAGCCACTGGGTCGTAGGTGCATGGTTTTCACCAGCCAGCAGAGGCTCTTTTGCCGGAAGCATGATGGCTTATCTGACTCAAAATAGAGCTGGTAAACCGAGAGTTTGACGGACAGGGTACTCCTCCATGTTTGTACCCTGGTCACCAAATGCATAAGGCCCTTAGTGATCTACCCTGCAAGTGAGCGCATAAGTTCCTTCCTTTATTTATTTTAAACCTTTGCCCTAACAGTGAGACAGATTCTAGAGGCACATGTGCAGCGAGCCATGCCATTCTAATTCCATCTTAAGGAATTAGTTGAATATAATATTGCAAAATGTGTGTGCAGAAGTGAGGAGTGAATTCCTCCACCACAGTGGAAAGTTGTCTACATGACCATACAGTGTTGACCTTCCCAAGATTGTGCCCAGCTATAGCAAAGTGTATGTGTGCAACTTCTTGGATGCAGCTAATGAGTAAAATGATGGCTCTCTACCTCTAGCATCAACTCCTCAAAGTGTATAGCAAGGACTTCTAAAAATGATAATTAAATAGCATCACAAGACTTCCAGTTAAAGTCTTGAGAGTCCGTTCACTGTTCTGTGGACTCTGATTTGCACTCTGTAGTGTATCTGTAGTCCTGGGTTCTTGTGCTTGGTGCACAGCTGTCCTGAAGCATGCTTACTGCAGGAGTGTTGTTGATCCTGGATCCTTTATGGGGTGGGGGGGACTGTTAACATATATTCCTTTTCGGTATGACAATTATCTTTTAGAATTCTTTATTCCTTTCTTAGCTTCATATCAGCTGATTTATTTTTGTCTCAGTGTACATTCTATTATTATCTATTTTCCAGCTACTGGGAGAATATGACTGCCTTTGGATGGGGCTGCCCATTCACCTTTCTTTAGGATTATGTAGAGGAGACACTGCCAATTGACAATATGTTCACATTTCCAGTTTCCATAATGTTAGAGTAGCATGCATCACACATTTCCAAAATGGCCTACAATGCACAGATTGCTAGTTTAGATAAAGCTGTTAAGTTATAACTGGTCCAGACGATCTCAGAGCAGTCAAGGGACACTGGGCTTCAATGTTATGAATTGGAGTCGTTTTCCACTGGTGTCTTGGTGCTACAGTACTATTGGACCCAAAATAGAAATGAACAAGGACCCCTCTTTAGTGTATTACGTCGGCAGTCTAGCTGACTGCCCGGGCCCCCGCACCGGATGTGTCGCACCCACCCGCTGTCGCCGGGTATGCGCAGCGCGCTAGAAATAAAGGGGCGTGACCGCTGGAGGTCACTTTGGCGCCCGACCAGCAATCTGTGTGGTGTCCCGTCATTGCGCTCTGCAGCGGCGCGTAGGGCAACGCCGCGCGGCCTACGGAGGGCACTTTGGCCCTCTACATTGGCGACGAGGAGCGGAGCCGAATCCACGCTCCGGCTCCCGCAGCGACACTGCTGAGGGAAGGACACGCCCACATCAAACTCCGGCCGAAGAGCCAGCCCAAAGGAGAACACGGGCGCCGGCAGCAGGACCGCGGAAATCACCGCGATGGCACACGCTGCCCAGGACAAGACACAGGTGATTCACTAGGCCCCCGCATCACCTGGAACGCAGCGCCAACTGCTGCATACACATTGCAGACCCCTGCACAAGTGGATGCTACCGCCCATAAGGTACAACCACGTGACCTGCCACTCACTCGCACCACGCAGTACGAGGCCTGCACTCCTCCTCCCCAGGGAACAACCTGTGCCATGCCCGCGCGCACGGATACGGCGCCACTGGCTCACCCTGTGAAGCAGCGATAATAACGCTAGGTAGCCAGCATCTCTTGTGCCTCAAAGGACATAGACACCTCCCCATCATCACAATGAGGGACAACCCAGGCGAGAACCAGGTGCCAGCCCGCGCGGTCCCACAACACCCCCCCACGGGAGTACTACCACCGTTTAGTGAGGCAGCTGACCCCACCACTCCATTCCCAAGGTAGAAGACGTGGCTCGGACACCTTGAAAATAACTTTATAGCAACCAGGGAAACAGACGGAGCCGTCAAGAGATCGCTCCTGCTCCACTATGCCGGGGAAGAGGTATACCTGCTTTTCAAACACCTCCCAGATGTCGGACCCCCGAATGACTATAACACAGCGGTGGCAGCGCTTAATGCACACTTTGACCCTCAACTGTACCCGGACTTTGAGCGGTTCAAGTTGAGGCAGGCCAGGCAAAGAGAGGGGGAGTCCATAGACACTTCCCACGCGAGGCTGAGATAGCTAGCCAGCACCCACCTCGTGGATGAGAGGGCGGCCGAAGAGATCAGAGCCCAGCTCATCCAGGGAATACGCAGCAAGGTGCTGCGCGGACTCATTCTGCGGCAACCGAATATACCACTGAATGACATACTAGTCATGGCCAGGTCGCACGACCTGTCGGCAGCTGGCGCTGAAGAAATGGACCTCGCGCTCACACGCTCGACCGAAAAGAGGGCTACCATCAAAGTGGAGCGAACTGATGCGATCAAGACACGTGACAGAAGCAACAGCCCAAGGGACCGTCTGCCGCAGCACCCGAGAGGCCAGTGCGGATATTGCGGGCACGAAGAACATCCCCCCCAATCCTGCCCGGCCCAAGGAAAGACGTGCACCAACTGTGGCATACTCAACCACTTCGCGTCGGTGTGCAGGAGGAAAGCCCCGAAGAAAGATGGAAGACGAGCAGCACCCAGGCAGAAGATGGTGCGCCAACTATTGAACCTCTCCATCGCATCCTCACACAGAGGAAGGAAGGATGAATAAACTACTTACCAGGTAGACGATATGTCCTCGGAGGAAGACGACGGAGAGACGTATCTAGTCTCTTTTGCGCAATCACTCAAAAGGAGGAGAAGGCCCCAACCCTTGTGCACTGTGAAGATTGCGGGATCGGATGTTAGCGCAGTAATCGACACCGGAGCATCGGTCAATGTCATGGGGGTTCAGCAATATAACCGGTTGAGACCCAAACCAGAACTCAAGCCCTCCAAAACGAAGATCTTTGCATACGGGAGCGACACAACCCTGCCCCTCAAGGGCAAGATGACCGTACCCATACGGTCCGAAGACAATGAGATCATCATGGAGGTCCACGTTATAAATCAAGAAGTGGATACCCTAATAAGCAGCCATGCAGCCGAAGACCTCAGGCTGATAATGTTTGCGAGGAGTGTGCAAGCGGATCAAACAAAAGACCTACTCAGCCAATTCGCAAACCTGTTCGAGGGGTTAGGACGGATCAAGAAAAGTCCATTCAAGCTGCACATCGATCCTTCTGTCACCCCGACAGCCCTAAGGCACCGGAGGATCCTCTTCCACCTTAGACCGCTAGTGGAACTAGAACTACAAAAGCTGGAAGATCAAGGGGTCATAGAGAAGGTGTCTGGACCCACACCATGGGTGTCTCCCATGGTGATCGCGGAAAAGCCCCGACAGCCGGGGAAGATCAGGCTGTGCATAGACATGCGCCTCCCTAATAAAGCCATCCGGCGCGAACGCCATATCACACCAACGATGGATGACATCGTGGCCGACCTCAACGGTTCCCGATGGTTTTCCAAGTTGGACCTGAATGCCGGCTACCACCAGCTGGTGCTGGCGAAGGAAAGCAGGTACATTACCACGTTCAGTACCCACCTGGGCCTGCGGAGGTACAAGCGCCTAAATTTCGGCATTTTGTCAGCGGCCGAAATCTTCCAAGACACCATCAAGGAGATCCTGTCTGGTCTGCCGGGGGTATTGAACGTGAGTGATGACATCCTCATCCACTCAAGAACTGCAGAGGAGCATTACAAACACCTGAGGGCCACCCTAAAACGACTTCAGGAACATGGAGTCACCCTCCACAAGGAGGAGTGCCTACTCTTCCAAAAACAAATAGAGTTCTTCGGATACACTTTTAATCAGGAAGGAATCCAAGTCAATCTGCGGAAATCTCAGGCAATCAAAGACACCCCGGCTCCTCTGACTGTGTCGGAGGTGAGAAGCTTCCTGGGGATGGCCACATACTGTGGCCGGTTCATCCCCGACCTGGCCACCATCACGGAACCCCTCTGGAATCTCACACACTCTGATGCCACGTGGCAATGGGGAACCCCATAAGAAACGGCGTTCCAGAAGATCAAAAGCACTCTCCTCGACCACACCACGCTGGTGTATTTTGACCCGACCAAGCAGACAGAATTACTAGTCGATGCCAGCCCCGTAGGCCTCGGGGCCGTTCTCACACAGGAGCAGAAGCCAGGGAGATGGGCCTCCCTAGCCTACGCCAGCAAGGCGGTGTCACCCACGGAAAGGCGCTACGCGCAAATTGAAAGAGAGGCGCTGGCCATCCGATGGGCCTGCCGCCACTTCCACCTGTACATATGCGGCCAGCCGTTCCGGGTCATCACCGACCACCAGCCATTGGTGCCCCTGTTCAAAGGGTCGGCACCACACCCACCCCCGCGAATTGAGCGGTGGGCCATCGGGCTCCAACAATACGAGATGGAGGTGGCGTACCAGCCCGGCGCCAAAAATCCTGCTGACTTCCTCTTGAGGCACCCCAGCCCAAAAAGGGAGTGAGGGCGAAGAACCAGAGGCAGAAGCGCTAGAAGCACATCTGAACATGATCTTTACCATCACCTGCCCAAAGGCTCTAACACTGGAGGAGGTGGCCGCCGCAGCAGAACAAGACCCCGTCATCTCCAAGGTTCGTGCAGCAGTCCAAGGGGGGCACTGGCATAACTTTTTACAATCTGCAAACACCTGGTCAGGCCCCGAAAAGGAAAGCCTCATGCAGATGTGGAGGGTCAGAGACGAACTGAGTGTAACCCAAAGCGGGCTTCTGCTGAGAGGCACCCAAATCGTTATCCCAACAGCGCTACAACACCAGGCGACACAGCTAGCTCATGGGGGCCACCAAGGTGTGGAAAAAATGAAACCTCGCATGAGGGAGAAAGTCTGGTTTCCAGGGCTAGAGACCCTAGTCGAAGAGACAGTAAGGAAGTGTCCCGCCTGCCAAATGACGAGTGCATCGGAGAGAACTGCGCCTGTTCACACTGAAGAACATGGAAAGACCCCTTGGGAAAAAGTGAGTCTTGACTTTGGGAGCTTCCCCGATGGCCGAACAACTCTGGCCCTCATCCACAGTTACTCTAAATATCCTATCGTGGAAGTTGTCAACTCCACCGCTTTCTCCCAGGTCGCCCCAGTGCTTGAGAAAATATTTGCAATGTTCGGATGCCCAGGAGAAATCAAAAGTGACTACGGGCCCCCGTTCCAGGGCCATGACCTCCGGGAATTCATGCAACATCATGGAATAAGACACAGGCGCATCACCCAACAGTGGCCCCAAGCCAACGGGGAGATTGAAAGATTTATGAGGACTCTCAACAAAGCTCTTCGCATTGCCGTATCTGAGAACACAGATCCCGAAAGACATTTGCAAATGTTCCTCCAAGAGTACCGGAGCACCCCTCCCAGCACCACCCACCAAGCTCCTTGGTCCCTCATGCTCAAGGGCGCCCGCCGTGACTCCCTTCCCACCTGCCCCGGGTGGTCACCTCCCCCCTTTGATGAAGAAGGCGCCATGAGGCAGAGAGAAAAACAAAATCTAGCTGCCGGCCGGACACGGAGAGCGACAACCCGAACAGTGCAAAGAGGGGACACCGTCATACTGAAGGACAGGAGGCCGGGCGGAAAATTCCGGACTCGGTTCGAGCCAGGCCGGTGGTCGGTAGTTAGCGTGAAAGGAACGATGGTAACAGCAGAAAAAGGAGGGGAAACTGTGACACAGAACATCTCATGGTTCAAACAGGTACCAGCCCCCGCGGCCGAAGCAAGAACCGATGAAGACACGGACATATGGGAACATGATGGGCCACAGCAGGACGACCTCTATGCAAGTCAGCCAGCAAGCCCACCGCCCGTCACACCCCGTGAGGTGGTGCCAGTCAAGACCCCTGTGGCGGCCACAGCAGCCCGAGGACCAGAGGCTCCTCACGACACCCGAGGCGCCCGCTCCAGATATGGACTGAGGGAGAACCCCGGCCCGAGCACACGACTGAGAGACTTTGCCTGCCAAGTAAGTGATCGGCACAGCCGTAATGGAAAAAGAAAAGACTGAGTTGGGATGGGATGTAATAAGTCAGCAGTCTAGCTGACTGCTCCGGCCCCCGCGCCGGATGTGTCGCACCCACGCGCTGACGCCGGGTAGGCGCAGCGTGCTAGAAATAAAGGGACGTGACCGCTGGAGGTCACTTTGGCGCCCGACCAGCAATCTGTGTGGTGTCCCGTCATTGCGCTCTGCAGCGGCGCGTAGGGCAGCGGCGCGCGGCCTAGGGAGGGCACGTTGGCCCTCTAAATTTAGCACTTGAGTCTCTATGGTAACAAGACAGAGCAGTCCAAATGGGAGTATGTTGTTGCAGAGCAGAGTAAGTCTTGCTCTACACCACCTAGTCAAAACAGTCTTATACAGGTGGTGTTGTTGGGAAAATCTCTGAACTCTGTAGGGTATAGATTGCCCCAACCCTCAGAAACATCTACAGTTTTTTGGGGCTTAAGCCTCAAAGGGTGATGCTTGCAACCTACCATATGTATAGGAAATGAAGGAAAAGTAAAGAGGGGCCTCCTATTGTGCTTCATGTACCATATCTTCAGAATGTATCATACCTTCAGAGCAAAGGCAGACAGTGATCATGAAGAAGTGCAGTACCACAGATATGGCGGACTGAACACAGTGGAGGCTGGTGACATCTGAAAGTGGGGAGGCGTAAAAGTTCGGGATGAGTGCTCGGGGCCAGCCAGTGTAGAGAGCAAGCCCGACCATCAAAATGGGGGTTTAGTGGGGGTTGCCAGTGACCAAATGGTGCATTTTCCTGCACATTAGAGAAAGCAAGAAGGAGTATAAAGCAATTGTGAAAGTGCAGACTTAAAATATTGAAACAAATAAAAAAGCTCCATATCGTACTGAATTAAGATTGTTCAACGGTTAGTGTTGTGTGTAAATTCAAATTGTACAGTGCCGCAAGCAAGGTTTGCAATTATCTTTCCTGGACACAGTGTTGTCCCTGCGGTGCTTCATCTGGAGTACATATATATAAATGGTAGGAGCCTCAGTCCGTTCTCTTTATAAGAACCTGTTGTTCACCAAAGCCATTTGTCAAGCCATAAACACTGGCCTCAAGACAGGCTGTAAACTACTTTGGACTCCAGAGAAAAAATTCCATGTCTTCCATGCGCAACTAGAGTGAAGCAAACAGACACCAGGGACCGCCGTCTCCAACTCCAAGGGCTGCTGCCTTGAGGCTTGAGGGCTGGTGAGATTCAAACTGAGCAGTGGCTGCCGGCACTTCCAGCCCGAGCACCAATTTTCACTGACTCCACACAGTCTTCACATAATAATTTTCCCTTTAGCTGAGACATATGTGCCATCAGATTCATTTATGCGCTGATGTGCGAAAGGGCGATAAAAGGAAAACGAATGAGCACCGAGCAGTTTTCGCTTCTTTGAAACAAATGCCTCAAGTGCCACAGACTATTTATAATTTTAGTGCATAGCAATGCCATTGTGGTGATGAATGATGGTGCCAATGCCATGGTGGCAAATGCACACTAAATGTTTCTACTGTCTCTTCGAGGGAGACTCGAAAAGACTAAAGTGAAGACTAGGCCCCAACTGCAGTCTGCGCGCTGTCAGCAGTAAGAAAGTTGCAGAAATAGTCTTAGAAATAACTAACGGCCAACAATCACCACTGCCAAAGTGCCAATCACACTGCATGGCTTGCTTTATAATAAGGCTAGTATCTAAGCCACACACTGCGCGTGTCGGTGTCGCACGAGTAAATATAAATACATGACCTCCGAAATGCCTTCCTTGATTGAGGACAGGGCCAGGCCCGGACAGCATCACTGACTCTCCAAGTCACTCGAGTCTCGCTTCGAGACCCGTCAAACTTCTAAAAGACTAAAGAGCACGCCCCAACGGCAGTCTGTGTGCCATCGGCAGAAATAAACCTCCAGAAATAGTCTTAGAAATAACTAATACCCAGCAATCCCCACTGCCAAAGTGCCAGAACAGTACACTCAACCAGTGTCAATCAAAATCAACTCACACTGACTGAACTTAAATTATATTTGTTATGTGTGAATTTCGTACTTTTTTTTTTACACTGCATCACGGTCTGCACTGCTTCCTTGTGCCAAGCCTCGTGACACGTGCTCTGTCTGACCTGTCTTGACTGACTCAGTCGCTGCCTGTGTGCACTACTGCAGCAACTGCAATGCTTGCCATAGCGGTGCTGGTGGTGGCAAATGCATGCAGCGCACCACGAAGAGTCTCTACTTTGACGAACTAGACGAGAAGACTAAAGCAAGCCCAGTGCTTTAAATGGGAAAAAATAAGTGCAGGTACTCATTAAAATGAGCTAGATGGGTAGTGAGGGGGCGGGGCTAGGGGCGGGGCTAAAGGCAAGACATGATGATACTTCATGACTTCTATATTAGTTGCAGCACATACCAAAACACATGAGAAATGTGTTTATATAAACAAAGCAAGTTAACTCATTACAGAAAATGAAAGAGAAATGCTATAATATGTTAACATTTCCTTTTTTTTGCAATAGATGCACCTTCTTAATGCCATACTGTTAATTGCTGTTGTTTGGCACAAAACTATATATTTTTCAGCACGTGAGTAGGAAGAAACTGAAAATACCCCCACTTCGACCCAAAGCTCTTATGGCACAAAGCAAATGAAGCAAATCATCATGACCCTCCCCAGAAGATAGCTCTTATCTCTTCCATAGATCTATCCATTCATCCTTTCATCCTACCATTTACCTGCTGATGTCTACCATTTACCTGCTGATGTCCACCATTTAACCTTTACATTCTGTCGTCTATTCAGCCTTTCATCCATCATTCAGTTTTTCACCATTCCGTCTGTCCACCCTTCATATACAAACCTATCCATCCATCCAACTCAAAACCTATCCATTCATCCTTTCACTCATCCATCTCTTTATCCACCCTTTCGCTCATTCATCTATCCTTTCGCTCATCTATCCATCAACCCTTTCACTCCTTTATTCCATCCACCCTTTCATTCCATCCACCCTTTCACTCAATCCCTCCTTTCACTCATCCATCCTCCCTCCCTTTCATTCATCCATCCAATCTTTCACTTATCCACCCATCATCCGCCCTTTTATCCAATCATCCACCCTCTTTCACCTAGCAATCCATGCTTTCACTCATCCATCCATCTATACATCCACCCTTGCTCACTCATCCATCCACTCACTCACCCACTGAAAATACCCCCACTTCGAGCCAAAGCTCTTATGGCACAATGTAAATGAAGCAAATCATCATGACGCACCCCAGAAGATAGCTCTTGTCTCTTCCATAGATCTATCCATTCATTCTTTCATCCTACCATTTACCTGCTGATGTACGCCATTTAACCTTTACATTCTGTCGTCTATTCAGTCTTTCATCCAGCATTCAGTTTTCACCATTCCGTCTGTCCACCCTTCATATCCAAACCTATCCATCCATCTCCAAACCTATCCATTCATCCTTTCACTCATCCATCTCTTTATCCACCCTTTCGCTCATTACTTAATCCTTTCGCTCATCTATCCATCAACCCTTTCACTCCTTTATTCCATCCACCCTTTCATTCCATCCACCCTTTCACTCAATCCCTCCTTTCACTCATCCATCATCCACCCTTTCATCCATCCTCCCTCCCTTTCATTCATCCATCCAATCTTTCACTTATCCACCCATCATCCGCCCTTTTATCCAATCATCCACCCCCTTTCACCCAGCCATCCATGCTTTCACTCATCCATCCATCTATTCATCCATCCATCCATCCACCCTTGTTCACTCATCCATCCACTCACTCACCCACCCACCCACCAACCCTCCCTACTATGGTATTTATGAATCTTTGTCGCCGAGCAGACATGTACACACAAAGTGCCACCCATTCTCTTTAAAATACCTCCTGAGAGTGTTTTGATTCTCTCTCTCTTTCTCTCACTTTTTTCTTACAAAAAACAGGCATACGAATGCAGGCAAACACACAAACATAAGCAGGCACACAAAAGACTTGGTATGATGAAAGCCATGTTATACTCTTCACCTACCATGGCTTTTTTAATTGCCACCAGGGCCGGACTGGCCGTAGCCTGATTGCCACTGCCATTTTATTTATTTGAAAGGTTTTATATAGCGCGAACATGACCCGTAAGGGTATCAGAGCGCTGTACAACAGAATGAGGATACGATTGGTCAGTAAAAAAGCAAACACAATAAACATTTGTAGTTAACCAGTACAGTTACAGAAAGGGCAAACCAAACATGTGGAACAAGTAGCCTGGACATAAATTGCATCAAAAATTGCCTCAATGAATGATATGGATGTGCCCTGCTCTCCGTCTACACTGGGTAGAGGTATTACAGACCCAATGTTACCATTTTTTATGAGAGAGCACAAGCACTTAGCACTTAAGCACTTTAGCACTGGTTAGCAGTGGTAAAGTGCACAGAGTCCTTAAGCCAACAAAAATGAAGTCAGAAAAGGGGAGGAGAAAGGAAAAACTCATGGGTGACCCTGCAAAAAGGGCCATTTCCAACAATGTGTTATTTGAAGTCCATGCTAAATTCATTCAGGCGACTCAGTGGAGTTTTAAAAGCAAATGCATACCAGAAGCTCCTTTTAAATCTATAGTATTCAGAGACACTATGGAATAATTTGAACAAAACCAACTTCATTACAAGTTGGCCGATAAATTGGTACAGTAATATAGTACTCAATATGTCTTATACCGGCTGATAAACCAGGTGTGACCTGGAATTATAGCTTTTCTATGTCAGTTAGCATCTATTTAGAAAGGCGTGATAATGCACCAAATTACAGAGGCTGTTTTTTGTGATCAGTAATACTGGGTAAGGTTTTACTGATTATTATTATCTGTAATACCAGTTGGTATTACTGGCATAGTAATACCAACCGGTATTACCACACTCTTGCAAAAAAACATGAAATAACATAAAAAGGCATAAGTCCATCATTTTTGTGAGACAGCTTCACAGTCTGGGAAGAGAGTCTGCCTGGATAGTCTGCTTTCTACACTACGCCCTAATCTCACCCATGAAGTTTGTTTTCTTTAAAGGCTGAATATCACTTGCAGCCTCCTGAAACTTCAGTTAATTTCCATCCTCACATTCTTACAACCATCTGGAAAAAACAATAACCTCATTGCACATTATGGCCACAGTTCGACTAAGGAAAGTCACATCTCGTGAACAAGGAACTACAGTTTCTCACAGAAGAGCTTGTTAAGCAGGAACCTAAGCTCATAGCCCATCTGCTAGGCATAACTACTGCAAAGGTCTGAGACAGGGCTTTAAGTGGGCCGGGTCTCACCTGTGCTCAACACCAGCAGTTTTTTAAAGGAGGCCTCAAAACGGGTCTCTATCGGGCTCTGTTTTGTGCCCTGGCACAGGCGGTCCGTTTTTTTCCGGACTGCAGTGACAGCAGGCACATCGATGTGCGCGTGCTCACACTGCTAACCTCTCATTAGTGGAGAAGTTACGGCATGACTTCATGCCAGGTGAGCGTTTTAGGGGAAGAGAAATCCCTTAAAGAGACTCATTTTCTCTCTGAATTTCCCTTCTCTTTTTGTAACTCGGGAGCAGCAACATTGTCGTGGTGTCACTAGGGCTTTAAGTGGAAGCTTTTTCAATATTATATACAAGCCATAGTTGCTGCTTATTTATCTTATGCAACTAACAACCATTGACAAAGCCAATAGTCCTGATTTGTTGTAGGTGTGATGTTACTTGTTGTATCATATATCTGGATGCAATGACAGAAACAGCAAAATACAAGTCGGGCGGCACACTATGCTACGCCCTTAATTATATTAGCCACGCCCCTTTGAGAGACCCCCCAGTTTTTTCATCCCACTTAAAGCCCTGGTCTGAGAGAATATGTGTAAGAAGTAACAAAAAAAGAAACCCAGTCTATTCTCACCCTGATACTATGGCGACAGACCTGCACTTGACTTGGGACTGGACCACAGGAAGGGGCAGGTGCACACAATCATCAGCTTCACCAGCATAGAGGTGATGATACGTGAAGCAGAAGCAAGAGGTGTCCATACAGCACATTTCAAGGAAAAACGGCATGTGCATGAAGGTAATTATCATGCAAGAGATGGATCCCTGTGAGTGACAGAGGAAGTGGGATCTGCCAATGCTAACTATGTGTTTGCACCTAATCCAGGTCCTCCAGATCACAGCCCATTTCAATGCTTGCAAGTGACACTGCACGGGAGTGCAGTGAACTGGCTTCTACAGGCACAGGTTCTCCACTCAGAGTAAAAAAATACCAAGCCCGTTGTATTTTTTAACATTTCATTTCAGTTCTGCTGTCTGCCATTCTTGGGAGTTTTCGAAAGTGCTTGCTGCAGAAGTGAAGGAGTTAAGAACTGAAAACGTTTCAGCTCCATAACCCGTGCATTGATCGGTGACTTTCACTTATGAGTAATTCATAACATTGGGCTAATGTCTCATTATTTCTATGCGCGTGTAAAGCCTTTTGTGCAGCTTACACGAACGTCTGTCATATTTAGAATCTTCGCAGACGTTCAGGAAATGTTGTCTCAATATTTAATGCAATCAAAATTGTTCTGCATAAGAACCGTTTCTCTACTAAATTAGGGTGAGGCACCTCTGGCTCTTGCTTAACATTTACACTATCAATACAGTAATGCTGGGAGGAGCGAGTAATATAAGACAACTCTTCCCATCGCCGCAGTGGACCCAGTGCAGCACACAGATGCCATGCCACACAAGGCGAGAGCAACGCTGATACCTCAGTTTGTCCTACGACAAGGACGTTTTGCCATACCAACCTATCAGCAGGCGGATAAATGCGTATCAGCATTTTCACAAAAAGAATTCACATTAAATGATATAATTTTTTCCAAAACGGTTAAAGCTGCACCTGACCTTTGAGCTGCACTTGCTTTACTCTCTTAGTACACTGCAATCCAAGTGGTCTATAGAAATGGCTCACAGTTGTTCTTCTACAATAAATGTAAAACCACTGAGAATTAACTACGGCAAAAAACAAGCTCTGTTGTAGGTCCTTACAAGAGAATATCATAATTACCTTGGCATAGTTAATTCTCAATTACATTTATCTGACAGCCTCATGTGAAACACGCATGCTCACTCACACACACACATACAAACAGGAGCATGGGCATGCACACTTTTTGTAAAACTGTGATGTTTTAAGGAAAATGTTGGTGGAAAAATATGCTAACTATATGTGGTGTTGTTGAAATGTATATGAGGCTAGAGTACCATCAAGTGAAGGCTGTGTTTTCGGTAATATACAGTGCAGAGGTATGGTTTCCGTCTGCTTACATGAAACTTCTAAGAATATAGAGCAAGATTTGGAAAGTATTTTTGTGCCTGAGGTAGGGAGCACCATCCAATGTGGTTCGTCACAAATTGTAACTATCTCCGCGGCTGCTAACGCACTGCTTTCGCACTACAAACTACATTTTCTAATGATTATAAAACATTCATTGCCTCATCAGGTTCTCCATGAAAGTTGTGACTCGTTGTATCATGCTCTTTTTGACTACTCCCTCGGAAACCTCTGTCATCCGACACTTGTTTGCACAAATGCACAGGATAGTGTGACTGTGATTGACAGCACAGGGCCTGAACGGACCCTGCTCTGTCAAACACAGCATGATGGTGAGCACCCAGCAATTATTCAAATGAGCCCTGCTGAATAGCTCAGCTGGGGCTCAGATCGGGGATACAGAAGTGGCGCCTTGGCTGCCAGAGACACCTTCCACTCCGGCTCACCAGCACTCACAGCCAATAAGCCTACCTTTTCATGAGTACCGGTACTCTCCTCGGCAGAAGAGAAGTGCCGGTACTCAGAGTGATAAATCTAAGAAGTGCCGGTACTCAGTACCGGTGAGTACCGGCCCATTTAAAGCACTGAGCAAGCCTCAAGGGCAGAAACGAAGGGCCAATCACTGCATGGCTTAATAAAGCCAGGCAGTGATTGGACAATAGCTCAGTCGACCTGAACAGAACCTCCCAGCCCAGCGCTGCCTCAGTGCACATTAGAGGCCTGGTAACCGTGTCTTCTCGAGTCAATCCAGACACTGCTATCTTGATTTTGTTATCAACACAGCATGAGAGCAGTGCCAGGATTGGATTGGGCAGGCGAAGTTAGCGCTCATTAGGAGACCGGGGGGGGCTGCTCACTCATTGAGCATGTGAAAGAGGCCTTTAGTGCACGTTAGGCTGGCCACAGAAAGGCTGCTGTCCAAACGGACACTGCCACTTTCAAAATTGAGTCAGTGAGTGACTGCAGTGCAACTGCGCAAGGTAGGTGAATGTGGAGTCAGACACTGGCTGTCAAATATTTTTAAGCCCCTCCCACCTTACTCAGAAATTTACAACAACTGGTCCGTGGTGGCTGAAACAAGCTGACCGCTGGGCCAGGAAAAAAAATCAATGGAGTATTTTTTAATCTTTAATACTGGGGGCACAAATATGGGCCATGGGGGCCACAAATTTAGGGGGGCGACGCCCCAACGCCCTCAAAGTGGAACCGCTCCTGACTGAACAAATGTACAATGTCAATAGACTTTTTTTTCAGGGAGTACAGGTAAAAGGTCTATCCACTATATATAACCGTAGACTAGACAGCTGTATACTATCAAACTGATGCATTTTGATTGGTTCCTAGATGTGAATACCTACTGAGGAGATTCATAGCTAGTACCTAAGATAAGGCTCATCATATCATCAATCCACATATCATTACACGTTTGTATGCTGACAGCTTCCTGTAAAGATCAGAGAATCTAAGAAAGAACTATGGTGTTTACCTAGCTCACAGAATGTGTCTGCACTGACAGACATGCTGCAGGAGAATGTAGCTTTAGAATTATTAATCCCCACAAAGCTAGGTTACTCCAGCCTGCCCCATAGAAAATAATTTAAATTCAACAGTTGCTGTTTCATATTGTGACATGGCGTCACGCTATGTCTTACTTTTGTCATGAATAGAGAATGTGTTGTGAAGTGAGACGGAGACACAGTTGAGGTAGCAGGAGTAGTATTTATTGCGGTACAGAGAGCCGTCCCAGCTGGTACCAAACACAGGCAGTAACTGCCATGAACAGAACACTCAGGGCAGGACGTCTGCCAACACTCTAGATGACATCACGGAGTATCACATCACCACACCTCCCTCTTTTGATAAAATAACTATGGGATAGAGAAAGGGTACAATATGTCAGAAGGAAAATGAACTGGTGAGTACAGAAAGCAGGGTGAAGAGCAAAGTAATTAAACTTATACATAGTCTTGTAATTTTCGTGGTCTAACCAGGATTCTGGTGCTTCTCCTAACGCCATCCCCCTTCAACATTTTGATTGTTTTCACCAGTTTCAGAATGAATACAAGGATCTTTTGCGACACGGGAAGTACTCCACCAACTTCCATTAGACAACTTAACAGCATTCTTACGGATTTCTACAATTCGTTGTGATTCTAGAAATTTAGACAAACCTTTTCTTACTGAGTTAGGATTTTTGACCCTGACCCAATCTCCAACACGGAGTCTAGGAATTTCTTTCGTGGTGGAGAATTGATGAGATTTAGAACAAGCTTCAGTGGAAGTTTTCTTGGCAGATTCCCACATACACCTCATGTTGCAACCTTGATGAAATGATTTGACCATCCAGAAGGGATATACGTGGGAGGAAGCTTTTCTACCCCTCATAAGTTCGAAAGGAGAAAAATTGGTAGCAACGTGAGGTGCGATAAGACCAGACAAGATCCTTCACAGCTTGAAAAACACAGGACTTTGATCTAAAGGCTGCTTGCACGCACTCCACTACGACCCTGTTAAACCTCTCAGTTTTGCCGTTGCTTTGTGGATGGTAAAGCGGAGTCCTGGTGTGTTTGATGCCACAAGAGTGCAGAAATGAGTTCATTTCTTCTGAAACGAATTGAACACCATTATCGGTCAAAATTTCCTCGGGATAACCTTCCCTGAGAAAGATGGCATTCAAACAGTTAATAACACTCTTGGAATTGGGTGTGGTAATGGGTTCGACCTCCACCCACCTGGACAGATGATCAATGAGTACTAAAAAATATTTGGAATTGGAAGGGAGAACATGAAACGGTCCAAGAAAGTCCATACCAAGTCTTTGCCAAGCTCTGCCAGGCGGGGGTACAGGAGATTCAACTGTGCCTTCGAGTACCAAGACTTTGTCACTGGCATTACAGCGTGAACATTGCCGAACTAGATCATTAATTTGCGTGTCCATCCTAGGCCACCAGAAGTCAGCTCTGACTTTCCTCTTTGTGATAGTTGCTCCCAGATGACCAGAATGTGCGGCTAGGATGATCTTTTCTCGGTAGGAAGAAGGAGGAATGAGTTTATCACCTCTGACAACTTTCCCACCTTCCATTGAAAGTTCGTCACAAACTTTCCAGAACATCTGTAGATCTGCTGAGAGACACCTCTCTTTGGGCCAACCTTTCTTAATTAAAGAAGCGACTTCTTTGAGAATGGGATCCTTGTCAATCTCCACAATCCAATCTTCTTCTGCAAAGGACAAGTTATCTTGGCCAATAAGTGCCACAAAACACTCTTCGATGTCAGTTTCCCATTCATGTTCATCGGTGTCTGAAATAGGGAGTCTTGATAGACAGTCCGCTCTACAGTTCTTTCCTCCAGGGATATATTCTACAGTGAAAGTGTATTCTAGGAGTTTCGTGGATAAACGTGCTAAGCGAGCGGTGGTGCGTTTGACGTTTTTCCCAGAAAGGATATCAACTAGAGGGCGATGGTCAGTCTTGAGAATGAATGATCTGCCCCATACATATTGTTTGAATTTTTCAACACTCCAAACGCAGGCTAAAAGTTCTTTTTCAATAACGGAATATTTCCGTTCAACAGGACGAAGAGTCCTGGAAGCAAATCCCACTGTATGCTCTTTACCATTGGCATATTGTGAAAGGACAGCTCCCAGACCATACTTTGAAGCGTCAACAGTAACAATGGTTTGCTTTCCTTCTATAAATGCTTGCAATGCAGGAGCTTGAACTATGTGGTCTTTGATCAGCTGGAAACCTTTTTGACACTCCTCGGACCATTCATAAGTTGCTCCTTTCTTTAGTAGCGCCCTGAAGCACTCTGTGGTCTTTGCAAAATCTTTCATAAACTTAGAATAGAATTCACAAAGACCAAGAAAGGACATAAGTTGTTCCTTATTTTGGGGAGAAGGTGCATCAACTATGCTTTTTATTAGACCAGGTCTGGGCTTGATGCCGTGTTCGGAGATGACATGGCCTAAGTACTCGATTTCTTTAACTTTGAAAGTACATTTGCTTTTTTGTAAGGTGACACCTCTGTTTGCCAGAACGTTGAATACTTGGTCAATGACAGAGTCATGCTCGTCTTCACTTTTCGTGAATATGAGAATGTCGTCTTGGAAAACAACAACGTGGGGATTGTGATGGAACATCTCAGTCATTAATCTTTGGAATACGGCAGCAGCCGATGCGAGACCAAAGGGAAGGCGACAAAATTGAAATACACCATCTGGAGTAACGAAAGCTGTGAGGTGTCGGGACTGAGGATGTAGCTCGACTTGATGGTAGGCAGCCTTAAGGTCAAGTTTCGTGTACCATGAAGAGGAACCTACTTTGGCTATGAGGTCTTCAATGCGTGGGAGGGGAAAGCCGTCAACCCAGATGGCTTCGTTAAGGCTCCTCAAGTCGACACACATCCTCAGGTCCCCAGACCTCTTCTTGGCCAAAACAATGGGTGAAAGCCAGAGAGTAGACTCAACCTTCTCGATTACACCCTGGTCACATAATGTTTGTAAATGCTTTGAGAGGTCACCTCTAATGCTCAAAGGTACATTGCGCAGTTTATGCTTGATGGGCATGGCATTTTCTTTAATTTTAATGAAGTGTTGGAAGTTCGTGATTTTGCCTAGACGGTCCTCAAAAATATTACTGTACTTGTGTTCCCAATCATTTGTGGGTTGAGTATTGGACCTAGAACCAGTATCACTAGTGGTAGAAATGTAATTGTGGTTAGATTGATGGTCAATAAAAACTGGATTGGGGGAACCAGGTTTGATAGTTAGACCAAACTCAGCTTGATGGATAAGACCAAGAACATTGATCCCACGTTTAGCCACATATACTTTACCACTGATGACTACTCCAAGAACACTTATTCTAGCCCAGAAGTAGCCTTAGCAAATCAATCCTACTTCCTTCAAAGGCTACAGTAAGTATGTCAGGAGGTAACAAACTCTTAGTGGACCAAAATGTTATGTACTTGTCATGAGACACAATCGTGATGCGTGCTCCTGTGTCAACCAGGAGTTGAATATGACTGGTCTCAATAGTAACATCAACTTCGGGATCTGGAATGTATTGCATAGTACATTTGTCAGAACAGTTCTTGACTATTACCACATACTCTTGGTCCGTGACATCATCATCATATTGATCATCTTGATCGTAATCATTAAGTACACATCTTACACTTCTTCTTCTTCCTCCCATACAAACGTTTTGTAAATGACCCATTTTACCACATTGGCCACACTGTTGGTTAATAGCAGGACAGTTTTTGAAAGAAGAAACATGCATGGATGACCCACACCTATAACAACTCATTCTGAAATTAGATTGTCTGTTAGGTGTGTAGGTTTTTCCACCTCTGTTCAGTGTAAGTTCCTCCCACCTCTGAATGATCCTCTAGAGATGTTTGGAAAAGCAGAAGAAGAAAAGGGAATATTTGTAGAAACGGCACCAGATATACTGGAATTGGATAGAGCAGATTCAAGTTGCTTGGCATCTTCCATTGAATTTTCAATGCTCTTGGCAATGTCCACTGCTTCATCTAGAGTGGGTCTTCACAAGTGAGTAACTTTTCTTGGATCTTTTGCAGTAGCACCGTGCCACGAGTTGGTCCCTTACGAGTTGAGAAGTGAAATTGTCGAAATCGCATTTTTGCAGCAAGGACTTTTATAGCTGTAATGAAAGTGTTTATACTCTCATTAGGTTTTTGTGTTCTCGTGAAAAATTTATATCTATGTACAACAATGTTTTTAGTTTTCGTAAAATATTTGTCCAATTGCCTTACTGCTATTTTGAATTCATCAGGATCTTCTCCTTCAGGTGGTTCATAGAGAGGTAGATGGTCAAACACATTTTGCCCCTCGACCCCAAATGATAATACATAAGATTCTTTCTTCCTCTCCGGTCTGAATCTTTGACCATCAATTGCGCCAAGATATGCCTTGAATGATCTGATCCACAGTTTCCATTCAAGTTGCGGTTCTCCGGGTTCTTGTAAGAAAGGCGCAGGGGCTGTAACGCTCTGCATGTCTGTGAGAATGGAATAAGGAAGAAGAAGAATGTAGATAAAGAGAAAAAGAAAGGGAGCTAAGAGAGAAAAAAGAAATGAAAAAGAAAAGAGAGAAAAGAGAGAAAACCCCTAAAAATGTTGTGTGTGTATCACAGAAGTAACACACTGAATAAAGATTTAGTTGAAGATGCAGTTCACATTTGAGCCTCTGGGTGGCAGTCTCGCATTGTGAAGATATTTTTCCCTTAAAAATGGATGCAAGACAACTGTGTGTGTCTTGTAAATAGGAACAGTAATAAAAATATGGAGTCACACGATGAAAAATGCTGTGCGTGTCAGCGAAATTGCAGGAAGGTATGACACGCAAAAGAGCTGTGCGTGTCAGCGCAGTGCGAAGAAAAGTAAATTTCCTTAATAATGAAAATGTAAAGCCAGGCGTCAAAACGATCTGCTCAGCCAGTAACTGCTCTGTTTTACTGAGAAGGTGTTTGAATTCCTTTCAATGGTTCCTAGCGCTGCAACGTTGCCACAAGTAGGGGGAAATAAAAACTTTATAGATGGTGGACAACGTGGTTGGCAAAGCGGACACCAGTCTAGATGAGGGATGCCAATCTCAAAATGGTGGCACGATCCCTTACGTTGGTGCCGGGTGGCTCAAAACCCGCTTGTCCGGTAGTGCGGTACGAAGCGTAAGCTTTCACCTAGGAAGCCGGGAACCAGCAGCGCTTTGCGGAGTGCGGGTAAGGGCTCGAGCTTCCTATCTTTTTGGTGTTTCAAAATGAAGGATGGCGGTTCTGTGCGTTTTTGCAGGCTTGAGTGAAGGATGAATGTTGTGAGGGTTCACAGCTCCACTCCTTTTCGCCCATGGATACGATTGTAAAAGCACCTTTTAAGGTCCGCTTTGTCGTGCTGGTCAATGCGTGATCTCAGCACACGCGCTGCAGAAACACTAATCTTGTAAATAATGCGCTTTTAAATGGGTACGGCTCTCTGTACGTTACGCAGGGGTGCCTTGGCCGGGAGTGAGTAAAAGTAAAAAAAAAATGTACTCACAGCTGCGTTCCGACGGGAAAAGGCTATAAATACTTGTAGGAAGTCCCGCGAAGGTCATCAGCAAACGGAGGTGGCTGTGGGTGTATCCCGTCTTCTGTCGCCACTGTTGTGAAGTGAGACGGAGACACAGTTGAGGTAGCAGGAGTAGTATTTATTGCGGTACAGAGAGCCGTCCCAGCTGGTACCAAACACAGGCAGTAACTGCCATGAACAGAACACTCAGGGCAGGACGTCTGCCAACACTCTAGATGACATCACGGAGTATCACATCACCACACCTCCCCTCTTTTGATAAAATAACTATGGGATAGAGAAAGGGTACAATATGTCAGAAGGAAAATGAACTGGTGAGTACAGAAAGCAGGGTGAAGAGCAAAGTAATTAAACTTATACATAGTCTTGTAATTTTCGTGGTCTAACCAGGATTCTGGTGCTTCTCCTAACGCCATCCCCCTTCAACATTTTGATTGTTTTCACCAGTTTCAGAATGAATACAAGGATCTTTTGCGACACGGGAAGTACTCCACCAACTTCCATTAGACAACTTAACAGCATTCTTACGGATTTCTACAATTCGTTGTGATTCTAGAAATTTAGACAAACCTTTTCTTACTGAGTTAGGATTTTTGACCCTGACCCAATCTCCAACACGGAGTCTAGGAATTTCTTTCGTGGTGGAGAATTGATGAGATTTAGAACAAGCTTCAGTGGAAGTTTTCTTGGCAGATTCCCACATACACCTCATGTTGCAACCTTGATGAAATGATTTGACCATCCAGAAGGGATATACGCGGAGGAAGCTTTTCTACCCCTCATAAGTTCGAAAGGAGAAAAATTGGTAGCAACGTGAGGTGAGGTGCGATAAGACCAGACAAGATCCTTCACAGCTTGAAAAACACAGGACTTTGATCTAAAGGCTGCTTGCACGCACTCCACTACGACCCTGTTAAACCTCTCAGTTTTGCCGTTGCTTTGTGGATGGTAAAGCGGAGTCCTGGTGTGTTTGATGCCACAAGAGTGCAGAAATGAGTTCATTTCTTCTGAAACGAATTGAACACCATTATCGGTCAAAATTTCCCGGGATAACCTTCCCTGAGAAAGATGGCATTCAAACAGTTAATAACACTCTTGGAATTGGGTGTGGTAATGGGTTCGACCTCCACCCACCTGGACAGATGATCAATGAGTACTAAAAATATTTGGAATTGGAAGGGAGAACATGAAACGGTCCAAGAAAGTCCATACCAAGTCTTTGCCAAACTCTGCCAGGCGGGGGTACAGGAGATTCAACTGTGCCTTCGAGTACCAAGACTTTGTCACTGGCATTACAGCGTGAACATTGCCGAACTAGATCATTAATTTGCGTGTCCATCCTAGGCCACCAGAAGTCAGCTCTGACTTTCCTCTTTGTGATAGTTGCTCCCAGATGACCAGAATGTGCGGCTAGGATGATCTTTTCTCGGTAGGAAGAAGGAGGAATGAGTTTATCACCTCTGACAACTTTCCCACCTTCCATTGAAAGTTTGTCACAAACTTTCCAGAACATTTGTAGATCTGCTGAGAGACACCTCTCTTTGGGCCAACCTTTCTTAATTAAAGAAGCGACTTCTTTGAGAATGGGATCCTTGTCAATCTCCACAATCCAATCTTCTTCTGCAAAGGACAAGTTATCTTGGCCAATAAGTGCCACAAAACACTCTTCGATGTCAGTTTCCCATTCATGTTCATCGGTGTCTGAAATAGGGAGTCTTGATAGACAGTCCGCTCTACAGTTCTTTCCTCCAGGGATATATTCTACAGTGAAAGTGTATTCTAGGAGTTTCGTGGATAAACGTGCTAGCGAGCGGTGGTGCGTTTGACGTTTTTCCCAGAAAGGATATCAACTAGAGGGCGATGGTCAGTCTTGAGAATGAATGATCTGCCCCATACATATTGTTTGAATTTTTCAACACTCCAAACGCAGGCTAAAAGTTCTTTTTCAATAACGGAATATTTCCGTTCAACAGGACGAAGAGTCCTGGAAGCAAATCCCACTGTATGCTCTTTACCATTGGCATATTGTGAAAGGACAGCTCCCAGACCATACTTTGAAGCGTCAACAGTAACAATGGTTTGCTTTCCTTCTATAAATGCTTGCAATGCAGGAGCTTGAACTATGTGGTCTTTGATCAGCTGGAAACCTTTTTGACACCTCGGACCATTCATAAGTTGCTCCTTTCTTTAGTAGCGCCCTGAAGCACTCTGTGGTCTTTGCAAAATCTTTCATAAACTTAGAATAGAATTCACAAAGACCAAGAAAGGACATAAGTTGTTCCTTATTTTGGGGAGAAGGTGCATCAACTATGCTTTTATTAGACCAGGTCTGGGCTTGATGCCGTGTTCGGAGATGACATGGCCTAAGTACTCGATTTCTTTAACTTTGAAAGTACATTTGCTTTTTTGTAAGGTGACACCTCTGTTTGCCAGAACGTTGAATACTTGGTCAATGACAGAGTCATGCTCTGTCTTCACTTTTCGTGAATATGAGAATGTCGTCTTGGAAAACAACAACGTGGGGATTGTGATGGAACATCTCAGTCATTAATCTTTGGAATACGGCAGCAGCCGATGCGAGACCAAAGGGAAGGCGACAAAATTGAAATACACCATCTGGAGTAACGAAAGCTGTGAGGTGTCGGGACTGAGGATGTAGCTCGACTCTGATGGTAGGCAGCCTTAAGGTCAAGTTTCGTGTACCATGAAGAGGAACCTACTTTGGCTATGAGGTCTTCAATGCGTGGGAGGGAAAGCCGTCAACCCAGATGGCTTCGTTAAGGCTCCTCAAGTCGACACACATCCTCAGGTCCCCAGACCTCTTCTTGGCCAAAACAATGGGTGAAAGCCAGAGAGTAGACTCAACCTTCTCGATTACACCCTGGTCACATAATGTTTGTAAATGCTTTGAGAGGTCACCTCTAATGCTCAAAGGTACATTGCGCAGTTTATGCTTGATGGGCATGGCATTTTCTTTAATTTTAATGAAGTGTTGGAAGTTCGTGATTTTGCCTATACGGTCCTCAAAAATATTACTGTACTTGTGTTCCCAATCATTTGTGGGTTGAGTATTGGACCTAGAACCAGTATCACTAGTGGTAGAAATGTAATTGTGGTTAGATTGATGGTCAATAAAAACTGGATTGGGTGAACCAGGTTTGATAGTTAGACCAAACTCAGCTTGATGGATAAGACCAAGAACATTGATCCCACGTTTAGCCACATATACTTTACCACTGATGACTACTCCAAGAACACTTATTCTAGCCCAGAAGTAGCCTAGCAAATCAATCCTACTTCCTTCAAAGGCTAC
Source organism: Calotriton arnoldi (assembly GCA_963921515.1). Lineage (NCBI taxonomy): Eukaryota > Metazoa > Chordata > Amphibia > Caudata > Salamandridae > Calotriton > Calotriton arnoldi. Next base: position 88,597 of record CAWUFW010015197.1, on the reverse strand, counting down.
AGTAAGTATGTCAGGAGGTAACAAACTCTTAGTGGACCAAAATGTTATGTACTTGTCATGAGACACAATCGTGATGCGTGCTCCTGTGTCAACCAGGAGTTGAATATGACTGGTCTCAATAGTAACATCAACTTCGGGATCTGGAATGTATTGCATAGTACATTTGTCAGAACAGTTCTTGACTATTACCACATACTCTTGGTCCGTGACATCATCATCATAATGATCATCTTGATCGTAATCATTAAGTACACATCTTACACTTCTTCTTCTTCCTCCCATACAAACGTTTGTAAAATGACCCATTTTACCACATTAGCCACACTGTTGGTTAATAGCAGGACAGGTTTTGAAAGAAGAAACATGCATGGATGACCCACACTCTATAACAACTCATTCTGAAATTAGATTGTCTGTTAGGTGTGTAGGTTTTTCCACCTCTGTTCAGTGTGAAGTTCCTCCCACCTCTGAATGATCCTCTAGAGATGTTTGGAAAAGCAGAAGAAGAAAAGGGAATATTTGTAGAAACGGCACCAGATATACTGGAATTGGATAGAGCAGATTCAAGTTGCTTGGCATCTTCCATTGAATTTTCAATGCTCTTGGCAATGTCCACTGCTTCATCTAGAGTGGGTCTTTACAAGTGAGTAACTTTTCTTGGATCTTTTGCAGTAGCACCGTGCCACGAGTTGGTCCCTTACGAGTTGAGAAGTGAAATTGTCGAAATCGCATTTTGGAGCAAGGACTTTTATAGCTGTAATGAAAGTGTTTATACTCTCATTAGGTTTTTGTGTTCTCGTGAAAAATTTATATCTATGTACAACAATGTTTTTAGTTTTCGTAAAATATTTGGTCCAATTGCCTTACTGCTATTTCTGAATTCATCAGGATCTTCTCCTTCAGGTGGTTCATAGAGAGGTAGATGGTCAAACACATTTTGCCCTCGACCCCCAAATGATAATACATAAGATTCTTTTTCCTCTCCGGTCTGAATCTTTGACCATCAATTGCGCCAAGATATGCCTTGAATGATCTGATCCACAGTTTCCATTCAAGTTGCGGTTCTCCGGGTTCTTGTAAGAAAGGCGCAGGGGCTGTAACGCTCTGCATGTCTGTGAGAATGGAATAAGGAAGAAGAAGAATGTAGATAAAAGAGAAAAAGAAAGGGAGCTAAGAGAGAAAAAAAAGAAATGAAAAAGAAAAGAGAGAAAAGAGAGAAAACCCCAAAAATGTTGTGTGTGTATCACAGAAGTAACACACTGAATAAAGATTTAGTTGAAGATGCAGTTCACACTTGAGCCTCTGGGTGGCAGTCTCGCATTGTGAAGATATTTTTCCCTTAAAAATGGATGCAAGACAACTGTGTGTGTCTTGTAAATAGGAACAGTAATAAAAATATGGAGACACACGATGAAAAATGCTGTGCGTGTCAGCGAAATTGCAGGAAGGTATGACACGCAAAAGAGCTGTGCGTGTCAGCGCAGTGCGAAGAAAAGTAAATTTCCCTTAATAATGAAAATGTAAAGCCAGGCGTCAAAACGATCTGCTCAGCCAGTAACTGCTCTGTTTTACTGAGAAGGTGTTTGAATTCCTTTCAATGGTTCCTAGCGCTGCAACGTTGCCACAAGTAGGGGGAAATAAAAACTTTATAGATGGTGGACAACGTGGTTGGCAAAGCGGACACCAGTCTAGATGAGGGATGCCAATCTCAAAATGGTGGCACGTTCCCTTACGTTGGTGCCGGGTGGCTCAAAACCGGCTTGTCCGGTAGTGCGGTACGAAGCGTAAGCTTTCACCTAGGAAGCCGGGAACCAGCAGCGCTTTTGCGGAGTGCGGGTAAGGGCTCGAGCTTCCTATCTTTTTTGGTGTTTCAAAATGAAGGATGGCGGTTCTGTGCGTTTTTGCAGGCTTGAGTGAAGGATGAATGTTGTGAGGGTTCACAGCTCCACTCCTTTTTCGCCCATGGATACGATTGTAAAAGCACCTTTTTTAAGGTCCGCTTTGTCGTGCTGGTCAATGCGTGATCTCAGCACACGCGCTGCAGAAACACTAATCTTGTAAATAATGCGCTTTTAAATGGGTACGGCTCTCTGTACGTTACGCAGGGGTGCCTTGGCCGGGAGTGAGTAAAAGTAAAAAAAAAATGTACTCACAGCTGCGTTCCGACGGGAAAAGGCTATAAATACTTGTAGGAAGTCCCGCGAAGGTCATCAGCAAACGGAGGTGGCTGTGGGTGTATCCCGTCTTCTGTCGCCACTGTTGTGAAGTGAGACGGAGACACAGTTGAGGTAGCAGGAGTAGTATTTATTGCGGTACAGAGAGCCGTCCCAGCTGGTACCAAACACAGGCAGTAACTGCCATGAACAGAACACTCAGGGCAGGACGTCTGCCAACACTCTAGATGACATCACGGAGTATCACATCACCACAGAATGTTAGCATTCTAGATGCTCAACACAACAACTCTGGTGAAGCTAGATTAGAATACTGGCAAATCCACTGCCGAATGACTGCTGCTGTTGAGATTGTGTGTTTCACTCGGCATACTGTCTTTTATTTTTCACATGGATGAGAAACATATTTGAGAATCTGAAGTTTCTGTGCCCTAATTTCAACCTTCTGCAGCACAACCTATAATTTCCATGCCACAAGTAAAGCCCTCCTTTTGTTAATTTACTGCAGGATCTTGCACAGTAAATGCTTTTAATTCTGCAGCCACACTTCCAGCAACATGGGGTTCAAAGGTACCCCACTTTTATCTTGAATATAATGTTTGCATTTTAGATCACTTTAAATTCTAGACCAGTAGCTAATCATAATTTCCATAAGATAATTATAAGAGAAAACAGTTATCTCTCAAAGGTTGTTCATCAGATCTCAGCAAAGGCTCAACATTTTTCAGAGGGTGAAATCATCTTACAACTCAGCACAATTTCTAAAATTAGTATGGCACCACTAATAAATCATTTAGATTGTGACTAAAATCTGTTCTCACACTTCCGTTTTTGTGACCATTCCCCGAAACAGTCATTCACTACAATGCATTTCGAAGGAAGAAAATGTCAAAGCCTCATCAACAAAAAAATTACAAATACAGCTTCTTGTAATCTTCCACCTAATTAGTGCCAGTTTACAATAAACCTTCTAATGAACAACATTGTGAATTTCTACCCACATTTTAAGGGTTTGATGATCAAAAGCCATATTATACAAGGGGGAAGGCACTCCCAAGCAGGTCTTCAGTGGGGCGGAGTAGGGTCTTTGGCTTTGCCTCGAGCCCTCTGATCAGAAACCTGTTAATAACTACTTAGAAGTGTTCTCTCCTTTGAATAATGTTGCTTAAATATTGCTTAAATAGACAGTCTCCTCAGAACTTTGTAAGAGGGTACTAGCTAGTCTCCACATTGGGCGGAGGGGACACAATGGTTTACCTCTAATCCCGGAGAGGCCATTGCCTTGCTGACGCAACATCATAGCGATATGGAGCAACCTCCAGTAGCTTTACAGAGGTCGGTGCCATTGGGGAAAAATGTGGTAAGCATGGAAATTTGAAAAGGGGTATAGGGGCATAGCTGTCCGCACAGAGGACACTTTTGTCCTTACAAACCTTTAATGAGAAACGTAGCAGTTTCTGGACCCTGCAGGTAATAGTCCCACAATTGTGGATCTATAATTTCGGATTACATTAATTTCGGATACAGAATTTCGGATTTACCTTAATTTCAGAAAGCATGTTGCATAGGTAAGTTAATCAATACAATTAGAGTCTGATTTCCAATTCTTCGAAATTTTGCAGTCTGAAACTTTTGTAACTGACTTTCAGGCGCAATAGAAATTGCTTTTATTGATCAGAACATTTCCTAATCGTTTCTTTCCATTTCGACCTATTCCAACAAGAGAAAAGTTCTGATTATTGCACATCACCTCGCTATGATCATTGTCCAGTTGTACATGACAGGCATAGTAATGCAGAACAGCCAGTTGTAATAGGTGTTGCCTGATGGATCGATGACCATAACCTCTTTTTTCGGTCTAGACAGGGATGAAAACAAAAGGCATTATTAGAGAGTCACAAACTGGAACACACAACTACTTTAAAACTGAAAAGAGCACCCTGTGATTACTTTTGGATTATCTGGTTTATTAATTATATGACTTTTTACGAATGAAGTTAATTGGTGTTCTCTGGTGTATTCCATTTGTCTATGTCATTCAATGATTCCACCATACTTAACATGTCCACTTCATCATTCATTTTTAGAAGCAAGTGCATGTTTTCACTTCCAAAACATCGCAAAAAATGTCTGCTTAACAATCCCCCTTTGACTGCTTACTCTTTTAGATGTCTTTCTCTGTTTCTTTGAGTCTTACAATCCATACTCCTCCATTGTCCTATTACCAATGTAGCGATAATATTCTTTGATTTTTGCATTCTACACTCACCTATTTGCAAAAGCGACAAAACAGCAATTTTTCTTTTTTATTAATAGGGTTTTGAACAATAACCATACATCTAGCAACATGACGAATATTTGTAGCTTTATACAATAAAATCCAGGCCGAAACGAAATTGAATATTCCGTTTTTGCATGGCTTTCACCGTTCCATTTGTGAAAAACACCCATCTTTTCTGTCATCACGAATTTGCGAGGCTTTTTAATAATTCTGACGATAACTGCATGTTTCAGGTTAGGGTATAGTTGGAAATTGCTGGAAATTGATTATTTGAGTTACAAAATGACCACTATTTTTGGTCTAGGTATGATGTGGTAAACAAGGGTTTAAAGGATTTGATGGTTAAGGTATTATGACTAGTGTTTGGAAAAAATATCAACTTGTAAATATCGGGAGACAGAAATATTGGAAATAAAATATTGTGATATATAAATATAGTTGACAAGAATATCGTTTTATGAGGTAAGTAATATCGTTTTAAATAATATTGAGGATTTTAATATCATTTTCAGAAATAAAGTGGTTACAAATATCGTTTTCTAATTATTTTAATTGGTTTTAGGGGATATATTAATTTTATGCGTTACTATTGTTTATGCTCCAAAAAACAGTGCGGTGCTAAGTGACATTCGTGAATAAAGGGCACAAGTGCTTATTTACAACATATACGATTTAGAGGCTGATTTAAGCAGGGTTTAAACAGCAAGACTCAAAATTAGAGTTCGCTGTGTGAAAATATATATCATCAATATAATTCCACTAGTAAAAAGACAACGTTTCGACCCCACACAATTATAAAAGGGGTCATCATCAGGATCAAGATGGTAGCAGCCAACACAGCACGGTGACTGAATGACACAAATTTATTTGAAAAATGTGGGACTCAATCGTCCTTGATGTCAACATCATGCAGAGATTGGTGAAACAGTCCCAATTAATTTCAAAGCTGTGGCCGAAACAATAGGGAAGGATTTGCCTCTTGTAAACAGGGTGTCTTGTAAGCAGGGCCTGTGTTTAAATTGAAAAACAGAGGCCTTCAGTAACTTTTTTTATGGAGAATGATGCAGGTGCGTTTGTGGAGATGTGTAGTACTGGTTAATATGATATACCTTTGTTGAGGGGCATGATGAAGCTTCTGTGATGGAACTGCTGTAATTCAACTTACTTGCCTCACCGTTCTAATCTCTTGGAGAGCGGATAGACTAGCAAAACGTCCATCCAATTCTAAAATGATGAAACGTGTTTATGACTTTTTAAGAAGCCTGATTTGCTTAGTAAACAATTATAGAAGTTAATTTTATGACTGCTTTCTCACTAATTCATTTATTTAAAGGTTCTAAAACATATTTAGGAGATTTATTTTTAAAACAAATTTGATTGGTTGCTTACTTTGGACTTTTGGGTAGAATTATGCTTGCTTTTATAAAGTTTAAATAATGACAGATTATTTTAATGTTTTTCATAGGTTTGATGCAGGTTTACAAAATAACGTGAAGCAATTTATTTTTAACATCCAAAATGACATGACTTTGGGGTAGGGGTTGGGGCAAAGGCTTTGGGAATTTCATCAACTTTGGTAAGACTGTTCTCACTTTTTATCATTCCATGAGGAACTTTGTTTTACATGAGAAATGCAGCACAACATAATTTTACTTATTTTCTACGTGCTCTTAGATGTTCACACACTGGTTTCCCGAAAGAATGACTTGACAGCAATCTGGCACTAAAAAGTTTCATAAAACATTACTAAATCATAAAAAAAAATTCTCAATCAAACATACGAAGCCTATTTAGTTTATGATCATCCCCTCACTACTCGAAACCTACTCTTCTTTCTTATCTTTGTCTTTTTCTTTGTCTTTCTCCTTTTCTTTTTCCTTCTCCTTTGCTTTTTCCTTCTCTTTATTGTTCTCCTTCTTCTGCACCTTTTCTTTATCTTTTTTCTTATTTTTTTCCTTGTCCTTTTTCTTCTCCGTATCTTTGTCCTTTTTCTTTTCCTTTTTCTCAGCCTTTCTGAAAAAAATCAAACAATCATGAAAGATGCTCTAGAAAGGGCATTTCTTTCCGTGACAGTGGCCATAGTGCCAAATAATTTAATAAATAGCAATCCTTACCCCTTTTTTTCTTTCTTCTTTTTCTTTTTCTCCTCTCTATAAAGAGAAACAATGCATGTTGGACGATTCAATGTGTTAATAGCATACCTTTTCTATATGCACAATTATATTCTAGCACTATGTCACTATATGCAATGTGTACTCCAAATAGGACTTTCCTACTACAATATACACACCACACTGCCCCTTCAGCCATTTATAAAGGGATTTTGCCTCAGAATCAACATTCATGCATAAATTATGGATATGCAAATTTTAATGATATAATGGCGGACCGTCACAGGTCCTTTGATTTAACAATGTATATGTGATGTGTGATTGGGAATGTGTATAGTTCTCTCCCTTTTAGGTAATTATCTACAGTTCCTTGTTTACATACATTGATGACTTACAATTATTTGTTGCTCGCACTTACGCTAAGACTGTTTTTGCATGTTCTGTTCTACAGTGTCTGGCCGGTCAGAGACACCTGCCCTTTATGTCTCCAACGATATGAACCTGCAATTTTTTTCTTATATTTCCTAAGTTAGAATCCATATGGCTTGCGTTAAAAGTATGTTTTTTCCAAAGCCTACGACGCATCAACATTACTCTAACGCATGAGAAATATTATGGTACCTTCCCCATAAGAAGAGCAAATAATGCTTCTTTTCTCAATATCCAGGAACTAAAGTCCAAGTATATATAAATCTGTGCTGTTGGACAAGGAATACACATCTTTGAAACCAACTAACCTTAAGTGCGATTTGATGAACGCTCGCTCAGGGGTAGCAAATGCAATGCACTTCAAAGATTGTCTAACTACTAAAAAAATCTTATTTGTTTCCTGTGAGATCATTCGGGCTGTTAATTCCATCAATTTGTTCCGGAAGTATGTGGACTTACCGCATAAGTACTAGTACTATGTTTTGGTATGTTTTTATGAGGGTGACCACAGTGTGCCAAATAAGGGCTATTGCAATCTCCGATGGTAAAGTGGAGGGCAGGTTTCTTTAAGGATTCCTGCTGTGAGAAATTGGGTTACTGGTTGAGGGGGGTGGAACCCTAGTCAAGCAGCAACCACAATTTCAGTTAGTGTGACAACACAAGCAAACCCCAAATCAACCTGTGCTTAAGCCTCTGGTAGCTGGGCACTAAAGCAATCATCCTTAACTTAAAGGCAATGTGTAAAGTATTTATGCAGCACTTCAAACAGTAATAAAGTGAAAACACAACACAAGAAAAATCCCACACCAATTTAAAAAAATTAAGTTACTTTAATAACTTACTTGAGATCAAAATGACAAAAATCCAATCAGTAGAACCAGAGAAATGCAATCTTAAAGATTTAAGTGAAAATAATACCTAAAAGCACAAAGCGCCATCTGTGGCTATCTGGTCTCACCGGACCATGACAAAGTCACAAGTTCAGGCCCACCACGACGGAGCGTGGGTCGGATACAGGGATCCAGTTGGCCCCCTGAACAAAGTACCTTAAATCCTGGTTATGGAGTGTTACAAGATCCTGTGTCGAGGATGTGCTGTGTAGCGGTCGTTCCGGGAAAGCTGCGGGGCTGCAATGTGGAGTCCTGCATCGTCTTTGAGGATGCCGTAAATGGGGGATTGTGATGTGAAGTTTCAAAACCCTTTGTGAGTGTGTTGGGCAGAGACTTTTTTTAATTTGCAAGTGTGGTAGGTGACAGCTCCTTCCCATCATCAAGTCAAAGACAGCCCATCCTTATTCTCTCTTTGTCTTACTGTCTAGGAGCAATAAACAAAGACCAACTGCCAGCTATACCTAGTCAGGTGACCCAGAAAACTCGCTGCAGGCACCACACGGATAGGACAAGAAAATGCCAACTTTCTAAATGTGGTATTTTCAGAATTGTGACTTAAAATCCGACTTTACTCTCAAAGACGGTTTTAAATTACAATTCATAAGACACCAAGCTCGGTATTCCTAACTACTCCCAATTGAAAGTTATCACTTATTACATGTAATAAGTGAACCCAATGTTATCCTATGTGAGAGGTAGGCCTCACACTAGTAAAAAACGTTTTTTTGAAGTTTTTCACTACCAAGACAAGTAAAAGTCAAAATTAAATGTCCAACATTTTAATTACACTGCACCCTTCCCTATGGACTATTTACGGCATACCCTAGGGGTGACTTATATGTATTAAAATGGAAGGTTTAGGCATAGCAAAAAGGTTGTTTTGCCAGGTGGAAATGACAGTTTAAAACTGCACACATAGGCTGCAATGGCAAGCCTGAGACATGTTTAAAAGGCTACTTAAGTGGGTGTCACAATCAGTTCTGTAGGCCCACTGGTAGCATTTCATTTATAGACCCTGGACACATGTAGTACCATTTTACTAGGGACTTACAAGTAAATTAAATGTGCCAATTGGGTGTAAGCAAATTTTGCCATGTCTAAAGGAGAAAGCACTAAGCCCTTTATCACTGACTAGCAGTGGTAAAGTGTACAGAGTTTTAAAACCCAACAAAAATGGGTTCAGAAAACAGGAATGTGAAGGCAAAAAGTTTGGAGATGACCCTGCAGAAAGGACTAAGTTAAACACAACCCTCCTCCAGTCAGAAGCCAGGGTAGACCAATCAATAGCTTGATGGACTTCCCTGCTTAGGTGATAGAACATGGATAAAGGACCTGTTATGCAGGGGCACTTGCCAGTTCCATGCCTTGCTAAACTCAGTTAAATCCCTCTGTTTACACTCTCCTGAGCCACTGGACTGATCCATGGGAACCCTCCTCCTCATCTGTGGACCCCTTCTGTGAAGCGCCTAACTTTAACTTGCTCACAAATGCATCCCTGTTGGCAGACAGTATCACCATGGCCAACAAAGTGATGTGGCTTATTTTACATCTTGAATCAGACATCTATCCCCAACCCAAGGAAAACTCTGCCCCATAAGGACAGTAACCAACAGAGGCCATTGACAGCTATCAGTGTTAAGAGTCAGGCCTCGGACCATCTACTGCCAAGTGGAAGCTCTATGCTGGGACATTGGGTAGGCCTCTCTTCCAGCCTTGGGGCTGGCTAAAAGTTTCCTATAGACTCCTGAGGGTTCTCAAACCTCTGAGGTTTCTCAGAGTGGGGGCCAACTGCCCAAGGTGTTAACCACCCTACTTCCACTCTACCTCCCACCAGTCTTGGGGTGGCAACCGGAGACTGGCTGCCCAGCCCAAGGTCTGTACCGTGAGGCTGAACAGGGACAGGGTTGAGTGCTTCCGCCCTCCCCTTTATCTGGGCCTCAGTGCCCTTCGCTTTAGAGGGGTACACCCAAAAAACTGGGCCTTCAGTGTACCCTGGATGGTTGCTCCTTCCAACTCTCCAGACATGGGCAGTAAGGTAGTACTCAAAATGCGGTCAATGGACATTTGGGGGCTACCTACCCCTGTGGGGTTCCCACCAGTGGGTAGTCTTTTGGTGCAGCTCAGGTCCTCTCACTTGTACCCCAGCTGAGGCAATCAAAGCACTGGGGTTTGAAATGAGACGCCCTGGGCCACCTCCCACTAGAATCGCACCCCCAATTTTTAGAAGGGACAAGGGAAAAAATTCCACCCGCACTGTACTGGGACTTGTCTGTTTTACTGTGTACTTCCCCCTCACTCTGTTTGGGGGGGACCATAAACAGCCCTCCTCAGGATTACTCCCAAGTACCTTCCTAGACACTCTCAGGTACCTTCCCAGACAAAGGAGGTTTGCCTCATTTGCCATCTCCCTTGGGTCAGGGAGCTTGCAGTCAACCAGGTGTTGGTGCAACTCTGTGAAACGGTTACTGGGCATTTGCTGAAAAATTAGATCATACAACCCTTCGTACCTACTCACTTGGTTGCCCTTCACCGAACCATTCAGTGCCTTACTGGAGAAGTCCAGAAAATCTACCCAAGACTGGCAAGTCTGTCTGTGACTGTCCCTAAACCTTAGGCGGTATCCCTTTGGGGTAAAGTTAAACTTAGTGAAAAGGGCTGCTTTCACGGGGTGTAGGGCATCTGGTCAGCCACCTCTAAAGCCAACAGGGTATCCCTACATATAACTGGCATGTGCCGCCACAGACTGGTCCCCAAAACCCATTTTTAGACCCTGTATTATCTAAGGGCTAACTCACCGGCCGCAAACCAACTATTAATGTCACCCCCCCACCTCAAAGCTGGGCACCAGATCTTTGGGTATGTGGACGCCTTGATCTCCTTTGAACACTGCGGTATTGCTTCCACCATTTCTGCTGGTTTCTGACAGCTGATTGTCCTTAAGACTCAGTTCATTAGCCAACAACATTTTTCTCTCCTCAAAAGCTCTCTCTGCCACAGCCTTCATTGCCAGTTTCTTTTCCTCCACCTTAAGTTTGGCCATCTGCTGCCTAAACTCCCTATCAGCTTTCCTGTCCGCCAGCTCCTCAGGGGCCAGACCTTGGGAGGATACACTGCTTTTCACTCTGGGAGGGCTCTCCAATTCTGGAGGTAAGTCATCCCCCTCCCCTGTGTGCTGCATCTCAGTACATACATCCAGGCCCTCTCCTTGCTCCTCCACATCATCTTCCTCATCCTGGTCAACTGTAGCTGTCAGCAACTGATAAGCCTCCGCCAAGGTCCTCAGAGTTTTCGGAAGCTCCAACTTCTTGGTGCCTTTTTTGGTCGGAAGTCTCCATTCCTTACAGAACTCCTTGAGCTCAGCCATTGTGTAGCTCTCCAGTTTGATGAGCTCGAACTCCAGTTCTGCAGGTATGGTAATACACAGTCAGGTAGAATGAGAGTTTAAAACTGCACACACAGGCTGCAATGCGAGGCCTGAGACATGTTTAAATGTCTACTTAAGTGGGTGGCACAATCAGTGCACAGGGTCAAGACTGATTTGCATATGGCCAGGTCTAAACTGGGGTGGCATGGTGAGCAAAAGAATGATGGATTTAACCCAGATCTCTTGACTGGGGGTGAATGTTTTGATTTGTTCTGCATTCCGTCCATCAATTGTGTGTCTTTTGCTTTCTCGCCCTAAGTGCGCCAGGTATGCCCAGACGTGGGTCCTGGGCTCACTGTGCCACTGGAATCAAGCTATCCTGGCTGAAGAGGGGTGAAACCCCGAAACCGGTCCTAGGTTGCTTGTTTCCGGTCCAGGGAGGACCTGGCTTGGCAGTTCGGGCTGGACTGTTCCTATGAGGCACAGGGTCAAGACTGATTTGCATATGGCCAGGTCTAAACTGGGGTGGCATGGTGAGCAAAAGAATGATGGATTTAACCCAGATCTCTTGACTGGGGGTGAATGTTTTGATTTGTTCTGCATTCCGTCCATCAATTGTGTGTCTTTGCTTTCTCGCCCTAAGTGCGCCAGGTATGCCCAGACGTGGGTCCTGGGCTCACTGTGCCACTGGAATCAAGCTATCCTGGCTGAAGAGGGGTGAAACCCCAAAACCGGTCCTAGGATGCTTGTTTCCGGTCCAGGGAGGACCTGGCTTGGCAGTTCGGGCTGGACTGTTCCCATGAGGCACAGGGTCAAGACTGATTTGCATATGGCCAGGTCTAAACTGGGGTGGCATGGTGAGCAAAAGAATGATGGATTTAACCCAGATCTCTTGACTGGGGGTGAATGTTTTGATTTGTTCTGCATTCCGTCCATCAATTGTGTGTCTTTTGCCTACTAGCAGCATTTAATTTACAGACCCTGGGGACATGTAGTACCACTATACTAGAGACTTATAAGTAAATTAAATGTGCCAATTGGGTATAAGACGATTTTACCATGTTTGAAGGAGAGATCACAAGCACTTTAGCACTGATTAGCAGTAGTAAAGTGCGCAAAGTCCTACAAGCCAAAAAAACAGGTTCAGACAACAGAAAGTGAAGGCAAAAAGTTTAGGAATGACCCTGCAGAAATGGCCAAGTCCAACACCTGCTCTCACCACTTCTGTTTAATTGTTTTATTAGGTCAGTAGTTAAAACCATCAAAGACAATGGCTTATTATTTAATTGTTATGTGGATTACACCCAGGTTTATCTGCAGGTCAGAGATCCTTAAGGTGATTTGCTACCTTAAGAAGAATCAGAAGATGAAGCCACCTGGATGGACAACAAAGGGCTAGAAATCAATGGGTCCAAAAGTAAGATACTTTTCTAAGGCTCTTGACAAACATTTAGAGGACAAATGCGTTTACCCCCAACCTTCTTACCTCTTTGGCCTCTGTACACTTGCTTGCTAAAAGGGCCAGAAAGAAGGGAGTGATTTGAGAAGCCAAACTGAACTTTCCATATCAGTTCAGTCTTAATTTTTGCATTAGGATGCTGGAACAAGCCCTACCATTCATAGACAGCTTACAATCATTATTGATTTACATAATAATATCAATCTGGCTTATGCAAATTTTCCAGAAGGTGGTTTTCCACAATATCAGATCGCAATATTTGCACTAAATTTTGTTATGTATATTATGTTATGTTATATCATGTTATATTATGTTATGTTACCAGTTTTATTGAGCTCGCTGCTATCTATACAGGTGTTCTGGCGCTGGGAGGAGGCAAAACAAGGAGGACATGGAAGTGGCTCATTTAGTATAGAGCCAAGTCTTCGGTGCTCTCCTAAAGTGCAGCAAATTCTGCAATTTGCATAATGATAGTGGGAGGGAATCCCATAATTTGCAACTACAACCGAAAAAGCTTTTGTAATATAGGTAGATGAAGAAGGAAGGCATCAAATGATCAGAGAGACCATCCTCGGACAAAGCATAAACGCTTGTTTTAGGATCTGTGGGTCCCATATAATGATAGGCTCTAAGACATGGCAAATTGACTTAAAGATCGTCTTTTCCACTAAAGCCAATAAAGAGCATCCAATGCCACAGATGAAAAAGAGCACCAGTGGCAGGCCAGAGCAAGTTTGGTAGCCGCATTTTGTATGTGCTGAAGTTTCTTCAGCACTCCAAGCAAAGCATTCCAAGAACAAGGTGTTGCAATAATCCAGATGACTCAAAATGGTCGCTTTAATTACTATCCGACGAACAGCCAAAGGGAGAAGAAGTAGGATTTTTCTCAGTACCTTTCACAATAGGCAGCAAAAAGAGGACAGGTGATTAGCTTGTCTAGCCATGGAGAGATCAGCGTCCAAGAAAAAACAAAGGTTTTTCACAGGTTGTGAGGGTTCAGGAAGAACAGGCTAGCCTGGGGGCCAGAGATTTGATGGACAAAAAATAGTAGGGGCACTGTTGTGAATCCAGAGTAGCTCTGTTTTATCAGAGTTGATCTTCAAGGAGTTCACGCCCATCCAGGAGGTGACAGACGTCATACAGAGATGGAAGGAATCTGAGGAAACCAGACCCGATGGATCCATTGAGATGATACCTGGGTATCGTCGACATAATTCATACAGATGAGTCCAAATGATTTTAATAATGTCAACAGGGGTTGGATGTAGATATGAAACCAGAGATCCCTGTGGGACTCCTTGCTGAATGATTTTATATCCCGACTGTTAAGGTGGAAGAAACACAGGCTGGCACAGACATATTAGATATGATTACACAACAGTAGAGCCAAGTCACAGATACCAGCCTCTGCCAGTCTGGAAAGAAGGATCAGGTGCAATACTGTATCAAAGTGGCTGACAAATCCAGTAGCACTAAGGCCACCAGGTTTGCCTAATCCGTCACCCAAGGTAATTCATCCAGAACAGACAACAAACTGCTTCTGTACTATGCCCTGGTCTGAACCCCAATTACATAGATTCCAAGATGTAGTTATGTTCTAAAAAGCGAGACAGTACTCTTAATAAACCTCACACCATTTCAGCAGGGCATAGCCTCTTACACTCCTACACAGGCTGCCTGTGGAAACACAGATTATCTTTAAATTGGCTTGTCCAACAGAAGTGGATATCGCCCTCTTCATAACCCTAAACCAAGCATCAAGGTTTCTGCTGGAAAAAAGACAAGAAATTCTTTGTATTTAGACATCTTATCTGGAACTCCTTACTAGCAGAGGTTAAAGAACAGCATACAGTTCTGAACTTTTGAGAGGCAGTAAAAACTTTTGGATTTCAAAAAATGAATGCTGCTCTCTGGCCTTTCTCTGAACTACCCTGGTGTCACTGAGAAATTAATCATTTTTAATAAAACCATTATGCAGAAAAATAGGTTTGCAGATTCTACTTAATAAAGTAATGTCTAAATAAATAAGTGCATGCACTGCATATATTTGGTTATTCACGGGATCAGAAAAATGTGAAATTTACTTTTTAATTTTTTTCACAGTCTAGCATTTTTCCTGCAAATATTGCCTACCCTTCCCTGCATGCATCTCTAAAAAACCTGGACTGATATGTGCTCTTTATCATAGTTTATGCTCAGCTTATGCCAAATCAACTGGGGTTCAGGACAATGCCCAGATCTGAAATTCATAAACCAGAATATGTCTATGGCACCACTTTGTCCATTTATGGATTCATTACATGCATGATGTGTACTTGTATACGGAATGCATAATTAGAATACACTTATCTGAGTGGTCATGGTTTATTAATTGTATTTACTTATCATAAACATGTATTATGATTTTATTCAGGCATGAGTCAGATGTATACTTGGAAAACATTGCTAAAGCATCCACTATTTTGTTATCTTTTAAAGATGCTACTCATTATCTTTGCCTACATAGAAGTACATAATGATCACTGAACAAGACAGAGCTTTATTTTAAAAGCATACACACAACTATTATAAATTATTACTATTATTTTAAAAGCATGCACACAACTATTATAAATGAAAAACCTAAAATAATTATTACACGAGAAGCCAATATATTACCATATCTCATCTTTTTGAATTGGAAGTTACTTACTCATCTTTATTGTTGCTGTTATTCACATTGCAAAGCGTTGTGACACATGGTAGGTACTGATCCCTGCAAAACATCAGCATAAAAGTATTATACATGTTGTACAGTTGTGATGAGTAATGGTTAAGTAATCTTTCCTGTTGTAAACTCTCCTATAAGTAGTGTTTCACAGAGGAGACTTTACAGTCTGCAAACACACTGTTATACAGCATAGGTAAAATAGAGGCATTTGGTGTTCACGAGAGGGCTGCTATGGTATAGTGAGGGTCCTGGATAGAAAAGATGGAAAATACAGACATATATATTGGGGTTGTGTGCCTATGGGGGGGTTGTGTAGGGCCTGGTGCCGGACAAGTGTGGCTACCAACCACATGGCATGCATGAGTAAAAGGCGTGAATGGTGGGGGGTGGCTGCCCGCAGGGGTTGTGAACAAAGACCTGGCTGCAGGCCAGGCTCTGTGACCAATTCCTTGCAGCACATGGCTGAAGGCTGTGTGCGGAGGGCGGCTAGTCGCCCATTTGGGTTTTGGCGCAGGGCCATCCTAGCAACCAGGCCCTGCAGTTAACCCACTGGTGTGTATGGCCAAAAGCTGTCCTCTGTGGAGGAGTTGGGTGAATATGATTTTAAAAAAACTAGAAATTCACTGAAAAGTCAAAGCTTAAAGTGATGTTATAGTTAGGTATCCTAACTGTAAATCTTACTTTACTTTTTAAAAAATCCTAGAAATTCACTGAAAAAATGACAAAGATTAAAGTGATGTTATTAGTTAGGTCTGGTACTTTACATTAAAATCAGAAATCCACTGAAAAAATATTACATCACTCCCATGTTAAATGACATCGTTGATGACATCACTGATGACAACATCTCAGCTACTGCTCCTCAAATGACTACATAAGCACATAGATCATTTTAGAAAACAAAATAGGTAGTAAAGGGCCCACAGACATATTTATATACACATATGTATATATATAAAGAGATTTTACTTTCCAAGGTAGCGCTTTTCTTTTGCTCACTTGGGACAAACTCGGCCTATGTGTGGTATTTACTGAGTACATTTCCCTTGACTTTGCCGCACAATGTATTACCAACCACTATATCTATGTTCCTTTCCCATACTGGGTTATAGTATGCTGTTAGTGGCTGTGGGTATGTCTTTTGGCCGGCAGTTTTCACCTGTGATATGGGTAAGGCACTATGAGCCTCATTAATATTGGACACTAGAATATGTTTTATTATGCTACTGTACATATTGGATACTATGAACCTTATTGCACCATGCATTACAAATGACACATTTCCAGAGCCTCTTCTTGCAATTTATGCTGTAACGTACATGTACAGGATTGATTTTACATTTTGTTTTCATTTAACTGAAGTTAAATCATGCACGTTATAAGATGGCTGCCATTTTCTGAGAAGTTTGTGCCATTGTTTATGTGTAGTCCATCTTCTATGTCAAAATGGAATTTGTACGAGGTGAACTCATTGTAATCTCTGTGTGAACAAGACAGTCCACAGTCGAAACGCGTTATGAGATTAAATCAACTGCATTGTGACCCTCCTGAGTTTGCACTTCTTTGCAGCATTTAATTATTAAATTTGGCCGGCACGCTCCCCTGGCAGAGTGCACCACCTCTCCATGGGCCCGGGTTTCGGAAGGGGCATTTTTTTGGAAAGGATTACACAGAGATACCAACTGGCCGGCCGTATCTTGCACTAGACGGAGTAATACGGAGGATTGCCGGGATTGGCATTTCGCATCCCAAAGGTAGGCTTTCCTGTCAGGTACGGTGAGGGGAGGGACCCGGTCTCGTATCAGAGGACGCGGGCGCGTCTCTCCCCGGTCGCTCATCGGGAGACGGTCTGCGTCTCAGGCTGGCGACTAGCGCGATTCAGCTCATACACGGAGCACTGTGAGAGCAAGAAGGAACGGTGGTGTTCATCGCATATTCCACCTCTTTACAGCACAGTAATCAAATAGTACGGCAAGAGGAACCTCTCATTTCTGAGAGCGAAAGTGCCCACACAGCAGGAAAACATAGTTCAGATATACGAAGGCATATTTTTTGCCCAGGATTTACGCTATTTTATGCATGCGTATGAGATATGGAGGAAGAAAGTAAAAGAAGAGCAGCGGCACAGGCACTTTTTGCACGTGCTCCAGGCAAGAGACAATCACCTGAACCCACCAGTACCAATGACACATCACTTAATGACAAATTGAGAAGAATAGAGAAACAAAAGAAAGCTGAAATATCAAAATGATGGGAGGCAATATCCGTACAGGATTATCTTGACAAGGACATGGTACCAAGGGGATTGAGAATCTACATCACACCATCTTATGAATCTCGCAACCCCAAGATGTTGGAAGAGTGGGGCAATAACTCAGCCAACAGCTCTAAGAATATGCTGAACATTTTGGTCAAATACGCCTCGCAGGATAGAGAGAATATCTTATTGGAAATCAAATCAATTGAAGAGGATTTGAGATTAAGAAAGGAACAGGATATGATTATCAAGTTCATGGAAGAACTCAAGATACGTTTTAAAAAATACAAAGATGATATTAAAGCCAGAAAACAAAGGAAATTGCACAGAGATTGTGCTGATTATGAAAGTGGGAGAATACCGACGTACAGTCACTTATATGATCATCTGTACAACACACAAGATCTTAACCAAAACATTGCAATGGCTGCAACGACCAGCAGTGAATATGAGCAAGTAATTAACAGTGATACAGACACTGACACCTCGGTATGTCAGTGAGCTCAAGTACAAGAAGTGAACACATGGGAAAGCCGACAATTTTTTTAGACGAATATCGGCTCCCCCGGAGGGACCGACAAACCACGAGAACAACACCTACAGTCAAAACCAGAACAAGGGGAAAAGGTCAAAGAGGCAAAGGAATAGGAAGAGGCCAAGTCGGAGCCGGCGGAGGAGAAGGCGACTCAAACAAAGGGAATACAAGAGGAAGAGGAAGGAAGCGTATGGGAACCACAGCAGAAAGCTCTAAGAAGAAAGCTTAATGGATGACGAAATGGTAAACAAGACCATCATTAATCTGACTGATCATCCCCTCTCAGATCTTGAAAAAAGAACTCTATGTTTAGGCCTCTCGTTTTGTCCATCCAAACCCTTCAACTACCCTGAAACTCGTGTTGATATATATAAATTTATAAGGAAGTTGAAACTCATGAAATGGCATAGTCTGAAAACTAGTACATCAACCCTACCCAGAAGAGAAGTAGCAGAAGCTGAGGCCACCTACACAGCTATAGATGCCCTGTATAGGGATCTCACAGTGGGAGATATTGATACCCTCTTTGCCCTACAAGAATTGGAATTAGAATCAGATTCAGGCCTCTCTTGGACACACAATACGCTCGAACAGTTGGATATTACAAATGAGCGGTCAGCCTCTTCCCATTTCAAACCCAAATCTGTTTTCTTTCCCAGTATGCCACATGATAATATCGATACGTTTCACGAGGTGGTCACGAGAGATCTTATTAAGTTTAGACACCGTAATTGGATTAAAAACAGTGTCCGACATAAACTCTCTATCACTCAGAAAAAGATAATAAAATCATTAGCTGCAGATACTAACATCATTATACGTCCAGCTGATAAGGGAAGGAACATTGTTCTTTGGAGTAGGGAAATGTATACTACTGAGGCCCTGAGACAATGACATAATCCCAGTTTTTACATCAAAATCAACAAGGAATGCTGTACTATTAGCATTCTAGAAATACAGAAAAAATTGACAGAATGGAAAGATAGCGGCATTCTAGAATGGGAGGAATACTGTTTCCTGAAAAAGGATTATCCAAAAATGCCGATACTTTACCTTCCTCCCAAAATCCATAAAGATCCCAACAATCCCCAGGATTACCGATTGTGTCA
Source organism: Calotriton arnoldi (assembly GCA_963921515.1). Lineage (NCBI taxonomy): Eukaryota > Metazoa > Chordata > Amphibia > Caudata > Salamandridae > Calotriton > Calotriton arnoldi. The sequence goes on along the minus strand of CAWUFW010015197.1, from coordinate 69,278 downwards.
TCCAGGGGCAGTGCCCTTGAAAATATCTCTAAATACGTTGACCACTTCTTACGGGAATATGTTACCTTGTTTCCCTCATATGTTGGAGATACCAAATATTGTTTGGCTAAATTGGATGAGACTGTATGGGAGGAAGGATTCCTGTTCATGACACTTGATGTCAATTCCCTCTATTTTATCATAGATCATAGTATGGGGATCAGAGGCTCTCACCATTTCCTTAAATGGAGATATATAGGATACTCAGTACATACCAACATGGTACTGGAAATGATCAAACACTGTTTGGAAAATAATATCTTTATGTTTGATGGTTCCCAGTACAGACATGTACTGGGAACTGCCATGAGGACATGCTTCACCCCCAGTTTTGCTAATCTTTTCTTGGGAGCATGGGAGGAGGACATTTGGAAAGATCTTTTTTTATATTCAGGGAGATGGACAGGTCATTCTTTGGCTACTCTATATTGATGACCTGTTCATAATCTGCAAGGGCACAGAAGACAGTGCGGTCATGTTTGTCAATAAACTCAATCAGAATGACCGCAATCTCAAACTCACATACAATATGAGTAGGAAAAGTATAAATTAGCTGAATGTCAGAGTTGAGATATGTGAGAATACCATCCACACTGAACTCTTCCGCAAAACCACTGCTGGCAATAGTCTCCTTCATGCTTCTAGCAGTCACCCCCACAACCTGAAGTGGAGAATCTCATATGGGGAGCTCCTCCTAACCAAAAGAAATTGCAACACGGAAGAGGCCTTCTTAGCTGAGGAGAAGATCATGTGTGCTAGATTTAAAGAACAAGGGTACCCTCATTGGGTTTTAAACAGAGCCATTAATAAAGCTAGGAAAGTTAGCAGAGCTCATACATTGACAGGACAACCCACCGATATGACTAGGGGGACTTCTACCAATACCTGGGTCAAACTTACCTATAATTCCAATTCACAAGACATAAACAAGATTATTACAAAATATTGGGACATACTTACCAGTGATGCCATTATAGGGCGCACATTACAGAATACACCTAGAGTTACATATAGAAAGGGTTGTAGCCTCAGAGATATTCTAGTACATGGTGATATCACCATTACACAGCAGTCTAGACAGCACAACCTTCAGGGTTTCTTCCCATGTGGCCACTGAAAAGCATGTCGCAACAGCTACATGAGGAAGGAATACTTTACATCTAGGGGTAAGCCCAATAGGAAGATCACACAATTTCTTACTTGTAGCTCAGCCTTTGTGATCTATGCACTTGTGTTTCCTTGTAATTTGAGATACATTGACAGTACTACGTTCATGGTCAAGATAAGAATATTGGAGCATATGCATGCCTTTAGTAACAAGGATATACATTACCCAATAGCAAGACACTTTCAAGACTTTCACCTGTCTAACAGTTCCTAACTCAGTTAATTTGCCATTGAACAAGTTCGAGCCAACCCTAGAGGCAGCGGCAGCCGGTGCAGGTAAGCGTGGAGGGGCGGGGTGGTGTGGCGGGGGGTTGACAGACAAGGGAATATGCAAAATAAATAAATGAAACCACTTACCTTGCACTCGCCGCATCGCCAAGTCGGCAATGCTGGGAGCGCAAGATAAGTGGTTTTATTTCTTTATTTTGCCTATTCCATCGTCTGTCCCTTCCCCCCACCCCGCCATGCCCCACCGTGCTTACCTGCACCGGCCCCGACTACCTAGAGGAGGGAATAGGGTACTGGAATTACAAAAATGTGAATCCAAATGTATATTGGACTTGGAGACCAAGAGCCCAGGGGGCCACAAACTTGATGAAGAACTTGGTGTTCATTTCCATGAAGATTAATTCTCATGCGTATTATGACGTGTCCTATAGTCTTATCTGCTCTTTCTCCTCTTCCCTCCTTCCTCCTTTCCTCACTTCTTTATCTCCTTTTTTCCTCCTTTTTGAATGTACCCTTTGATGACCTGGAGAGGAACAATTATATACTTGTTCTTTATTTCCCCTAATTTGTCTTTAATCCTTCATGTTATCTTCAACCTATCTAATTTCTTCTTCAAGTCTCAAAAATGCATTAAGATGTTATGAGAAACCAAATGAGAGTAGTTTATAATCCTGTATCTTTGTTTGTTTTTATTCCAAGGAGGAAGGGACCCAACAATGGTGGAGGATTAGTACACGGGTTCCCTACCCTTTTTCTCATGAAACTCATCCAATGGGTGTCACTTCCAGAAGACTAGAAGTTTTTTTACTTCTGGTTTCCTCTTTAATATTGTGTTTACACTTTTGCCTTTGTTTGTTGTTTTGGTTCTCCTCGTACCTTTTAGGTGGGAAACTACATTCTCTTTCATATTTCCATGCTTCCAGCCACCTGGGGCCTATTTTTCCTTTGCTTAAGGGGACATGGATTGTTTCATATTGGGATTGGTATACGTTATCTATGACTTTAGCCGCTTGGCGCTTAAAATGTCTTTATTCTTATGTTCCCTTTTTTGTAATAGTATAACTGAGTAGTACACTGTCTTACTGCCTGGACATTCTTTTGGCCATTTCCTTGGGTTATGAACCAACCTCTTTGTATTTAGGGAGGGGCGTCAGGTCTGTTTTGTTCCACTCAGGTTCCTATCCATGTTGGCGCACTCATTGTGATTTCAGGCTTCTAACAAAGAGATTTTAATTTCCAAGGTAGCGCTTTTCTTTTGCTCACATGGGACAAACTCGGCCTGTGTGTGGTATTTATATGTACATTTCCCTTGATTTACGGTGCTGCACAGTGTATTACCAACCACTATATCTATGTTCCTTTCCCATACTGGGCTATAGTATGCTGTTAGTGGCTGTGGGTATGTCTTTTGGCCGGCGGTTTACACCTATGATATGGGTAAGGCACTATGAGCCTCATTATTATTGAACACTACAATATGTTTTAGTATGTTACTGTACATAGTGGATACTCCGAACCTTATTGCACCATGCATTACAAATAACACATTTCCAGAGCCTCTTCTTGCAATTTATGGTGTAACGTACATGTACAGGATTGATTGTACATTTTGTTTTCATTTAACTGAAGTTAAATCATGCACATTATAAGATGGCTGCCATTTTCTGAGATATTTGTGCCATTGTTTATGTGTAGTCCATCTTCTATTTCAAAATGGAATTTGTACGGGGTGAACTCCTTGTAATCTCTATGCGAACAAGACTGTCCACAGTCAAAACTCGTTAAGAGATTAAATCAACTGCATTGTGACCCTCCTGAGTGTGTGCATTTTGCAGCATTTAATTATTCAATTTGTCCGGCGCACCACCTCTCCATGGGCCCAGATTTCGGAAGGGCATTTTTCTGGAAAGGATATATATATATAAAGAAATTTCCAATAGAGTGAGCTGTCAAACTTAACAAAAGAGTTGAAACTACATCTTGGTAACACAAATATATATATCAAAAAGCCTGCACACAGCGTGTCGATTTTCCAAAAAAGGTTTAATGGCAAAGGGGTGGAACTGTGACGGTTGTATAGGTTGACACTGTTTTTTTCAGGAAATATATGGCAGTATTACTCTGAATGCACTTGATATGAATGAATCAAAACAGAAGAGACTAGGAGCAGGCAAATATCTGTTCAATGAACCGGATGACAGTTCCACTGACACCACTGGGCCCCGAGCTGCTGGCAAACTGGAAGTGGCAACAGCTATTAAACAACAATTGGGTCTTTACGAAAGATTAATGAAGAAAGAAGGAAATAGATGTTGGGAAGTGATGTCACTTGAGAACTGCATTGAGGTGGGGGGGGTATCCCGAGGCCTCCGAATTCTGATCACCCCAACATACCAGAATCCCAATCCAGAACTACTAGAGGAATGGTCGGCCCTTATGGCAGTAACCTGTAGAAACATGCTGGGACTATTATCAAAATACACCTCCATAGAGTTGGAACAAGTGTTGAAGGAAATAGGCAAACTCAAGCTGATTCTAGAAAAACATCCAGAACAGGACACTGTCAAAGACTTCTTGGCACAGATGGAGAAAAGATTAAGCAAATAGAGGAGGAGGAGATCAAACATAAGAAAAAACGCAAGTTTTTGCATGACAAACAAGAAGACGCGCAAGGCAGAATTCTTACATTCGGGCGTAGGTTCGATGATGCCATACGCCAATACAAGCAGGTTGGAGCAGGTTGGAGCTCTCAGGCAACAGCAATTAGCCACGTCCGAGTCATGCTCAGATAATTATTCTTCGGATATGGATGACCAAAACCCTAAGGGGTGCAGAGAATCGTTCTCCTTTACCTCCCTCGATGAAAATAATTTTTTACAATGAAATCAGACAGTCAGAGGTCGACCTCCAAGAGGAAGGGGAGGAATAGGAGAATCCAAAGAAAAAGGAAAAAGACAAGACGAGGGGGAAGAACCAAAGTAGGTCTCGCCTTATGGGAGACCTACAAGGCAGACCAAACGAAGATGAAGGGTGAGAATATTCTGACTGTGGTCAACCTTTCCTCCCATGTTTTGACGCCACAAGAGAAACCCGTCTTGGAATTGGGACTAACTTTCTGTCCAACAGCAAATCTGGACTACTGCAGACCTAGGATTGATATTTTGTTTGTTTATACGTAAGCTTAAATTGAAGAAGGTTTTCCTTCAAAATCCTAAAAAATCTAAGAAATCGTTAAGTTCTGCATTAGCCCTCACACAAGATACAATATCTGAGGATCTATCATTAGGTAATGTAAGAGGTCTGTCCACTTTGGTTGAGTTGTGAGGTGATTCTGGCAGCTGGGGCACTGAGAGGGAGCTCTTAGAATCCTTGGATCTGGAGCTAAGCAGATCTGTAGTAACCCCCTTTAAACCCAAATCCCTTTGCAATCCAGCTACACCACATGATATGATTGACACTTTGCATGAAGTGGTCATTAGCGATCTACATAGAATCTGGCTGAAATCCACAGACACTACGCTAACATCTTGAGTAGAGGTCAGGAGGAGGCCCTCAAGTCTTTGAGGGAAGACCATAATGTGACTATAAAGCCCTCAGGCAAGGGTGGGAATGTGGTTCTATGGGATGCCACCAAATACACCAGAGAAGCTTGCAGGCAATTGGATAATTTGGGAAATTATGAAAGGACCACTCTGCAGGCATACCACAACGCTGTTGCGCAGTATCAAAGGATGTTATCGGCATGGAGAGACAATGGGCTGATCAGTACAGATGAGTATCTTTTCTTATGGGTTAAACAACCGCATGCCCCTTGCTTCTACATGCTCCCTAGGATTCACAAGGATAAGGTGAACCCTCCCGGAGGCCTATTGTTTCCTGGAGCCAACATCTAGGTTTCTTGACTTTTTCCTATTGCCCTATGTACTATCCTTGCCATCATATTGTCGAGACAGCACTGATTTTGTCACCAAGATCCAAGACATTCCCTGGCAGCCGCATTATCTTTTGGTCACGCTTGATGTGGTTGCGTTGTATACATGTATCAATCATAATCAGGGTATAGAAGCATGTAGATACTTTTTTAGAGATAAGCCTTTGAACAGATATGACCACTCTAACATGCTTTTTGAAATGCTGTCTTTTTGCCTGAATAATAACTTCTTTCTCTTTAATGATGTCTGGTATCGCAAGCTCACAGGAACTGCAATGGGGAGTTGCTTTGCACCGAGTTACGCAGGGATTCTTATGGGCTGGTGGGAAGCAACACGTGTGGATTGAGGAGAATGAGAGATGGACAACGCAGATAGCTTTTTGGGCGAGATATATTGACGATCTGTTTGTGATTTGAGAGGGACCTAGAGAGGAGCTCGATGAATTTCTCATACATATCTCGACCAACGATTTAAATCTCTCTTTCACACATAAAATTCATGCCACAGAATTGGACTTTCTTGATGTGAGAGTAGAGATACTGGAAAACTGAATCACTACTAGCCTGTTTCAGAAAGAAACTTCAGGCAATAGCATCCTGCATGCTGACAGCCAGCACCCTCAGAATCTCAAGTGGAGTATTCCGTATGGGGAATTACTAAGGGGTAAGCGTAATTGCAGTTTGGAGGAGAGCTACAATGCAGAAAGAGACAGGATGCAAGAGAGATTCAGGGCTAGAGGATATCCTAGGAAGGTGCTTGAGACGGCCAGGGCAAAAGCAGAGAGCATGTCACGCAATTCCCTGTTGGTTAAGAGACAGAACAAGAAGGAAGACAGTGCAGTGCGACTGATGACAACATTTAATAGCGAAAGTCACTCAGTGAGAAAGATGATCGCTAGGCATTGGCATCTGGTGAAAAGTGACCCTGTTATAGGTAAGGAAATTCCCCCGTCACCACAAATTACCTACCGTAAGTCTAAATCATTGCAGGATGTGTTGGTTCACAGCTATTTCACCACTCAGATCAGAAGGGAAGGTTGGTTACGAGAGCAAGGTGGTTTTTCCAAATGTGGAAAATGCAAAGCTTGCAAGAAAAGTAGGAATGTGAGAACATACCAGATTGCAACAGGGAGCAGAAGATTAAGAACCTTATCACATGTAGCAGTGACTTCTGTGTTTATGTTCTGATGTGCCCTTGCAGACTCAGATATGTGGGGAGTACCGTAGGTCCAGTGAAAAAGAGGGTGTTGGAACACTACAGGGCTATAAAGAACCTTGACACCGCATATCCTGTTGCTAGACATTGGGCCCTGAAACACGGCCAGGATGCTAATCTTCTCGTCTTCTTTGGCATTGACAGGATCGAGAGGAGTGCCAGAGGAGGCAACAGAGAGCGAGAGCTCAGGCAGAAAGAGTCCGAATATATTATCCTGCTTGGCAGCAAGTGCCCGGGAGGTCTCAACGAGAGCGAGGAATTGCACATCCATATAGGCTGATGGGGAAGTACCTCATTTCTCTTAATGTATACTAACAGACCTTGGAGTGGACCAAGCATATGAAATTTAGTGGCATAAGATGAACTTTATTGATTTGTTTGTTTGCTCCATCGCTCTCCTCTCTATGATCCTCCCCCCCACCCTGTTTCTTGCCATAGACACTATTTTCTAGCATACTAACGGGATGAACGCCTAACATGTAGAGTATTGGAATTGTCAGAACTCCGGTTGCATTGAAAAGAAATATGGTGCTAGCTTTGAATTGTAATGTACTTATGATTTTTGTTTTGTTTTGCACTTTGGGTATCACTTACTCTGGAAGGTCAGCGGAGTGTGGTGTATTAGATCATTTTTGATTTGGGGGGACAATTTGCTCTGTCCAATCTTTTGGCTTGCTCCAGTTAAAGTAATTTGTTCTTCTGAGACGGTAATGCTCTTGGGAACCATGGGGCAGACAAAATGTTTGCTTAGACCATACATGAACGATCTACAAAGGTAGTGAGGTCGCTTGGTTTCCTTCAGCCACTTGGCTCTCATCGATAATACATTTTGGCAGCCTGACTCTGCAACAATCCGAGAAATTAGGGGGTTGATTGGGCCACTTGGCTGTGAATCAATGGGGTCTGTGCAGGAAATGTTTATTTAGAGCATTATCAGTTTTGATTCTAGGTATACATGTCAATCATCATGATGTCTAAGAATTGCACTGGCGAGATTTAATATCATGTACAGGTCCAGGATTTTTTTATTTTTTATATATGCCCTTTTTTTGGCCACTTGGCTGTTTTTTTGTATGCAATTTAAAGGTCAGGATTTAGCATGATGTCTGAAGTGCGGGCAAAATTTATTGTAATTCAATGTAATTCTTTTTTTAATGCATGTATGCCTCTTCCAATATCGATTTTGAGTTTTCTGCTCATATATCATGGAAAGTAAGTCACGACTGACAGAGGAAATGCAGACTTCTGCATTTGTTCCCACCACTTAATTTAAGTATTTTTTCTATGTATATCAACAAAATGTACTCTTTAAGGGAAGTTGAGCAATATGTTTGTAATTGGGCCGCGACGAAGACCCGGAAGGGTTGAAACGCGTTGCCATTAAACCTTTTTTGGAAATCAAAAAGAATGCCATTAAACCTTTTTTGGAAATTGACACGCTGGGTGCAGGCTTTCTGAACCGTGATCATCTGTCAGGATCAACATTGCAATATTGAGCGAGTCTCACACTCGCTGACCTGCACTCTCCCCCCTTTACAGTGGATGTGGCTGAATGCATTGTGAGAAACTACGACGGCAATATATATATATATGCACCTGTGGCCTAAGCTATGTGGGCAGTACCAAACTACAGGTGCATGTCAGAATTCTGCAACACCTGCGAGCTATTGTGAATTCTGATCCGGTGTACCCAGTGGCTAGACACTTTAAATCCACACATAATAACAATTTAAACTGTATTCAATATTTTGTTATAGAGGCAGTACAGGGTCGCAAAAGAGGAGGAAATCGAGAAAATACCTTACATCAACTTGAATCCAAATACATTATGGAACTCGATACCAAATCCCCTATGGGTCTGAACACTAATGATGATTTACTTCATTTTCTGTAATCACTAGGTGTTCTATACAATCAATCATTTAAAAAATGTTTTTTGTTTTTTTATTAATTCATTTTTTGATTAATCAATTTTTAATTGTGATTGGCTGTTCCTGTACAATATTGAACCATTATTGAATTCCATTCAGTACTGTAACAACTTCCGAGCTGCTTTGTTCTCTTTGTATTATTTTCAATATTTTCACAGTTCCAATTAGTGAACTTTAGCAACACTTAATATATAGCAGTTTACCTAATGGCACTTTAGACACTATAGCACTTTATTTAGGACATCACTACTGCACCTTAACGAGGGGTCAAGTGTAATAATAGCCGTAGCTATATAATACAGCAATCAGTTTGATATTAGCTAATAGCAACATGAATGTTCGAATATGCATTATATGGCGACCTTAAGCATGGAGGACATGCCTTTATCAACAATGTTTACATACATATGTATTTGTCAGGGTAATGTTGAAACCAATTTAAACTCATGAAGTATCTGTACATGTTTACAATCATATTGCACTATGCACTTTATATTATTCATGTTGCTGATAACCCTCTAGGATAGTTATTATGATGATTGAGTATGATCTTTTAACTGCCTATATTTTGCATCATTTATCATTTATCAAGTATTAGTACTGTATATATTAAATAGTGAAAACTTTGCAAATAGGAACAATAATTATAACAATGTCTAATTTAAAATGCATTTGTTAAAAGATAAGAGAATAACTTTTACTTACTATTGTAAGGTTTTAAGCATTGTCGAATATTTATATCAATACCCAAGCCATTATTTATGCGCTTGCACAGTCACTTTTTACAACTGAAGACCATATGTGTATTTATCTATTTATTTAATTTTATCCATTATTAATTTAAATGCAGGTTGAGCGGTTATGATGAATTTTGGCTTATTCAGCTTAACATGTCAAGCATTTGTGCTGTTAAAAAATTGACATTGTTAGTCTTTTCTCGATGTCCTTTAAAACACATGGTGTTGTTTTACTTTAAATATGCACATAGTACATAGCGCGATCATGTGATCAAGGCCACTGGACGTGGCCGAAACGCGTCATGGGCTGCACGCTGTATCAACAATAAAATACTAAAAACTTTGCACCGTAAATGTATGGAGTCCGTGCCTGCTTTGTGCATGACATGTACTGAAGGATTGCTTTGATGGATGGGCACTAGGTGCTCGAAACGCGTCAACAGAGGAGTGAGGAAGAATAAACAACTTGCCAATCTATCCGGGTGTCCGTTTCTCTCTGTTCGCCTAAGAGAAGGTTCCGAGAGTGCTGTGGTTTTGTATATATATATATATATATATATATATATATATATATATATATATATATATATATATATATATATCAATAAACAATCCACCCTCCTGTGGACAAACTTGGAGGCACTCAATAGGGAAAATTAAAGTAAAGGGTTTATTCAGCAAGCAGCACGAAAACTGACAGACGCGTTTCGGCAAACAACGCCTTCCTCAATGTCATTGAGGAAGGCGTTGTTTGCCGAAACGCATCTGTCAGTTTTCGTGCTGCTTGCCGAATAAACCCTTTACTTTAATTTTCCCTATTGAGTGCCTCCACGTTTGTCCACAGGAGGGTGGATTGTTTATTGCTATGTTACGCTATTCACCACCACGTTGGAGTGCACCCGGGACATGTGGTGCGGCGTCTGGTGAACTTTCGTTAGATGCTATATATATATATATGTATATATATATATATATATATTCACTGAAAAAACCATAGGTTTTAGGGACAGTTATAGTTAGTTGGACATTGCACTCGTACAAAACCCGTGAAATTCCCCGTTATAGTTAGTTCAGGTAACTATAACTCGCGCACCCGCAATGCACTGCTGATGACGTCACATATTACATCACTCATGACATGGTCAGTGACATCACTGATGACATCACTGATGACATCTCAAATGACATCACTGATGACATCATCCAGTGACTGTGTGTTTCTGTAAAGTTTAAATATGTTTAATATATATAGGGAAAGGCGTATTGAAGAATGAGTGGGTGTATAAGTGTCTGAATGGAGGATTTAGTAGGTGCGTGACTAACTCTATAAGTGAGTGATTAAACGTATCTTATTGAATGCATGGGTTAGTGACTAAACTGGGTGAATGTCTGTATCCGTCTGTCTGTTGCTGTGTAAGTGGCTGCATGGGTTTGTGAATAGCTACATGAGTGTCTATATGAGTTATTGATTGGTTGTCTGAGTATCTGTATGGGTGCCTGAGTGTTTGTGTGGGTGGGGTGTGTGCGACTCTGTGCATAGATGTGTGAGTGGGTGATTCACTGGGTGGATGGTTTCAAGAGTGCATCTGTGATAGACTGTATGGGTGGGTAAGTCTGTGTAAGAGTGTGTTAGTGAGTGAATGTGTGTCCCAGTGGTACATGTGTGAGTAACTACATATGTGAAAGGCAGTATATATGTGTGTTGGAGTATATAAATAGCTATAAGCGAGAGTGTGTGATTGTGAGAGTGACTGTATGGATGAGTGTGTGCTTGTATCAGAGATTGTATAAGAGCGTAAGAATGTGCTAGTATTTGTATGAGTAAGTGAGCTGGTGTGTGTATAACTGTATAGGTGAGTAAATGGGTGTGTGCTTAATTTTTGCATGACTGACTAGGTGTGTGAGTACCTCTATGGATGAGTGGCAGTGTGTGAGTGTTTATATAGGTGTATGAGTGCATATAATAGTCCTGTACTGAGTGACTATAAGTATGAGTGACTGTACGGGTGAGTGAGTAGATGTGTGTGTGTAGACCTAAGAATCAGTGAGTGTGTATATAGTAATTGGTGTTGGAGTGTCTATGGTTTTGACAATGGCAGTCTGTAATTTACAGTGGGTGTATCAAAAGTTATATTAGGGTGTGAGAAGATGCATCAAATTATCACATGGATGATGTCATCAGTGATGTCATCAGTGATGTCATTTGAGATGTCATCAGTGATGTCATCAGTGATGTCACTGACCATGTCATGAGTGATGTAATATGTGACGCCATCAGCAGTGCATTGTGGGGCGCGAGTTATAGTTACCTGAACTAACTATAACGGGGGAATTTCACGGGTTTTGTATGAGTGCAATGTCCAACTAACTATAACTGTCCCTAAAACCTATGGTTTTTTCAGTGAATTTGTAAGGTTTTTTAAATGCTAATTCCTAACTATAACATGTCTGAAACCTATGGTTTTTTTCAGTGAATTTCAAAGGTTTTGTAAATGACAATTTTTAAATGTATTAATTGTTATATTTATTTTTTGATACTAATTTACTATATTTTTTTAAACTATTTATTTTTAGATATTTTATTTTTTAAATACATTGTAATTACATTATACATTACATTACAAAATATACTTTCTCAGAATGAATTACTTTAGTTTAAATACTTTGCAAATAGGCAAAAAAACTTTTAAGTTGTTGCAAAGGCAAACCCAATTTCAAACACAATGCAACATTGAGCTCAATGTGAATTTCAAGTTAAATGCAATTAGTTACTTTATGGATTACTTTTCTAACCACAGGACTGGATCCTATATTCAGTCCTGGGACATCTCCTGTAAACAGTTGAGTAAAAGCGTTTTGGTTACAGTAGTGATTTTTAAGGAATATTATTGTATTTTAAAAGTTGACACTTAGAAACTTTTTCACATAGAATCACCAATGTTATCCTATGGGAGGAAATTCACTTAGCAGGTAAGTAGTGTTATCGTTACTTTTTCTTACTCAGTGGTGGATCCTGGATCCAGCACTGGTGCATCTCCTGTAAACAGTTGAAAGAATGCGTTTAAGTCATACAGGCGATTTTTAAGGAATATTTGTAGTTTGTGAAAATCGACACTTTGAAACTTTTCTGCTGAAAACCAGACAATGGATTCCTATGGAAGGAAATTCAAGTTACTGGTAAGTACGGTCAGAATTACTTTTCAGGATCTGTACTGGGCTCAAAGATGCAGCACTGAGGTCTCTCCTGATAACAGGTGAGTAAACTGGAATTCGTAGTTCGGCTGATTTTAGAGGAATATTATAAAGTTCCAAAACTCCACACTTAGAAGAATTTCCAAGTGAAACCAGTCAATGTTAGCCTATGGAAGGAAATTCAAGTTACTGGTAAGTACGGTTAGAATTACTTTTTAGGATCAGTACTGGGCTCAAAGATGCAGCACTGAGGTCTCTCCTGATAACAGGTGAGTAAATCGGAATTCGTAGTTCTGCTGATTTTAGAGGAATATTTGTATGTTTCAAAAATCCACACTTAGAAGAATTTCCAAGTGAAACCAGTCAATGTTAGCCTATGGAAGGAAATTCAAGTTACTGGTAAGTACGGTTAGAATGACTTTTCAAGGTCAGTGCCGGGCTAAAAGATGCAGCACTGGGTTCTCTCCTGATAACAGGTGAGTAAATCGGAATTCGTAGTTCGGCTGATTTTAGAGGAATATTTGCACAATGGTGAAGGAAGGGGGTGGGGCCTGAGGATACATGTCTGCAAACACGCCGTGTGGCGCGTTTTAAGTTGGAGAATTAATTCCTCCTCAATCCCGAGGGTCCCTAGGGGCCAACTAGCCCACCAGGTACCTCCAGTATGCGCCAGAGAGCTGCGTTGCAGAGAGATGTTCAGAGGCCACGCCCCTTTTTACAACACTCTGCAACGCAGCTCCGTGGCGCTTACTGGAGGTACCTGGTGGGCTAGTTGGCCCCCAGGGACCCTCAGGATTGAAGAGGATTTAATTCCCCATCTTAAAACACGCCACAGGGCCTGTTTGCACACATGTCACCTGAAGCCCCGCCCTCCCTTCACCACTGTGCAAAGGCGCCCGTGGCGCATTTTAAGTTGGGGGATTAAGTCCCCTTGAATCCTGAGGGTCCCTGGAGTCCAAGTAGCCCACCATGTACCTCCAAAGCGCCACAGAGCTGCATTGCAGAGAGGTGTAAAAGGGGCGTGTACACCTCTCTGCAACGCAGCCCCTGGCGCATACTGGAGGTTCCTGGTGGGCTAGTTGGCCTCAGGGACCCCCAGTACTTAAGGGGAATTCGTTCCCCATCTGCAAACGTGCCAGGGGCGCGTTTGCAGAGTGGTAAAGGAAGTGGGCGGGGCTTGCGGCCCGATCGTTTTTTTCCGAAGGGGGCTGTGTGGCCCCCTTCCTTTTTCCTATTTTTGGGCCCTGGGGACCCCATCCCCCAGGGCCTTATCCCTTTTTTTTTTTATTAAACGGGAAGGGGGCCGCGTGGCCCACCTCCCGTGGCCAAATCCGGCCCCGGGGACCCCATCCCCCGGGGCATGGCCACACTTTTAAATACATTTTTAAGGAGGGGGGCTGCGTGGCCCCCCTCCTCAGGCCTCCTTTTGCTCCGGGGACCCCATCCCCCGGGGCAGGCCTTTATTTTATTTATTTTTTATTTATTTTTTATTATTTTTGGGGAGGGGGGCCGCGTGGCCCCCCCTCCCGGGCCACTACTTGCCCCGGGGACCCCATCCCCCGGGGCTGGCCCTATCCTTTGGGGTCCGTGGGGGGACCCCAACTCCCCCACGGACCATGCCGGCTCCCCGCCTCCTGCGGGAGCCGGCATTGCTTTTCCAATGGGGAGCTGCTGACATGCAGCTCCCCGTGTGGAAAAGCAATTTGCTTTGGATATTGGAAGCGAGAGCAGGTTTCCTGCTCTCGCTTCCAATATCCAAAGCAGTTTGCTATGACAAGACGGGAGCCGCGAGGCTCCCGTCCTGAGGAGCCAGCCCTGGGGGGTGGCGGTCCCCAGGGCCATTACAGGCTCCAGGAGGGGGGCCGCGCGGCCCCCCTCCCTCCATCGACAAAGCCCCGGGGAGGTGGTGGTCCCCGGGGCTCTGGGGGTCCGTAATGGACCCCCATATTGAAATTTTTAGTGCCCCGGGGAGGTGGCGGTCCCCGGGCCGTGTGGGGGGGGGCTCGAGCCCCCCCACACAGCTGATTTTTTTTTTAAATAAAAAAGAAGCCCCGGGGAGGTGGCGGTCCCGGGGCTGCGGGAGGGCCGAGAGCCCTCCCGCACCATTTATTTTTAAAGCCCCGGGGGTGGCGGTCCCCGGGCTTGGGGGCCTTAGAGGCCCCCCACTAATTATGAATAACCCCCACATGCCCCCGGGACTTGGCCCACCCGGGGCCAATTAGCAACGAGCGCGGGAGACCGCGCTCGTTTTTTTTTTCGGCGGGATCCGCGCACCCTAAGCGCATCCCGCCGATTTCTTTTTAAAAAAAATGCTTTTTTCTGCCCAGAGGGTCCTTGTGGGACCCCCTGAGCAGACCTAGGGCGTCAGGGTGTTTCTACCCTGCCCCCTTTGTGCGTTTTGCGCACTTGTTTCTTTTTTTTTTGTCGGCGGGATCCGCGCACCCTAAGCGCAACCCGCCGATTTAAAAAAATAAAATAAAAAAATGCTTTTTTCTGCACAGGGGGTCCTTGTGGGACCCCTGAGCAGACCTAGGGGGTCAGGGTGTTTCTACCCTGCCCCCTTTTTGCGCTTTGCGCACTTGTTTCTGTCCCTCGGTTCTACCGAGGGACAAAATGGCTGCCAACACTTCCTGTTTGGAGTGTTGACAGCCAATTAGCATGCAGCTCGTGATCGGGAGGGTACGCGGACCCTACTCGGCCATAGATATATATGTGATTTTATTTGTGATTTTCTCAGAAACTACTGAACGGATTTACACCATTTAAGCAAAAGGCACAACTCTGAACCAAGGGCTACCTCTTTGCCAAATTTGGTGTAATTCCGTTCAGCAGTTCGGGCTGTAGCCGCGATGAAAGGATCCTATGGAAAAATGAATGGGGAAAACGCGTTTTGGGACCCCCTTTTTCTCGGCCTCCGCTTGACGAATCAACCCGAGACTTTCAGGCTAGGAGCGGAGCGGAGCGCCCCAACAAGTTGGAAGCTTTGCGAAGATTCGTCAACCGGCGCAAGAGTTATTTCAAATAGAATGTTGCGGATTTCCTATGGAAAATAGGTCCTAACTATAACTATCTACTGGCGACCGCTAGTAGATAATATATATATATATATATATATATATATTTATTATATATATATATATATATATTTATTATATATAATAAATATATATATATTTGTGTTACCAAGGTGTAGCTTCAAGTCTTTTGTTAAGTTTGACTCCTCACTCTATTGGAAATTTCTTTTTCTTTTTGCCCCCTCAATAACTTTGCTCCATCAGTTTTCCCCAAAGTTGGGGAAACAGCGTTCAAAGAGGTCAATAGTTAATAGATTGAGGCCCAACCAAAACAGGCAACTTTCCATTTCCATAAGGGCTTTCTTGCAAGTGACTCCAAAGCCATTGAAAGACACTGCACCAACATGTTTTAATATGCTGGCTGAAGGAAATTGTTTTATTAGTTCAGGGGGTCAAACCCTACTCAAGCAACAACAATAATCTGTGTCAGGGTGAACCACAAAAGTCATTAAATTAACCTGTGCTTAACCCTCTGGTAGCTTGGCACAAAAACAGTTAACCTAGAGGCAAACTGTAAAATGTTTAGGCAGCACACAAACAGTAATAAAGTAAAAACACAACACAATAAAAATCGCAAACCAATTTAGAAAATGGAGACAATTTTAATAAATAAAAGGCGACCAAAATGACAACAATCCAATCAGTAGAACCAGAGATATGCAATTTCAACGTTTTAGGTAAGTATAGTGCCTGAAAAAACACAACGACCTACTTATAGTCATCTCGTCGTGCTAGGCTGAGGGAAAGTCATAGGTTCAGCCTGACCACAATGGAGCACGGGCCAGATACATGGACCAGATTAGTCTCTCTGAAATAGTCACCTTGTTATGTTATGTTATGTTAAAATGAATTTATAAAGCGCACGTACACCGGGGAGGTTTCATGGCGCTAATTTGGTTGAGATCCAGGTCATAAAAGAGGGTTTAGAAAGCCTGTCGGAAAAGCCAAGTTTTTAAAAGACTTCTGAAACCAAGAAGATTGGTACAGGAGCGAATTTCGGGGGGAAGAGAGTTCCAAAATATGGGGGCCAAGGTGGCGAACCTAGCACCACCAGTGCGCTTTAATCTGAAATGAGGAATAAGTAATACATTTTTGTGAGCTGAGCGAAGATTTCGTGTTGGAGCGTATTTGTTAATCATATTATCAACAAATTTCGGGCTCTTTCCACAAAGTGACTTAAAAATAAGACATCCAATCTTGAAAGCACACCGCTGAACAACCAGAAGCCAATGTAATTGCTTCAAGAGAGGAGTAATGTGATGATGCCTAGGATGGTGGACAATCAGACGTGCAGCCTGGTTTTGTACTATCTGTAAGCGTCTGGAAAGATAGAGAGGGATGCCAAAATATAATGAATTGGCATAGTCGACATGAGACATGACCAAGACGATAATCACCTGAGTCTGGGCATCATGAGTGAGAAATCTACAAATCTTTTTTATTTTGCGAAGTTGAAAAAAACAGGTGGAGATGACAGAACTAATCTGAAGCTTCAGAGTAAGATCCTGACTAATTATCACCCCTAAGCTTTTAGCCGAACTAGAAGGAACAGGGGGCTGACCCAGCTCCATAGGCCAGAAGTGAGGTCCCCATGGATTTTTAACAATGCCACCTGTTAGAACCAGCTCCGTCTTGTCCGGATTGAGTTTTAAATGGTTCTTGTTCATCCATTGGCTGATGAACAGCATGGTCGATTGAAAAGCATGAACCGACTCTGAGGAGTTACTGGTGGAAAAAATAAGCTGAAAATCATCTGCATAGTTGAAAGTGCAGACTTTGCGCTCCTTCAGAGCTCGGACAAGAGGGAGGAGGTAGAGATTGAACAACAGGGGAAAAGAGAGGAGCCCTGAGGGACTCCACAAGAGATTTTGACTCTAGGGGCAGTGAACTGGGCTGTACAGACTGCCTGGGAGCGGTTTTCCAAAAGGAGCTAATCCAGCTAAGTGCAGGACCCGCAATTCCTGCATCCCTCACACGGTCGACCAAAAGAGAATGGTCGACCGTGTCGAAGGCAGCGGAGAGATCAAGCAGGACAAGGGCCTGCGAGGAGCCGCTGTCGACCTCACCACGGAGGGTGTCTAGAACTGTGAGGATTACCGCCTCAGTAGAATGCGCTGGACGAAAGCCAGCTTGACGGGAATCAAGAAATTCGGATTCCTCCAAGAAGTCTGTAAGACAACCTGTAACATAGGTTTCCAAAATCTTAGCTAAATAAGGAAGAAGGGAGATAGGGCGATAGTTTGTCAGGATGAGTGGATCTGATCCCACCTTCTTTAAAAGGGGAACAACAATTGCCTCTTTAAAAATTACAGGGACAGTTCCTTGAGACAAAGACTAATTTAAGAGGTTGAGAGCAGGACTAGGAAGGATGGTAAAAATTTCCTTCAAAATGCTGGGAGGGCAACAGTCAGTGGGAGAGCCCGATTTGACTTTTGAAAGAAGGTTTATAAAAGTACGCTCACATATTAAAGGAAAATGTGTAAACGAGCTTCGGTTTAAAATGGGATGAGAGCTAAAGTCCAGGTTTTGACAGGCTGGAATACTGGACTTAATTTTAATAATTTTGTCGAGAAAAAAGAGGTTCAAAGCATTGCAAAAAGTTTGTGAGGGGGAGGGTTTGCGTAGTATTCTGTCGGGGTTAGATAACTCATTAACAATATGAAAGATCTCCTTCGAACGATTGGTTGCCGATAGGATTTTGGATGAAAAATACGCCCCTTTAGCAGTTAAGATAGATTTCTTATAGACCTTGTCAAAGTCTGGTGCGCACAGAGTCCAGTTCGCGGTGGAGGAGGCCGGGAGGAGCAGGGATAGCAACGCGACTGGTCGTCGCTGTAGCGCGAATAGAAGGCTGGACATGGGCTGTGGTCGCTGTAGGGCAAACAGCCGGTCGGGTGTAGCAGACGGTCATTATTGGAGATTTGCATTGGCAGTCGCTGCGGGCTGTCGCTGCTTATCGTGAGAAGCAGATCTTGCTTTGCCTGTTGTCTCTGGCTGTCAATGTAGCAAGAAGAGTTGGGTTCATTGGAGCTTCGCGTTGGAGATTGTTGCGGTCGACAGGATGTAGGTGCGAATGGGCCAGTTTGCGGTCACGAAAAGCCCAAAACTTCTTGTAGAGGAGTGTATTCTAATGCATGCCAAGGGTCCAAAACCTGGGGAGGCATATCTTGGGGATCAGCGTCTCACTCTAGCAGAGGCCAGCAGGGCTCAGGCAGGTCCAGTTAGGTCCAGTTGCAACAGGTCAGCTGGGCACTTGCAGGGAGACCTCTGGAGCTTGTTGTGTCCATGTAGCGCTGACAGAAGGTCAGCCAGCTGACCCTTGGAGTCACTCAGGTAGTATGGGATGAGGGGAGCAGGTCCAGTCTTCCTTTGCAGATAGCAGGACAAGCCTCAAGCAGCAGGGCCGTCCTCTGGAAAACAAGGCAGGCCTCAAGCAACAGGGCAATCATCTGGGGAACAAGGCAAGCCTCAAGCAGGAGGGCAGTCCTCTGGGGAATAAGACAGTCCTTCCGCTGTAATGTCTGCAGGTCCTGTAGTATGTTAAAGAGTTGTTATGAGGGTCCAATATTTATACCTTGTGCCAGCCTTTGAAGTGGGGTAATCTTCAAGACTATCCCCACATCTGGTTCTGGAAAGTACCTTTCTTACCATGCCAAGGCCAAGACATCTAGGGAGACAAAAGGCTAGTGCCAGGTTCCTTTGTGTGTGCTGGGGCAAGCCCTTTGTAATGCAAGTGGGGCAGGGAACAGCTCCACCCCCAAACATCATGGCAGGATTGACTTCTCCCAGCTACACCCAGTTCCCATTTTTTACTGTCTGGGCCCAATACGCATCCTTAATGGGGTAGCCATTAACATGCCCAGGATACTGGGAACTCCAAAAAGGGGTCAGAAAATTGTGGGCAGGAAAATGTCAACTTTTTAAAAGTGGCGTTTTTAAAATTGTCATCTATATTTCAATATTACCATTAAAGAGGTTGTTAAATTACAATTCATTTGAGTCTAAACATGTCATTTCTACCTGCACCCAATCAAAAGTTAGCACTTACTTAATGTAATAAGGCAACCCAATGTAAGTCTAAGGGAGGAGTAGGGCTTACAGTAGTGAAAAACAAATGTAGGAGTTTTTAACTACTAGGACATAAAACTTAAAAACACATATCCTACATCCTACTTTTAAAATACAATGCACCCTCTCCTATGGGCTATTTAGGGCCTACCTTGGGGTGGCTTCTATGTATTTAAATGGAAGGTTTAGGCCTGGCAAAAGTCATTTTGCCAGGCCGAACTGGCAGTTTACAAATGCACTACAGGCTGCAATGGCAGGCCTGAGACTTGTTTTAGAGGGCTACTGTAGTGGGTGACACAATTGGTGCTGCAGGCCCACAGGTTTTATGCATGTAGTGTGGAAGCATACTATGGCTTTTTGGAATCGTAGCATGACCAAACCTTTTTAACTGTGTCACTAGAATTGAGGTGTACTGGTCCACTTATATAAACTTCCATGGCTGCCATTAAACCCGGATTCTAGCACCAAGTTCCCGAGTGCTTGGCTAGGAGTATGCTATGTTTGGTAAGTATAATTCACAATGAATGATTGCTTGAGTGAGCCAGAGTGGCAAAGGGCTACGTGTTCCATTTTCAAAGCCCCTGGACTGTTCATTAGCACAAGATGGAGGTGAGGTTACTTTCCCAGACAGTGGAAGTGTATTGCTTACATTCCTGAGATTGGATGGGATGGAACCTAGACACTGAAGTGAGGCAAAAGGAGACAAGCTTCCCCTTAAAAATTCAATGAGATCATTTTGACACAGAGGGTGACTTACTAGTCTTCTGAAGACTGCCCTTTAGTGGATGGTAGGAGTTACGAGTGGAACTGCAGCGTGAAGGGCCCTTATGGGGTGAGTCCGCCTTTTGTCTGTTTCTGATAACTTTTAGATGTGGCTGTTCCAGTTCCAAATTGTCTTCATTCAAGGAAGGAGTGTGCCACAGAGTTTCTAGATGATGCCTGACAGCTAACTTCCCAAAGGTGAAGGGACATTATATGGAGTCTGATCTGGAGTAAGAACTGTTTTCCCTGATCTAGAATGCCTTTAGAGTCCTACCTGGCAGAAGGGGGAAGGAGCAAGCAATCCCTGCAGGAGGAGCTGACTACTGTTCTGTACAAGTGCATTTGACCATTGTGCTGTTGGGCCATCTACCAGAGACTCGTGAAGAGCTTGACTGGCATACCCCAGACTTGGAGGCAGTTACTGACGCTGAAGCGGGGGATTCGTGGCATTGTCAAAATGTGCCAATTCGAATCCTCCTGTCAGTCCTGCTGCTTCAGCCATGGCACTTGTCTATGTACAGAAGACAAAGAGTATGCTGTTCCTAGGGGGCAAGGGCGGCGGAAGAAGAAGGGTAAGAAAGGGCATGGTCAGGAGTGGTAGGTGCTAAAGGGAGTAGGTGAGTGACTACTCATCCAGGGATAGCTCCAATGAGGAGCAAGGGCCCTCACACACCCCTGGGGGTGTCATGCTTCATCATAGGGCAGCTTCTCGTTGGGCCGGCGCTGCAATGCCCAACGGGCCCCGCGAGCGAGCTCTTTGCCGGAGGTCTTCTTGGTTTTGCCATCAATCAATCAATCAGGGAATTGTAAGCGCGCTACTCACCCGTGAGGGTCTCAAGGCGCTGATGGGGGGGGGGGTCCGCAGATCTGTTTAGCCGAAGAGCCAGGTCTTGAGGGTCTTCCTGAAGGTGTTCAGGGAGGGGGCATGTCTGATGTCTGCCAGTAGCTCGTTCCAGGTCTTGGCTGCAATGTGAGAGAAGGATCTTCCGCCTGCTCTGGTTCTGTGGATGCGCAGGGTTTCGGCCAGTGCGAGGTTGGAAGATCGGAGGTTTCTTTTGGGTACGTGGAAGTTGATTCTGTCATTGAGGTATTTGGGTCCGTTGTTGTGTAGGCATTTGTAGGCGTGAGTGAGGATTTTGAAAGTGACTCTTTTCTCCACGGGGAGCCAGTGGAGACTTCGTAGGTGTTGGCTGATGTGTTCGTGTCAGGGGATGCCGAGGACGAGTCTGGCGGTGGTGTTCTGTATTGTTTGGAGTTTGCGGAGTAGGGACTTGTTGATGCCGGCGTAGAGTGCGTTTCCATAGTCCAGTCTGCTGGTGATGAGTGCGTGGGTGACTGTCTTCCTTGACTCAGGGGGGATCCACTTGAAGGTCTTGCGGAGGATGCGGAGGGTGTTGAAGCAGCTGGAGGTGACGGCGTTGTCCTGTTGGTTCATGGTGAGTGATGAGTCGAGTACGATGCCGAGGTTCTTGGCGTGGTCTGAGGGGGTACGTGGTCTTCCAAGGGCGGTCGGCCACCAGGTGCTGTCCCATGCAGAAGGGGTGATACCGAGGACGAGGACTTCTGTCTTCTCGGCATTGAGCTTCAGGCAGCTGTTGGTCATCCAGACTGCGACGTCTTGCATTCCTTTCTGGAAGTTGAGTTTTGCAGTGGTGGGGTCTTTGGTGAGGGAGAGGATGAGCTGGGTGTCGTCAGCGTAGGATATGATGTTGAGGCCGTGTTGTTGGACGATGGCTGCGAGGGGGGGCCATGTAGATGTTGAAGAGGGTGGGGCTCAGTGATGAACCCTGTGGGACTCCGCAGGTGTTTTTCGTGGGGTCGGAGAGGAAGGGTGGGAGTCTGATCCTTTGGCTTCTTCCGGTGAGGAATGATCGGATCCAGTCCAGGGCTGTTCCTTGTATGCCTGCGTCGTGTAGTCTGGCGACTAGTGTGCGGTGGGAGACGGTGTCGAAGGCCGCTGATAGGTCGAGTAGGATGAGGGCTGCAGAGTGGCCTTGGTCCAGGAGGGTGCGGATGTCGGCTGTGGCGGCGAGTAGGGTGGTCTCTGTGCTGTTGTTGCTTCGGAATCCGGATTGGGATGGGTCGAGGACGGCGTTCTCTTCAATGAATCGTGTCAGTTTCCTGTTGATTGTTTTCTCTGCAACTTTGGCTGCGAAGGGGAGGAGCGAGATGGGCCGATAGTTCTTGAGGTCGGTGGGGTCAGCTGTGGGCTTCTTGAGCAGGGGTCTGACTTCTGCGCACTTCCAGTCATCTGGGAAGGTGCCTGTTTTGAAGGTGGTGTTGATGGTGCGTTGTAGTTCGGGTGCGATGGCGGCCGCAGCTCTGTGGTAGATGTGAGGGGGGCAGGGGTCGGTGGGGGCCCCCGAGTGGATGCTTTTCATGGTCGAGGCGGTGTCTTCAGCCGTGATCGGTGTCCAGTTGGAGATGGTGGGCTGGCTGGTGTTTCTGGGGGGCGGGGGGCCGTCTGTGGCACCTGGTGGATGGTCGATGAAGTTGTCATAGAGGGTTTTAGGTCTCGCCTGGCGTTAGCAGTGCGCATGCGCTGCTCTCACCATGCGAGGGCCTTTTGGAATCGATACAATTCCAGAAGTATACTTGAAGCCCCGCCCCTCTTTCCATTGGCTCGCGTCATCATTTATGTTAAACGATGGCGCGTGATTGGAAAGCGGGCTTTTCGGGTACCGCCTTGTCCACTTTTAGGACGGCCCATGTGGACAGGCCGACGCCATATTTGTTTCTGGCACAGCGCACACTGCCATGCGCTCGTGAAGCCAGCCCTCCCAGGACCAGCAGACCCATGCAGTACGGCACCAGGACGCCCAGCAGCGAGCCCGCCTTCATGGGCACATGGCAGCCCGGTGAGGCCAACCTGCTCTTCAGGATGTCCCAGCAGGTAAGGGGGGCTGCGCTGCTCGCCGCGGTGGGAGGGTGGGGGGTCTGTGTGGGTCTCTGCGCGTGAAGCGCCGTGCTGCCCTGCCTGTGCCCGCTGCTGTGCATGCAGCCAGGCAAAGTTTGCAAGCCGGCCATCTGTTTCACCCTTCCTCTCTACGCCCACCCCGTGACTCTCTGATCCTCCTCCACAGTCCCTCGCTCCGGCCACTCTCACTCCTCCCTGCGGCTCTCCCGATCTTTTCCAACCAACTTTTCTCGCTTCCTGTCTGTCCGCCCTCATTCCCTACAAACATTATTTTTCTTTCTCCTCCTGACCTCACAATCCTCGTCCTGCCCTTCGCCCCGTCCACTTGTTGTTCTCTCCCACCTGTTTACTCTCAGCATATCCTCTGCCCTAACCCTCTCTACTGTCCCATGCGCGCTTGATCTGTCCCACAGCGCTGCCCACGTCGCCATCCCCAAACTATCAACCGGCTCCGACACTTTTCCCCTTCCCCTTCCCCTCTTACACGCAAAGATGCCCATATCAAATGTCTGCGTTCGCTCTGAGCGGGAGGAGTCAGGAAGTGTCTGCTGCCGCTGGTATTATTGATCACAACAAGACACATTGTTTAATTAGGTATTTTATGATTTACAGAACGCTCTTCATTTTTTCACAAATATGCGTTATGTTAAAACAACCTGATGATGTCTCCGTCCCCGCCAGTGTTATTAGGAAACTGGATGACATTTGTAAGGCTTCCTTCCTCGTGGCACGCTAGTTGTTGGCGGAGTGGGTTAATAAGCTCGACTCCCTGGGGTCGGCCAAGATGTTGGAACCCTCTCGGAGCATTAGATAAACTGCTGAAGTCAAGAACTTCAAACATCTGGCATTAACCACGAAGGCTTGCGATAGAAAACAAACACAAGCGTAATCATTCGCAACAGTCATTTTTATGTGAAGTAATTACAAAAATAATCTACAGACATGCTTCTGGTTATTAATGAAAATGATAGTCTGCAAAGTATTACAATGCGCCTTAGCAAACCAGACGAGAGAACTCAGTCATTAATGAATAGCCCAGAGGGACGGAGTGACAGAATTCACCCTTTGAAATCTGTTGTCTTAATAGCAATAGGAAACAAGCATTAAAAATGCAATAGGTCTCGCCTTTCATTAAGTTAAAGCCATTTGCTTTGCTATACAATACCATTAGCAAAACAAATGGCTTTAACTTAATCAAAGGCGAGACCTATTGCATTTTCAATGCTTGTTGATCTTGAGGTTGAAATAGGTTCCAAGCTTGTCGCAGAGGTCTTGGGATGGTGTGATGTCTGTGGCTTCGCTGCGTGGGTTGGTGAATTCCTGAATGACACTGAAAAGTTCCTTGGAGTTGGCCAGGATTTTGTTGTGGATGAAGTTCCTCTTGGTGGCTCTGATCTGGTTATGGTAGTCCATCAAGGCGTCCTTGTAGGTGGTGTGGTTTTCGGTTGTCTTGGTGTTTCTCCAGTTCTTCTCCAGGCGTCTGCAGGTGCATCTGGCTTCTTGGAGAGCGGTGGTGAACCAGGCGGCTTTCCTGGGGCGTTGTCTGTCGGGGTTGCGTAGCGGGGCGGGCTCGTCTGCGCAGTTGAAGATCCAGGTGTGGAGTTCTCTGGCTGCGTTGTTTGCGTCATTTGCGTCGGGTGCCCAGGTGTGGTTGTCTCGGGTGAGGGTGGAGTTAAGTTGCTCGTCGGTAACCTTGCTCCAGTTCCTTCGAGGTGGGCGTGGGGCTGGTTTGGGTGCCTTGGGTTTGTTGATGGCGAAGTGTACGCAGTGGTGGTCGGTCCATGGCGGCTGCGTTGAGTGGCTGAATTGGACGCTGTTTCCTGCCGCGAAGATGGGGTCGAGGGTGTGTCCTGCTCTGTGGGTCGGTGTGTTGACGAGTTGTTTAAGTCTGATGCTGGCGAGGTTGTCACGAAGGATAATGGAGTTGGGGTCGCTGGGGTTGTCGAGGTGGAAGTTCAGGTCTCCAATGAGTATGTAGTTTGCTGAGGCGATGGCGTGGGGTGCGATGAAGTCGGTGATGTGAGAAGTTGGCCTGGTATATGCTGTCCACTAATTATAGTGGGCACCTTGCACCAGTCCAAACAACCCCTTATTGGAGATAGGTTAAAGACAACCTTATTGAAAGCTATCCTAGTGGTAGCTATGGAGAGCAGCCTTCAGGCTAAGTCTTGAAGGAATGTAAAGCAGCTTGTTTTACCAGTCTATAATCTCTTGAGTGACCAAATGAAAGAGCACCACACCAGGTATATATTCAAAATATATGTATTAATTGCTAAACACACCCCTCTAGTCTCTTTATGAGGCTAGAGTTCGAAGTACATAAGTTATAAGATATTAAATCACAGTAATAGCACAAATACACGTTTGGGCCCTAGGGGCGTACCAAACCATATACCAATAAAGTGGTATGCGAACCACGACTGAACTAGACACTAGGCCTAGAGCCTCTAGAAGTGCTTGGACCACAAGGAACCA
This sequence comes from Calotriton arnoldi, assembly GCA_963921515.1. Classification (NCBI taxonomy): domain Eukaryota; kingdom Metazoa; phylum Chordata; class Amphibia; order Caudata; family Salamandridae; genus Calotriton; species Calotriton arnoldi. The sequence continues at coordinate 43,541 of CAWUFW010015197.1, read as the reverse complement.
CCCAAGGTAGTGACACAGGGGACCCACGGGAGACGCGTGCAGTGTAAATACACAACCGCGATACGCCGTTAACTTCTATGGAGAAAGTCGGGATCGGGAAAATAGAGAAAAGGGACACTTAAAAGAGGACTAGGACAAAACCCTTTGAGATCTAGGACTTTGAAGAGTCTCTACCCACGGGAGCACCGGAGTACTCGTGTTACCTCACCCAGGGAAGCCGGGTGCATAGGTGCCTTTCGGGGTCGGGTTTCGTCGTCGATTCGAATGGCGATCTGCTGCAAAGTGCTGCTGGCGGCCAAGAGAACAGTGTCCGGGTGGATCCAAGAGTGGATCGGAGTTCTGAAGAACCTGAAAGCAGAGGGGACAGAGTCTGGGTCACTAGCCAGTGACCAGGAAGGCGATGGACAGATGCCCACCGATGTCGAGTGCTTCAGGTGCGTTGACGGTCGTCTTGACTCTTCAGCCACGAGGTCCAGGAGGCGTTGTCGGCAACCAGGAGCAGGATTCGGGCTGGTACACGATGTCTGTCGAGTGCTGAGGTGTCGGCGACCGGATTGGACCCAACAAGCCTTGGCAACGGCAAGTCTCGGTGAAGATGTAGATCGTCGATGGTGCAGACCAGCAAGGTCTGTGGAACTCACCCAGCAAGGGTAAGTGAGGGCAGGCCTGGAGCAACCAGGATGCCAAGTAAGAAAAGGATTGGCCTTCGTTAAGGGCTACTAGCCAACGGGCTAGCGACCGCGAAGGAGCCTCGTGACGCCGCACGTGGATCTGGCTTACAGGACACTCGTGGAGTGGGGGCCAGTGATCTTCGGTGCAGGTGGTGCTGGAGGCTAGCGCTACTCGGAGCCCAAATCACGACTTCTTGGGAGACCCAGAAGATGATGCACTTGCAAATGTGCTCGGTGTCCAGGGGTCACGGTCTCAAGTCACCCACGATAGCCACGGGCCTCAGCTTTGCTGGGGACTCAGGGTAGCCTCGGGAAGTCTGAGAATCCACCTCTGGTGATGCGATGACTTCGGCGTCCGACGGGAGCTTCAGAAATGCGAACCGGACAGATGCTTCTTTGGTGCCTGCCAAGCAGGGGAGTCACTCCTTGACCCCAAGGGAGATTCTTCAGTCCTCTAATCTTGTCGTAGAGCGTTGAAGGTCCAGGATTCAGTTTCAGAGTTTCGTCCAGGTATAATCTAAAGTCCTAAGGACTGGGTTCCTACCTTTATTCTAAAAATAGGGGTTGGACTACTCTGTGGCCCCACCTATGGGTGGGTCAGGGCAGAGGGGTGGCTACACCCCTTTCCCTTTGTCCAGTTCGCGCAAAGCAGGGGCTGCAAGCCCCTGATCCGGTTTGAACTGGGGTATGCACAGGGACACCAAATGTGCCCCCAGTGCAGGACTTCAAAGCACCCGAAAGTGCTCCCGCCCAGCCCCAATACACATTATCCTGTCTGGGGAGGTGGTCACACCTCCCTGGGACAGGAAACCTATTGTCCAGGCCTCCCCTGCCGGAGTTTCGTCCAGCAGCAGGAGGCCAGACTCGTGTCTGTGGCAGCAGCATCCATTTTGTGATGCCAGGGCTCTGGAAAGAAGTTACCGGACTAGTCAGAGTTAACATGTCTTTCCCTCTAGAAAGGTGGAATGCTACCCCCGCCGCCAGGATTGGCGGGGGGGTAGTATTCCAAGATGTTTGACACCAAACACGACATGTTTAGGTGCAGCCATTCCAAAGTTAGCATTTTACCGCGAGGATATAATGCGCTTAAGAGTATATGGTCAGGCTGCACTACAAACAGCATCAGAGAGGGTCTCCGAACGCTGCAGAGGGGCCCTGCTCATGCAGGGGCACCCTCTCACATAGGAACCATGCACTCTGCCTTTAGGATTGATAAGGCCTGCCTTAGGAGTGACTTATAGGTTTATATGTGTGTAAGTATTTCGTGATATAGGAAACCTATATCACAGTAAGGGGTGCATGCACCACCTTACCCAGGCTGCAGTAGCAGACCTGTGGTGTCAGTTTGGATGGCCTTCCAGGGGTGGCATAATACATGCTGCAGCCCCTGGCAGGCCTCTGAGGTACCTATGCCCTTGGTACATAGTATACCATATACTAGGGACTTATAAGGGCACTCCAGATCCCAATCAGTGATGTGCCTAAGGCACATGGAAACCATTTTAGAGAGGAAGCAGCTAGGCTGGGGTTCTGATTAGCAGGGCCCCAGCCAGACTAATGTCGAAAAACAGTGAAGCATCAGCAAAAAGTGGGGGCACCCATGTGAAGCAGATCCTACTCTCCTACAGGTGATGGTGGTGGCGAAGGGTGTTCGGGGGCCGGGGGGTCTGTAGATGAGGGTTCCTCGGAGTGTGGCTTTGGGGGTGGTCTGGATCTGGAAGTGCAGGTGTTCGGCGGAGGGGAAGGTTTCGCTGGAGGTGGTGAGGCGGAGGGTGCTCTTGTGGGCGATGGCAAGGCCCCCTCCTGGGTGGTTGGGGCGGTCTTTCCTCTGGATCTTGTATCCGTCTGGGATGGCGGTGCTGATGTCGGGGGCGGAGGATGCGTTGGTCCAGGTCTCTGTGAAGAAGGCGATGTCGGGCGAGAGAGAGTCGAGTAGATTCCAGCTAGATGATATTATGTGTGGGCATACCTGTGTGTAGTGAGTAGATGTGGGGATGTGCAGGTGTGGGTTAAAAATTACTCCAAGCTACTCCAAGGTTTTTTTTTTTCTTATTCGCGGAGTGTCTGGGCCATCAATAAAGACAGACTAGAAAAGTCACGAACTGAGAGGTGGAATTAGACCTGTGTCAGTTCTCGTGAGTTGTGCAGAAGGGCCAACATGTTTCTTGCCTTTTTGAAAGTCCAACAGGATCTCGGCAATTCATCAGGACCTAAGAACCTTGTCTACTATCAAGGGGGCAGCAAATAATATGAGACAGAGGTCAAAGTCACGTCCCCTTGTGTCAGGATGCTGTGGTCGTCCTAGTGTGTGAAAAAATATAATAAAAAGTGAGGTACAATGATACTTTCCGGAGATAGGTGCACCTAGAGGAAAGGAAAGTACAGCATACAAGTCAATTAGTACTTGATGAAGCAAGAGCTGGGTCACCCTGAAAGAAAATAGGAACTGGGAGGAGGGAGGGAGAGAAAAGGAGTGGGAGGAGGGGGGTAGGTGGGGGCAGAAGGAAGGGCAACTGTCTCGCCCATGTGAAGGAACATCGGACAAATGAACAAATCAACAATTAAACCAAAGAGGCGGAGGCAACCAGTACTACTGGATAACAAGGCATGTACATGTTAATATATTCCAGACAGACACACTCAGCATCTACATTGTATGAATGTGGCAGATACCCGTGCATATCCATTGTGAGAGTCTCTGGCCACGTAATCGCTAAAGGCAATAGGTGCGGTGTTGTGATACCTGGTGCTGATGAAATAAGAACATCATTATATTCACATTTGAGGAAAAATGACCATGAGAGCCACTACCCAGTGGCTCTGGTTCTCTTTGAGTGGAGAGGGGTATAAGGTTCCTTGAGTGTCGCTGTGATTCCATCCAGGCCTGTGGATTGTCTGCTTGGCAATGACCTAGAGCACATCACCTGGAAGGAGGTGAAGCTCAGGTCGTATTTGGAGATGTTGGCTTTGCATGAGTGAGTGTGCCTGACCACATGGTCCATGGCAGGCAAAGATGATGGTCAGGAGGACCTGGAACCTGGAAGAATGTCCCAGGTGCCTGCCAAAAAGAGGAAGGGCAAGGGGCATGGGAAATCCGCTCCTGAGAATCCCACGATCCGGGAGGTGGTTGAACCTAAGAGTGCCGCCCTGTAGAACCAACCTGAGCTGACCAATTAGCAGAAGGAAGGGGGTCCCACCAGGGAGGAGTTCTGCAAGGTGAAGATTGAGGGCCCTACTCCTGAGGGCCTACGACTGCAGGCCGAGACCCATGTAGCTGGTGAACCACTGCTCTACTGGGAGAATGGTCTCCTGTATAGCAAGCCTAAGGTTCCTGAGCCTAGTGCAACCAATGTGTTGGTGGTCCCCCAGTGCTACAGGGCCTTCCTACTGGAGCTAGCTCATGATGTTCCCCTGGCAGGTCATCTGGGGCAGGACAAGACCTTTGAAACTCATCACCCACTTTTACTGGCCTCGGATGAGGATGGCCTTAGGTGCATTCTGCAGTTCACCCCTACCTGCCAGGCCAGTGGTAAGTCAGGAGGAAAGCGCAAGGCTCCCCTGCAACCATTCCCTGTCATTGGCACTCCCTTTGAACAGGAGGGCATTGACATTGTTGGGCCTCTTGACCCCAAGACAGCCCTTGGCAACAGGTTCATCCTGGTCTTGATGGACCATGATACCCGGTACCGGAGGCTATACCTCTGAGGTCGGTGACTGTGCCTGCAGTGTCCAGGGCACTGCTGGTGATCTTTACCCATGTGGGGTTCCCCAAAGAGTCAGTATCCAACCGTGGTACCAACTTTATGTCTGCGTACATGAAGTCCATGTGGAAGGAGTGTGGGGTAGCCTATAAGTTCTCCACTCCTTACAACCCCCAAACTAACAAGCGTGTTGACAGGTTCAACAAGGCCTTCAAAGGCATGATCATGGGCCTATTGGAGCACTTGAGGCGGAAGTGGGACTTCCTCTTGCCATGCCTGTGGTTTGCCTACAGGGAGGTACCGCGGAAGGAGGTTGACTTCAGCCCCTTTGAACTTCTGTACGAGTAACCTGTCAGAGGACCTCTCAGTCTAGTAAAGGAGGGAGAAGGGCTGGGAGCAAGCTCCCAGGAAGACCCCCCAGTATATGGTCAGCTACATGCTGGCACTCCGTGCCCAGATGAAGCGCTTCTGGAAGAAAGCCAAAGAGAATCTAGAAGCCAGACAGGAGGTCATAAAACAGTGGTATGGCCAGAAGGCCATTCTGATCTACTTTCCTTTTGGCAAAAAAGGGTGGGTGATGGAGACTGTGGAGCCCCGGCCCTGCAAAACTGCTGGCCTGGGCCCTATGAGGTGACGCATCGCATCGCAAGAATGAGGTCACTTACCTGGTGGACCTCAAGACTCCAAGGAACCCTTTAACGGTTTTGCATGTCAATTGTCTCAAACCCCACTTTGAGAAGTCCAAGGTAACCATGCTCCTGGTCACACATGATGGAGTGGAGGAGGAGAGTGAAACTCTTCCCAACCTCCTTTCTTCCAAGGAGCAGGATATGTCAGTGGAGGGTGTCAGCCTCTCCCTACCCTGACCCTAGATCAACGGAGAGACTGCTGCTGTTGGGGCAGTTCGCCTCACTCTTCTCACTTTTCCCAGGACTCACTACATGGGGTACCCATGAAATTGATATTGGGGACAACATGCCTGTGAAGAGTAAAATCTACAGGCTGTCTGACAAGGTGAGAGCCAGCATAAACGATGAAGTCTCAAAAATGCTGGCGTTCTGCATGGATTACCAGGGGCTCAATGCAATCACCAAGAGTGATGCACACCCCATTCCCTGAGCTCATAGATCGGTTGGGAGCTGCCAAGTTCCTCAGCACATTTGATGTAACGTTTGGGACTTGCAGATTGCTTTGACTGAAGGGGCCAAAGAGAGGCCCACATTCTGTACCCCTGAAGGACACATCCAGTTCCCAGTGATGCCCTTTGGGTTGAAGAACACCCCTGCCACCTTCCAGAGGTTTGTGAACCATTTCCTGGCTGGATTGGAGAACTCCAGTGCTGCCTACCTAGACGCTATTGCGGTCTTCAGTTCTAACTGGGAGGACCACTTGTGCCACCTCCGGGTAGTGCTTCAGGCTCTGCAGAAGGCCGACCTGACTATCAAGGCCAATAAGTGCCAGATAGGCCAGGGTTCAGTGATCTACTTGGGTCACCAGGTAGGAGGAGGCAAGGAGCAGCCCCTCCTTGCCAAAATCCAAACCATGCTGGCTTGGGAACCACCCAAGACCCAGACAGAGGTGAGAGCATTCTTAGGCCTCACCGGTTATTACAGGAGATTCGTCAAGGGGTATGGCACCATTGTTGTTCCCTTGACCGAGCTGACCTCTAAAAAGCAGCCAAGACAGGTGATCTGGGCAGAGGCATGCCAGAATGCTTTTGACACCCTGAAGACGGCCATGTGTGCTGCACCCATGCTCAGGGCCCCTGTCTTCTTCTAGCAGGAAGGTAGACGCCTCATAGCACGGCATAGGGGCTTCTTCTCTCACAGCTGAACGAAGGGGACCTGAATCAGCCTGAAGCCTTCATCAGTAGTAGGTTATTTCCCAGCTAACAGAGGTGGAGTGCAATATTGGTCTGGGCACTGAAGAAATTGAGACAATACCTGTTGGTGCTCACTTCCAGGTTTAGTCAGACCACAGACCCCTCAGATGGCTAATGCAGATGAGAGGTGAGAATCCCAAAATGTTGAGGTAGTCCATCTTCCTATGGGGAATGGACTTTACAGTGGAACACTGTCCTGGAACATACCACACCAGTGCTGATGGTCTCTCCAGGTTTTTCCTCCTTAGTGAAGAGAAATCCCAAAGGGTTGGGTAGTTCTCCCCATTTTCAGCAGGGGGGTGGGGGTGTGCACGTGTTAGACGTTGCATCCATTGAGTGGTTTTCCCACTAACTTTTTATCTTCAAAGCCCTGTTTTGCTGACTTTCTTTTTGCTGGCTTTAGAACTTTGCACAATTGCTAACCAATGCTAAAGTGCTTGTACTCTCTCCTTAAACCATGGAAGAACTGGCTTATACCAAATTGGCATATTTAATCTATTTGTAAGTCCCAAAAGAGTGGCACTACCTGTGCCCAGGGCCTGTAAATTAAATGCTACTAGTGGACCTGCAGCATTGAATGTCCCACCCACTTAAGTAGCCCTTTCAACATGTCTCAGGCCTGCCATTGCAGCCTGTGTACAGTTCTAAAACTTCCATTTCGACCTGGAAGAATGATACTTTTGCCAGGCCCAAACCTTCCTTTTTCATACATATACGTCATCCCTAGGGTAGGCCCTAGATGGCCCAGCGTGTAGGGTGCAATGTATTTCTAAAAATGGGCATGCACCTTTAAGTTTTACATGTTCTAGTAGTGAAAAACTGTTAAATTCATTTTCCCTACTGGCAGTTCGGGCAGGACTGTTCCCATTGGGGGCAGGGTCAAGACTGATTTGCATATGGCTGGGTCCAAACTGGAATGGCATGGGGAGCAAAAAAAACGATGGATTTAAGCCCAGATCTCTGTACTGGGGTGAATGTATGACATTGTTCTGCATTCTGTCCAGCAATTGTTCTTTTTACATTTGCCAGCCTGAGTGCGACAGTTATGCCCAGACGTGGGTCCCATGCTCTCCATGCCACTGGAATCAAGCTATCCTGGCTGATGAGGGGTGAAACCCCGAAACCGGTCCTAGGAGGCTTGTTTCCAGTCCAGGGAGGACCTGGCCTGGCAGTTCGGGCTGCACTGTTCCCATTGGGCGCAGGGTCAAGACTAATTTGCATATGGCTGGGTCCAAACTTGAAAGGCATGGTGAGCAAAAAAACGATGGATTTAGGCCCAGATCTCTGTACTGGGGTGAATGTATGACATTGTTCTGCATTCTGTCCATCAATTGTTCTTTTTGCATTTGTCACCCCGAGTGGGACGGGCATACCCAGACATGGGTCCCGTGCTCTCCATGCCACTGGAATCAAGCTATCCTGGCTGATGAGGGGTGAAACCCCGAAACCGGTCCTAGGATGCATGTTTCCAGTCCAGGGAGGACCTGGCCTGGCAGTTCAGGCTGGACTGTTCCCATTGGGCACAGGGTCAAGACTGATTTGCATATGGCTGGGTCCTAACTGGAATGGCGTGGGGAGCAAAAAAACGATGGATTTGACCCAGACCTCTGTACTGGGGTGAATGTATGACATTGTTCTGCATTCTGTTCATCAATTGTTCTTTTTGCATTTGTCACCCCGAGTGGGGCGGGTATGCCCAGACGTGGGTCCTGTGCTCTCCATGCCACTGGAATCAAGCTATCCTGGCTGATGAGGGGTGAAACCCTGAAACCGGTCCTAAGATGCTTGTTTCCAGTCCAGGGAGGACCTGACCTGGCAGTTCAGGCTGGACTGTTCCCATTGGGCGCAGGGTCAAGACTGATTTGCATATGGCTGGGTCCAAACTGGAATGGCATGGGGAGCAAAAAAACGATGGATTTAGGCCCAGATCTCTGTACTGGGGTGAATGTATGACATTGTTCTGCATTCTGTCCATCAATTGTTCTTTTTGCATTTGTCACCCCGAGTGGGGCGGGTATGCCCAGACGTGGGTCCTGTGCTCTCCATGCCACTGGAATCAAGCTATCCTGGCTGATGAGGGGTGAAAACCCAAAACCGGTCCTAGGATGCTTGTTTCCAGTCCAGGGAGGACCTGGCCTGGCAGTTTGGGCTGGACTGTTCCCATTGGGCGCAGGGTCAAGACTGATTTGCATATGGCTGGGTCCAAACTGGAATGGCATGGGGAGCAAAAAAACGATGGATTTAGGCCCAGATCTCTGTACTGGGGTGAATGTATGACATTGTTCTGCATTCTGTCCATCAATTGTTCTTTTTGCACTTTTAGAAAGTTGGCATTTTCCTGCCTTATCCATTTAATGCCTGCAGGCTGTCTCTGGGTCACATGACTTTGTGTAACTGACAGTTGATCTTAGTGTATCCCTCCTAGACAGCCACACACATTAGATAATTTAGGTGTGCCTGGATTGGCCATTACTGGCAGGATGGGAGGGCGGAGATGGGCATAACCCTACTTAAACTTGAATAGGCTTTGTCCTGCCTCCACACAAAGGGCTGCGTACCCCCAGTAGTTAATCTGGAGCCAGGACAGGAAAAGCAGAAAGTCTTGGGACTACAAAAGAAACCTCTAGAAGCTTCTCCCACTTCAAAGGGAGGCCCAGGTATAGATATTGGACCCCAGACACCAACTGAACCTGTGGATACTTTGCCAGGAAGAAGGGCTGTTGTGCTGCTGAATGAACTACCACCCTGCTGTGCTGACCTGCTGCTTGCTGCCCTCCTGCCTGCTACCCTCCTGCCTGTGCAAGTGAGAAGGACTGGACTTGCATCTGTTGAACCCAGGACCACCATAGTGACTCCAAGGGCTATTTGGCTGGCCTCCTGACTTAAGCCTCAGGTACAGAATGCCCGAACCCCCTTGAATCCCACACCTTGACTCTGCCATCTGTGAGTCCACCCCATTTCTGGACCCTTGGAAATGGGCCTAAGGTGCTCTGCCAGCCTTTGTAGATCCAGCTGAACCACCTCTGCGTGAAGCATCCTCTGCACAGGCCGTCACATTCCTCGTCGGCAGCAGCCTCGACGACAACACCAGATTCTGCATCGTTGCCTCGCAGTTACTCAAAACAGACTCATCGGCCAGACTGTGCGACGCATCCTTGACGCCAGACTTCACATCGCAAGCCCTCATCGACTGGATCCTTGACGAGACACAGGACCTCGCAACTCAGCCTCACCGCTCCTCGGAACCGATGCATCACTCTGGCTGTGCAAAGCATCTTCGAAGTGGACCCTCTCAACTCTCCGCAAACCTGGATTTAAGGTACTCTTGTTTAGTGGGCCTAACTGGGTTGCTGTAGCCATGGCATGCTCCATTGTGGTTGGCCTGAACTTATGACTTTTTCCCAGTCCGGTGAGACCAAATATCCACAGTTGGCATTTTTTGCTTTTTGGCGCTATTTTCACTGAAATCCTTTAAATTGAATATCTCCGGTTCTACTGAGTGGGTTTTTGTCGTTTTGGTCTTGTTTTATTTATTAAAAATTACTCTATTTTTCTAACTTGGTATGGGATCTCTTTTGTGTGGTGTTTTCATTTTATTACTGTTTGAAATGTTACATAAATACTTTACACATTGCCTCTATGTTAAGCCTGACTGCTCTGTGCCAATCTACCAGAGGTTGAGCACAGGAAATTTAGGGCTGGTTGTGCCTCATCCTGACAAGGATTGGGTTTGCTGCTTGACCAGGGCACAAACCCGACTCAACCAACAACCACATTTCTTACAAGCACTTATACAGGCTCACACATCTTCCCACAATGGTATGTCTTAGCAAAGAAGACCCTGCAGGTTTAAGTCATTGAGAGCAAAGTCATCCTTCAGGTATTTCTCAGGAATGCTATCCATCAGGTTACGCAGCACTTGCAGACCGAGGCCCTTGAAAGCAGGGCTATTTTTCAGGTTAAAGAGCTCGTGCAGGGGGCATAGCTAGGATGCTACTTAAGATGGCCACCTAGTTGTGAGGCTCCGTACCTCACCGGAACCGCCGATGATTTCATTGTGGTTCTCCCTCGTTTTTAGAGAGAAGTGGGATGTTTTCAGGCAGCAGAACCCTTCAGGACCTGTGTATGCTTCGCTAGACTGTTGTTAGGCATTTTTCCACTGAAACGAGCAGATGACGTCACTTGGAATATCTGCTGCTATTTTGATTTCTACCATGTCGGGTAGATTCCAGGCAGTGCACTCCAACCAGGCATGTGGTAATCCTGAAGGAGATGCACCAGTGAGTTTCTATTCATGTATTTCCAGTTATGGCATGTGTCTTACCAAAAGGAGCCTTATCTTTTGCTCTTCCTTGGTATTTCAGTGACTTTCTATGGCAACTTACAGTTGTGGCATCACCTCACTGACAAAAAGTATTAGGGTCTCCTTTTATACCATATTTAGACCTAGAGGACACCGTTGGGTCTACTGACCACCAGCTTATCCAGTGTGGTTATTTAATTTATGGGCATATCAAAGAAGACATTATATTCCAGTAAAGGTCACCCTACGGATGTAGTGGGCTCAGGATTCTCCTACGCAGTACCCTTAATGGATGGTCTGAGTTCCTCTTTCATTTTGGCTCAGCCTGGCACTTCTCGCTCTACATTTTCAGCTCTTACATCAGTAAAATCACACTCGCCCTCCTCTATCAATAAAAGGCTGAAACATGATTCTCCTTCTCCTCCAAAATTGTCATCTTTGATTTCTCTAGAGACTGTCTTAGAAGAAATTCGAGCACTAAGACCATTTATTGAAGAAACGAATACTCATATTCAAACCCTTGATGGCATATGGTCAACGATGGAGTCCAGAATAACACTGGTAGAGCAATGTGTGATTGACTTACAGGATGTCTCTACCAAAATTGCAGTTTTAGAGAAGGATGCCATATTGTTGAAAAAGCACGCAGAAGACCTAACAAACAGGAACAGGTGCAACAACCTTTCATTTGTATGGTCTTCCTGAAGGTAGTTAGGGAGAAGATCCTGTATCCTTCTTCACCTCATTTCTGCCAAAAGTTCTAGGCTTACCTTCAGCCACTACTTTGAATATCCAGTGTGCTCACAGATTGGACCCTCACTTGTCTTCTTCACCTGCTCTGATCAAACCAAGTGGAGTGATTGTTTTCTTTCTAGAATTCACAAACCTCTAGAAAGTCCTAAGTGCTGCCAAATCAAAAAAGCAAGTTATATGGTCTGGTGCAAACATTTTCCTCTCACAAGCTGTTTCCACTGCTACGGCTAAATGAAGTAAGGGCTTCCTTGAACTTTGTCCTGCATTGCGAGCTTTAGGTGCACGTTATGGCTTATTTTATCCATGCACTTTCAAAGTCATGAATCAGAACAACACTACCACCTTTGATGATCCAGCTGATCTCAGGCAATGTATTCATTCTTACTCGATGGTCTCGATGGATACTGCTGGTCCCTCCTCCTCTGGTTGACTTTTATGCAATGGTTTATTGTGTCTCTAACCTTTATTGACTCCTTTTTAGGTGTTCAGTGCTGATTGTTTAATGGTTGTTCAATCTCTTATTTTTTACTTCCCTGCAGGTCATTGACATTCTTCCCATGCCTGTTTCCTACCCATTCTATGTAGCGTTCCGGTGTGGTGCGTTGTCCCTTGTTGGTTGTGCCGTCTTTATCTGTGTGTCACCACCCCATCTTGCTTCTTGTTCCTTATGAAGGTATGTATATCAGTCTTTACTGTGTTCTATTGTTCTATCTGTTATTTTTCCTTTTTCTTCTCCTCTCTGTGTTCCTAGCCTTCTCTTTCCTTTCAGTCATCATCTTGTACTTCTATTACCTTTGTGTATTCTCCCTTTTTTCTATTTCCTCTATTTTCAATGTTGTTGATTGTGTAGTTTTTTTTAATATATATTTGCTGATTATTACATTCAGGGTTATATCTTGGAATATAAAAGGTTTTGTTACCCCCATAAAAAGGGAGAGAATTTTATCTCATTGTGCATCCTATAATCCCCACTTAGTCTTCCTACAAGAATCTCACCTCACAGAGGCAGAGGCCTTAAAGATTTAGCGTAACAGCGTGGATCTGGTTTTTGTGTCTCCTACATCTAATAAGAAAAATTAAGCCCACCACGCACCACCGCACCGAACAAATGCCTCGCCGCTGCTGGAGCAGAGTCACGGAAGACCAGCTAACCACAACCCTCGCCCTGAGCCCACCCGCCGAACCCTCCGACCCCGACACCGCCGCCCGCAACCTCAGACAGTGGATCGATGACTGCGCCAACACCCTCGCCCCGCTCAAGAATCCGCCCAACAGCCACACCAGCAAGAAAGCCACCTGGTTCACCGAAGACCTCCAGGCCTCCAAACGAACATGCCGAAAACTGGAGAAGATCTGGCTCCACGAACGGACAGCGGACAGCTACGCCGCCCACAAGAGCGCCACCCGCAATCACCATCACCTCATCAGATCCGCCAAAAGGGCCTCACTCAAAGACCGCCTAGACAACAACGCACACAACAGCAAAGAGCTCTTCAACATCGTGAAGGAACTCTCCAACCCCAGCTCCAACACCAACGACATCCAGCCGTCGCAAGACCTGTGCGACTCACTGGCCACCTCCTTCCACCGCAAAATCGCCGACATCCACGACAGCTTCAACACCACGACCGCCCCGGCAACCACCGAGACCACTGCCCCCACAACCACCAACCGCCTGCTCTCCTGGACCAACATCAACGACGAGGACACCAGCGAGATCATGAACACCATCCACTCCGGTTCACCGCTAGACCCGTGCCCTCACCACATCTTCAACAAAGCCAGTACAGCCATCGCGCCCCATCTCCGGAAAATAATCAACATCTCCGTCGAGACAGCAACCTTCCCGGAAAGCTGGAAGCACGCCAAGATCACCGCCTTACTCAAGAAACCCAAGGCAGACCCCAAGGACCTCAAGAACTTCCGACCCATCTCTCTGCTCCCGTTCCCCGCGAAGGTCACCGAGAAAATCGTCAATAAACAACTGACCTGCTACCTCGAGGAGAACAACATCCTGGACCCTTCCCAGTCCGGCTTCCGCAGCAACCACAGCACCGAAACCGCCCTCATCGCCGCCACCGATGACATCAGGACCCTGCTAGACAACGGAGAAACAGCAGCCCTCATCCTCCTGGACCTATCAGCCGCCTTCGACACGGTCTGCCACCACACACTACGAACACGCCTTCACGACGCCGGGATCCAAGAGAAGGCCCTGGACTGGACCACATCCTTCCTTTCCGGCAGAACACAAAGCGTCCGCCTCGCCCCCTTCCGATCCAAGGCCACCAAGATCATCTGCGGTGTACCCCAAGGCTCCTCCCTCAGCCCAACTCTGTTCAACATCTACATGGCACCCTCGCCCACGTCGCCCGACAGCACAACCTCAACATCATCTCCTACGCCGACGACACCCAGCTGATCCTCTCCCTCACCAAAGACCCTCACACCACCAAAGCCCACCTCCACGAAGGAATGAAGGCCGTCGCCGAATGGATGAGGACCAGCCGCCTGAAGCTGAACTCGGACAAGACGGAGGTCCTCATCCTTGGTTCCAACCCTTCAGCCTGGGACGACTCCTGGTGGCCAACATCACTGGGAACAGCCCCGCCACCCACCGACCACATACGCAACCTAGGGGTCATCCTCGACCCCACCCTCTCCATGACTAAGCAGGTCAACGCCGTTTCCTCATCCTGCTTCAACATCCTCCGAATGCTCCGCAGGATCTTCAAGTGGATCCCCACCGAAACAAGAAAAACAGTCACCCAGGCCCTCGTCACCAGCAGGCTGGACTACGGAAACGCCCTCTACGCAGGAACGACGGCTAAGCTCCTGAGACGGCTGCAACGCATCCAGAACGCCTCTGCACGTCTTATCCTCGACATCCCCCGACGCAGCCACATCACACCCCACCTGAGAGACCTGCACTGGCTCCCTGTCAACAAGAGGATAACCTTCAAGCTCCTCACCCACGCACACAAAGCACTCCACAACTCCGGACCAGCCTACCTCAACAGACGACTCAGCTTCTACACCCCCACCCGCCAGCTCCGCTCGACCAGCCTCGCCCTCGCCACAGTCCCCCGCATCCGGAAAACGACCGCCGGCGGCAGATCCTTCTCCCACCTCGCAGCCAAGACCTGGAACACCCTCCCCACCAACCTCCGACGGACCCAAGACCTACTGGCCTTCAGAAGACTCCTCAAGACCTGGCTCTTCGATCAGTAGCAGCAGCACCACACCCCCTCTTCCCCCAGCGCCTTGAGACCCTAGCGGGTATGTAGTGCGCTTTATAAGTGACATGATTGATTGATTGATTGAAGTTATTATTTTATGCCATAAAATGTTAAAATGTTCTGTTATCACTCAGGAAACGGGCAATGAGGGCAGATGACTCATTGTTAAATTGTTAATTAATGATTTCCGCTCACTGTTTTCTATGTGTATAGTTCGAAGCAGCTAGACTCCTTATTCTGGCCTAATATTACCAAGAAATGTTTTCAAATTAGAGATGAAATTTTCATTCTAGGTGGTGATTGTAACCAGATTACAGATCCATTTATAGATCAACAATCTTAAGTTTCCTTTATTCCCCACAAAACTCATAAACAGTTTAATTCTGTTATTTCCAAGAATCATCTAATAGGCGCATGCTGACTGTGTAATCCTACTGCAAAAGAGTTTTTTTTTTTATTCCCTGCTACATGGTCCACTTACTCGTTTAGATCACATTTTTCTCAGTAAACCACTAGCACAAAATCTAATTATTGCCACTATTGAGCCTATATTTATTTCTGACCATGCCCCAATTATTGCTGTTCTAGATCTACTCCTAGCACATCCCAAATCGAATAGATGGAGGTTCAATAATTCTCTGTTACTTGACCCTGTTTTCTCTTTGAAGAGGAATTTTTCATACTCAATGTAGGCTCGGATGCAACTCCCCAATAAGTTAACCTTTAAGGTCGCGGCCCTATGTTTCATTATTGACTTTGTTTCAAAAAGAAGAAATATTTTGCTAATCAGCATTAGTCCTTATTAGCAAATATTAAACCTCTCGAACATCATCTCTATACTTCAGCCTCTGACTCAATTTTACAAGAACTTGTTTGCATTAAACTAAACTTTTATAAAATAACTACATATAATGCCTCATTCATTTTACTACGTGGCAGTACCTGTTATTATGGAGGGTATAATAAAGTAGGGAAACTCCTAGCTAATTGTTTGAAGATTCTGAAACAGTGCACTTCTTTTGAATCTATTCAATCATCTGACAGGAAGTGTTTATTTAAAGATCAAGATATTTTAGAGGAGTTTGTGAAATGTTATGAAAAATGGATATTCCTTAATCTCCGACACATTCTTCTCTTATTGAGGCCTACCTCAATGATACTCCTCCTCCTGCCAATGATAAGCTAAATGTCACATCTCTTGAAAAGGACATATCGATCTCAGAAATGCTCAAGGCGCTTAATACACTTAAGAAATGTATAAATCCAGGCCCAGATCAATTTACGTAAGAGTTCTATTTACATTTTTCAAATATGCTACTTCCAAAACATTTACATCATTAAAAATGTTCTATCATTCTGGCACAGCAGAGGTACTTTTCAGGAAGCAACAATTTGTCTTATTCACAAAGATGGCCGTGATCCTATGCAATCTAAATATTATCAACCTATCTTCCTCGTAAATGTCAATTAAAAAATCTTTGCCAAGCTACTTGCCTTGTGGCTTGAACCTTTTCTCCCAAATTGATAGGTAGGGAACAGTCTGGGTTTGTTAAGGGTCGTTTGGCCATGGATATTTCTATATTGTTTTTTAATTATTAAATAAAGCTCCTTCTCTTTCCTATCCATTAGCTGCCATTGCTATAGATGCCAAAAGGCATTTGATAGAGTTGATTGGACTTTTCTACTTAAATCTCTTACTTTGCATGGTTTTGGCCCCAATATTATTTCCCTCATATCTTTACTTTGTACAATCCCAATGTCTTATGTATTGATCAATGGATGTGTATCCCAACATTCCCAATTATATCGTTGGGTTCGTTAAGGCTGCCCTTTATCTCCCCTTTTATTTGTTTTAGCCCTTGAACCTTTTTAACTAGAATTAGAAACAATAACCTTATATCAGGTTTTCAATGTGGTGATAAAAATCTGAAGATTTCCGCCTATACGGACGACATTCTTCTCTTTCTTTCTAATCCGGTTGTTACAATTCCTGCTCTGCTTCACAAACTCTCTGAATTCTCCTCAATTTCAGGTTATAAAATTAATTCAGACAAAACAGATATTATTCCTATCACCAAATTCTGTATTAAACAGTATTATGACTCTACGGGTTTCCACTGGAATAGTTCTAAGATTAAATATTTAAGTATTTGGTTTACCAGTTCTATTTCAGATTAGGTTACAATTCAATTCAATATGTTTATTAAGAATTTGGATCTCTAATGAGGTCCACTTAAGACGTACATAGATAGTCATATAAAAGAAAACCCCAGCAATAAATATAAACACTTCATTAAAACCATTATATCTACGTCGTTACATCAGTTTGTACAGATTTAAATCATCAAGAGACATCAGAGATTTCCAAAATCGACTCTAGGGGATACTTTAGGCAGCATTGGGGCCCTCCAATAAAGGAAAGTAAAAAATGACACAATGTACAATTCAAAAACATGTGCAATTTTGATAGAATAACACAAAAATGCAATTTTGTCCAACAGCCAATTATTAAATAAAATGGATCATATAGCAGCAACAACGACAAATTATTAAATAAAGTGCATCAAATGGCAGCAGCAGCATAGCAGCAATCGTAAAGTTACATCCTATACTGGAACGGTGAAGGATCAAATCTTGATAAGAATAAATACAATTTAGAAAATTATCATACCATAGAGGCACCGTATACTTTATATAAAGTGCATCATAAAGCAGCAAAATCATCTCCCTTAGGACTTATAAAACCTAATTTAGTGCAAACTGCGAAAAGTTAACAATAATCATAAGTATATATTTTCCACAAGAGAAAAATAAATACCACAGGTTGAAGAAACATAAGAACTTGAAGCTTTAAAAACAATGTAATAGGAAAACTAATTAAATGCATAGCCAGCCATACTCAGAGCCTTGTTAAGTCAAGTTAAAATATATTCATAAACTCACTAAAAAGTTTAAAAGTTTTATGCATACCATTTCATTTTTTGGACAAAACAAAAAATCACGAGCAGAAGAAACATTTTTAATGCCATTCTGGATAAACATTGGTCGAAGCCACCTAAATCGAGATGAAATCAAAGCCGGACATACAAACAAAATATGATCAAGGTTCTGAATACCCTGATTACAAAGGTTGCAGTTTTTTTCACCTTTGCCATTAGTGGACCAATTTACAGTTAAATCGTTTAGTGGTAAAAGATTCATACGGCTGAGAGTGAGCCACCGGCGAATACCGTGGCTTAAATTCCAGGAGAGGTACTTCTGGGAAACTCTCGGGAAAGAATCCTTAACTATTGTTTCCAGTCTGGCCCTTGCTCTACATATAGTAGCGTCCCTCTGATGGCTAATTACGCCACTCGAAATCTTTAAAAAAGATTTCAATTCTGTGAGGGAGAAGGACAGCACAAGATCCTCTTGCACGTTAAAATATTGCAGTGCCAAGTGGAAATCGCTGAAAAAGGAATATTTATATATTTGCCCTTCAAAAATTTCCTGTCGCATAAAACTCCTCAATGAAGAAAAATCGCTATTCTTTAGCTGGTAACCCCAGCGTATTACCCTAGCTAAACCTTGTAAAAAAGAACTTACCAAGCCAAATTCTAGCCTAATGGCAGCTGTTGGGACGAGAGTATTAAAGTTACATAATTTACGGAAGATTTGGCCTTCGATCTTATCCAAGAAGCTCCATTCACTTACTGGTATCGATTCAATTGCGTATAACAAGGTGGGAGGGATTTTGGCTTTAAAGACTAAAAGCAGATGTGAAAAATGTCTTCGACCCATAGCACTATAAAATAGGCGTGAGCCATTTACATGCGATGTCACTTTACAAGAGCTATGTTCGATATGGGGACTAATTCTTGTACAACTAGTAATGACTTTCCCCAGATAAAGGTAAGAATCTACAATATCCAATTTTTCGGAGCCAATTCTCCAATTAAAATTGCAAACTTTCCTATTTTTTCCTCGTCTCATAACCAAAACCTTACTTTTAGAGACATTTATCTTCAAGAATTGTGCAGACGTATAATTCTGTAGTTGTGAGAATTGTTTGTTTAAACCAATAGGGGTCAGGTTCATAATTACAATATCATCTGCATACATAAGGCAAGGGAATGAACGGCCACCTATCTTTGACGCGTCCCCTTCCGTTAAGGAAAAACAATCCGGCAGATCTCTTGCATATAGAGAGAATAATAGAGGTGCTAATAGGCAACCTTGCTTCAAGCCATTTTCTGTAGAAATAACTGAAGATAGGCCCTGAGTACCCCCCATTAGTACCTGACACCATGTTTGTGAGTGTAGGGCAATAACTTAGGATAACAGCGTTAAAGGCACCCCCATTTTATATAGCTTTTTCCAAAGAAGTGGCCGGTCAACCTTATCGAAAGCAGTAGAAAAGTCTATAAATGCTACATAGACATTTGTCCTACGAAAGACCGTATATTTCTCTTCTATTAATTTCAACAAACAGATGTTGTCTAAGGTGGAATGGTTTTTCCTAAACCCTGCTTGCTCAATGGGGAGAATTTTCTTCTCTACTACCCTATCAGTAAGATTCTCAAGAACACTACGGGCAAAGATCTTCCCCACTGCGTCCAATAAAGCTATTTGCCGGTAGTAACCTGGATGATGTCTTTCACCTTTCTTGCATAACGGAATTAGGATACTACCGGACCATGACGAAAGGGTCCGCCCATACAAATAGCAATATTCAAACAGATGGGTAAGATATGTTGCCCATAATATCGGCTCTTTTTTTATGACTGACATAGGGATTTCATCTGGGCCCATTGCCCCTGAAGCTCTCATTTTTTTAATCAGTCTAATGACTTCCTCCTTAGAAGGCACATTATCGTAAACTGAAATTGTTGGGGAGTTCATTAGAGGAAGGTCAGGCCAGGGGGAATTTAAATTCGCGGAGTAAAGTTCTAATAAATGGGATTTCCATTCTTCTTCATTTATTGGGATGGGAAGAGATTTAATTCTAGTACCACAACTTTCTGCAATTATTTCCCAGTATCGTTTTGAGTTATTTTTAGAAGCAGCATCCTTTAATTGAACCCATTCGTAGTCTTCCTTTTTTTGTTTTAGAGAGCGTTTTTTCCGTTGTCTTTTCCTCTTTAGTAGACATATTAGTCTATTTCGTTCAGGATAATAATTCAAAAACTGAGCCCTCACTAATTTGTTTAAATCCTTATTTATTTGAAGTAATGGATTAAAACCAGATCTCTGTTTAATTAATGTATGGATGGATTTACAAGACATAACCATACAATGGCTATAAGATTCCAGTAAATTCTTTTGGGGATGATCTAAATATTCTGTTACTCTAAGCTGCTTATCACCTATTAAAATAGTCAAAGACTCTTTTAATTTGGAAACGGCCAAAGGATTCCAGTAAATTCTGCCATTTGCTTTGTTAAACGCTACCGCTTTATCCTTAAAATTCCAAGTGGTCTCCCCAACACAGGACACCTCTATTTTTAAACTAATTACCATATGGTCACTAAATTGATTTTCTAAAATTTCTATATTTGATAATCTATTAAAAAAATCAGCCGAGGTAATTACATAGTCAATAATGGAGCCACCATTCGGACCCTTATGTGTATTTTTCGCTGGGATATCTTTTTCTAGTCTCCCATTGACTACTAGTGCCTCTAAATTTCTTAAGCCTTCTAACAAAATAGTTCCTCTTTTATCAGTTCGACTAAGATTTGGGAATTGAGCAGGCGGTATATTTAATGCTTCCTCCTTAGCGGAGTTAGCAAAAAGCCCCATACTATGGGTGGAAACCTTAGCATTCAGGTCTCCAACCAACATTAGGTTCTTACATTCTGAGTTTTCAAGGATAGACGAGACGAAGACAAGCAGATCTTTTAATAAATATATATTGGATGAGTCCGGTGGAATGTATGCATTTACAATTAAAAGGGACTCAGAGTTGAGAGAATCTTCCTTGGTCTCGAACTTAATTGCCTGAAATAGGTTAGAGGCATGTGGGATCGTTTTATATGTCCATTTGAGGCTTGATCTAAGCAAAATTGCGATGCCTCCTTTCGCATGTCCCCTGTTCACCGGGAGCGCAGGACGGCTCAGCACATAATAATCTTCCATGGTCCAATTCGTTATAATCCAGGACTCTTGAATACATATTATGTCGGCGTTCTGTTCTTTCAAGAACAGCCATTTATTTTTGTTTGTGCTTAAGCCGGCTGCGTTCCAGGAGACCAATTTAAGGCCCTTGCTAGGAAGAGTTCCCAAACCTTAGGCCAACTGAACTATTTGTATTCAGGGCCCCTGCTACCCAACTCCATTTCTTGTTTTCATCATCTATAGATAGTACTCCGTCACTCTAGGTCACAATAAATATGAGAGAGGGACTAAACAGAATTGATAAATGTGTCTCTTCTTGGACTCTGCTATTCCTG
Organism: Calotriton arnoldi; assembly: GCA_963921515.1. Lineage (NCBI taxonomy): Eukaryota > Metazoa > Chordata > Amphibia > Caudata > Salamandridae > Calotriton > Calotriton arnoldi. The sequence goes on along the minus strand of CAWUFW010015197.1, from coordinate 22,561 downwards.
TCTTGGTGGGGTCGGCTTGACTCCATCAAAATGATGATTTCATCTATTCTGTTATGTATTTTGTCCATGACCCCAATACATATGCCGCTTACATACTTTACAAAAATAGACTCTCTTCTTTCCAAATTTCTCTGGATTAAGAAAAAATCTAGAGTTTACCTATTAGATCTTAAGAAATTCAAGACAGAGGGGGATGCTAATTTTCCGGACTTTTGGAACCTATCACAAAACCTTCTGTTTGAGACAGGTCTCTAAATGGCTCCATCCAGTTTCTTCCCCATTTATGCCTTTATGGCTTGATATTGAACACTCGCCACTCGCGCTGTTCTCTCCTAAAGAAGTTCTTTCCTTCTCTTCAAAAAATACCCTTACATCCCGTTAGACCTGGCATCATTGGTGTGGTTTCCCCTGTCTTTTTGCCTCTATCTCCTGTATTTTTGACTGTTTGCTGGATTTTGTTTTTGCTGGTTTATGTGCTCTGGGCACTTTACCACCGCTAAACAGTGCTAAAGTGCAAGTGCTTCCGGTGTAAAATGTGATTATGATTGGTTATCCATGATTGGCATAGTTGATTTTCTGGTAAGTCCCTAGTAAAGTGCACTTGGTGTGCCCAGGGCCTATAAACCAAATGCAACTAGTGGGCCTGCAGCACTGATTATGCCACCCAATGAGTAACCCTGTAAACTTGTCTCAGGCCTGCCATCACAGTGTCTGTGAGTGCAGTTTTAAACTGCCATGTCGACCTGGCAAGTGCACCCATTTGCCAGGTCCTAACCTTCCCTTTTATTACATGTAAGTCACCCTTAAGGTAGGCCCGCGGTAGCCCATGGGCAGGGTGCAGTATAGGTGAAAGTTAGGACATGTGCTGGTGTGTTTTACATGTCCTGATAGTGAAATACTGCCAATTTCGTTTTTCACTATTGAAAGGCTTCCTCTCCCATAGGTCTTCATTGGAGCTGCCTTGTAAAATGTTATAAGTGTAACTTTCAATTGGGAAGTGATAGAGATTTGGAGTTTAGGTTCTCTGAACTCAGAACGTACAGATACATCTTTCAGAGAAGGTGTTTTTTAAAATATGGGTTTGAAAATGCCACTTTTGGAAAGTGGCCATTTTTTTGTCTAACCATCCTGTGCCTCTGCCTGCCTGTGGAATCATCATCTGTTTTTTAGCTGACAGGGGCTGTGTGGCGCGGTGGAGAAGGAGACAGGGAGGCCAAAGGTCAGTGACTCTATAGCAGGTTTATTCACAGTGCTTTATATAAGGAAATCAAATACAGGATGCACCATCCGGTGTATAGTTCTTGCATCAGAGGGCAGGGAATGTCGAGTGGAGAGTCCGGTCTTCAGGTTTCAGATGTTAGCACCCTCCGCTCCTTCTCGCACTCGGAAAAAGAAAACAAAGAAAGGCCTGGTAAGGGAGGGGAACGTTGCTATAGGGATGCCACACAAGGAAAAGGGAGTGAAGGACTGAACACCCGACCGTCACCGTGAGACGCGCGGCTTCCTCCCAGGGGTGTTTGCGCTCTGCCTTATTGTATTCGCAGCTGCGGACCCCCGTCCATAAGTTTAGCCAGATGGCCCGCCCTTCTCTCCAGCCTTCCCCTTGTCCCACGCAGCCCCCAGGTGGCCCCGTACCTTTTGGAGCCACGATCCCCCTGGACCCTGGCTGGCTTTTGCGCGTTGCTGGAAAGGGTCCGGCTCTCCCTTTTCTTCGGTCCTGGATGATGCTGCTTCGGTCAGCTGGGCTTCCGGCTCGATCCCTGAGGTGGATCCCAGTTCTCCTAGTCCAGGCGGGATGAAGAAGGTCCTCACGTCTCGCTTTGAATCCGCCGACACTGATCCTTCCAGCTTCCGACTCCGCCTTGCTAGACCCAGTCCCTCCGTCTCTTCCCCTTTGAAGGAGGGCGGAACACCTGACCAGGGCACGTGATCGGCACCCGGAGCCGAGAGCAGTGGAGCCTTAAAGGGCCAGTGCATCTGAGGCGAGGGCTGGAAATAGAGGAGGGGACAAGGTGACAGGTGAGGGGGCATACCGTCAGGCAATGGATCCGAGGAGGGATTCGCAAGCAGCTCCTCGCCACACACCCCCACCCCAGCATGTTCACGATCGGGGAACAGGGTGAGTCGGGAAAGGAAGTCCGCGTTGCCGTTGTCCGAGCCCTTGCGGTGGCGAACCTCAAAAGAGAAGGGCTGTAGGGCAAGGAACCAACGAAGGACCCGCTGATTATTCCCTTTGTTCCGACTCATCCAGAGGAGAGGAGCGTGGTCCGTATACAAGAAGAAATGGGTGCCCTCAAGGTAGTATCTTAACCTGTCCACCGCCCACTTGATAGCAACACACTCCTTTTCAATGATGGGATAGCCCCGCTCCCTGGGGAACAACTTCCGACTCAGGAAAAGGATGGGATGCTCAAGCCCTTCTGGGGATATCTGGGAAAGAACAGCCCCTAACCCATTATCGGAGGCATCAGTCTGAAGCAGGAAGGGTTTAGAAAAGTCAGGGGAACGGAGAATGGGACCTGACGTGATAGCCCTTTTGAGGTGTTGGAAAGCTTGCAGGGCAGCGGGTGGTGGGGAGAGGAGGTCTTTAGGTTTTACAGTCTTCCTAAGGAGATCGGTAAGGGGGGAAGAAAGTTCAGAGTATTGGGGTATGAAACGACGATAGTACCCCAGGAGGCCCAGGAAGGCTCTGACTTCCTTTTTTGTGGTAGGGAAGGGGGCCTGGGTTATCGCCTTCACCTTCTCCTCCTGGGGTTCTATGAAGCCGTTCCCTAAGAGGTACCCCAAGTACTTCACTCTCTGGAAACCTACTTTTGATTTTTTTGCATTGATATGCAAACCAGCCTCCTGGAGGGCTCGAAGGACCAGCTGACAGTGACGAAGATGGGACTCCCACGTAGGGCTATATACGATGATATCGTCTAAATATGCTGACGAATAGCCCTGGTGGTCAGACAGTACCCTGTTCATAAGGCGCTGAAACGTAGCAGGTGCCCCATGTAGCCCAAAAGGTAGGACGGTAAACTCGAACAAGCCAGAGGGTGTGGAAAAGGCCGTTTTCTCTTGGTCTTGAGGTCTAAGGGGCACCTGCCAGTACCCTTTGGTGAGATCAAGGGTTGTGATGTACTGCGCCTCCCCAGTTGTTCGATTAATTCATCCACCCGGGGAAGGGGGTATGAATCGCACTTAGAGATGGCGTTGACAGCCCTAAAGTCTATGCAAAACCGGACGGTTCCGTCCGGTTTCGGTACTAATACGACTGGCGAAGACCAGTCGCTCGGGACGACCGTATGACCCCTAGGGCAAGCATGGCCTTGACCTCTTGTTCGATGGCGTCTCTCCTAGCAGCAGGGACGCGATAAGGTTTCTGTTTGATGACCTTCCCTGGTTGGGTGGGGATGGTATGTTCGGCTAGGGTGGTACGGCCCGGAAGGTCGGAGAATAAGAAGGCATATGGGGAGAGGGTGTCTTGTAAGGCCACCCTTTGTTCTTCCGTTAGATCTTGGTTGATTATGAGATTAGGGAGAGTGGTATCCCGGTTGGTTATGGGGTCAACCACATGAAGGTCCTTGGAAAGAGGGCCCATCCATTTCTTTAAAAGGTTCACATGATACAACTGGGTACGTCTGGGCGTGACCTGAACCTGGTAGGACGTAATCCCGACCTTCTGTACAATACGCTAAGGACCCTGCCATCCTGACGTGATTTTCGGGATACTGGAGGGAGTGAGAACCAAAACCCAGTCCCCCACCTTCAGGTGCCGCCATTTCTTTCCCTTATCATAAAATGTTTGTTGTCGGGATTGCGCTTTCTCTAGGTTCGCATCAGCGAATTCCCTCAACTTCTGTAGACGGTTCCGTAGTTCTTGGGTATAGTCTAGAAAAGACCTGGTTTCCTCCCCCTCTTCTTGTTCCCAGTATTCCTTGGTGATCTCCAGTAAACTCCGGGGTTCCCTACCGTAGAGGAGCTGAAAAGGGAACAGCCCAGGCTAGACTGTGTCTGGCTACGGACTACATATAAGGCCAAAGGGAGGAGTCGGTCCCAGTCCTTCCCCTCCACACTCAATAGCTTTTTCAGGGTCAATTTAAGGGTGGAATTATACCGCTCGCACAGACCGTCCGTCTGGGGGTGATACACTGATGTTTTAATGTGGGAGATATCCAAGGACTTACACACCTCCCGCATCATTTTGGAGACAAAAGGAGTCCCCTGATCCGTGAGGATCTCTCGGGGGAACCCGACCCGGGAAAACAGTTCCAGGAGTTTGTCACTGATGTTCTGGCTGGTAGGAGCACGCAATGGAAAGGCCTCTGGATAACGCGTGGCGTAATCCACTATCACTAGCGCATATAGGTTACCCTTTTTTGTCCTGGGGAGTGGGCCTATAAGATCCATACCTATTCTCTCAAAAGGTGTACCGATGATGGGAAGAGGTTGTAGTGGGACCGGCGGGGGTTTGTATGGGTTTCTCATCTGACAAACCTCACACTCCTGGCAGAACTTTGTGACGTGGGCGAATATGCCTGGCCAATAAAAGTGGCGAAGTATCATATCGATGGTTTTTTGTGCACCCCTATGACCAGCCAGCAATTGGGAATGCGCAAAAAAGAGTACTTGTTCTCTAAACGTCTGGGGGACCACGAGTTGTGGTGTATCGCCTTCCTTTGCAACCCTATAGAGGAGTTATTTTTCTATGCAAAACAAAGGGTACACTGACTTCTGGGGCTGTGGGTTCTGGCGTGCATGATCCCATGCAAGCCGCAGCGTAGGATCATTGCTCTGGTTGTAGTGGAAGCTTTTATCAGATAGCCAGGGGGCTTGTGTAAGGAGAGAGGGTTTTGGTGGGTTCTGGATTCCTGTGAGCTGTAGGGTGCCCTTTAATAGCGCCAGAAAAGACGGGTTATCCTGTCCTAATATGAGCTCTTCGGGAAGGGAAGGGAGAACCCCAAGCTTAGCTTCCATGACCACCCCATTTGGGAGGGAGACAGGTAAAGTGACTAGGGGGTAGGATTTTATATCCCCATGTACACAGCGTATGGGTATTGATTCACGGGTAAGAGAAAAGGGAAGGGGTACCAGGGATTGGCGAACGACTGACTGTTTACAGACGGAGTCCAGTAAGGCCTTTACAGCAACCTCCCCTATAAAAACACTTACATAAAAACTTGGTCCCATTTCTTCTGTGTATAGGATAGAACGTGGGATACAGCTAACGTCCATTGGTTCTTCTAGGGACTTTTTTCGGGGACAATTCCTGACGATATGTCCCCAATCCCCGCATTCATAACACTGTGGACCCCGAACAGGAACGGGTTCTGGACGGTATTGACGAGTCTTTAGGGGTTCCGGGAAGGTCTTCCCTGGTTTTCTCTCCAGTTTGCCGACCATAGAAGGGGGGCGGGTGGGTTTCTCGGTGTCCCACGATGGAGGGCGGGGTTGTGCCCGATAGAAGGAGGTCGCCATGTCTATGGCTTGTTCAGCGGTTAAGTGGGTGTGTTGTTTAAGCCACCGTTGTATGGGATATGGCAACGCCTCTATGTATTGTACTAAATAGATAAGGGACATGATTTCCTCCTTCGTGTTGGTCTGGGGCTTTAGCCACTTGTCTGCTGCTGCCTTGAGTTTATAGTAAAGGGTTTTTGGATTGTCGGAGGATGCTCCCCGCTCCTTCCGAAACCTGACCCGATATGCTTCGGCATCCATACCAAGATGGTCCAGTATTACCCCCTTAATTTCCTGATAAGGAGTGTGGCCACTAACATTGGCCACCTGATAGGCGGCCTGGGCCTCCCCGGTAAGGAGAGGCGCTAAAAAGAACGGCCATTTGACTTCTGGCCATCCCGACGCTCTAGCCGCCCTTTCAAAGTTCAGAAAGAATGCGTCGGGGTCCTCATTTGCCAGGTACTTTTGTAGAGACACATTAGGGCCTGTCCCGGCGCGGATCTGTAGCTGTTTGGTCAGTTCCAGGCGGTCATCCGCCACCTTTTTTAACTGTTCGCCTTGATTGGTGATGCTGTCCTTGAATAGTTCCCTGTCTGCATGGGCGGTTGTCATCTGTTTCTCAACGGCCCATTCCAGCTTCTCCTGGCCACGTATGAGCTGCTGTATGAGGTTTTCCATGTCACTGGGTGGAGACGAACGACGATCCCACTTCTGACACCACGAGTGGCGCGGTGGAGAAGGAGACAGGGAGGCCAAAGGTCAGTGACTCTATAGCAGGTTTATTCACAGTGCTTTATATAAGGAAATCAAATACAGGATGCACCATCCGGTGTATAGTTCTTGCATCAGAGGGCAGGGAATGTCGAGTGGAGAGTCCGGTCTTCAGGTTTCAGATGTTAGCACCCTCCGCTCCTTCTTGCACTCGGAAAAAGAAAACAAAGAAAGGCCTGGTAAGGGAGGGGAACGTTGCTATAGGGATGCCCCACAAGGAAAAGGGAGTGAAGGACTGAACACCCGACCGTCACCGTGAGACGCGCGGCTTCCTCCCAGGGGTGTTTGCGCTCTGCCTTATTGTATTCGCAGCTCCGGACCCCCGTCCATAAGTTTAGCCAGATGGCCCGCCCTTCTCTCCAGCCTTCCCCTTGTCCCACGCAGCCCCCAGGTGGCCCCGTACCTTTTGGAGCCACGATCCTCCTGGACCGTGGCTGGCTTTTGCCCGTTGCCGGAAAGGGTCCGGCTCTCCCTTTTCTTCGGTCCTGGATGATGCTGCTTCGGTCAGCTGGGCTTCCGGGTCGATCCCTGAGGTGGATCCCGGTTCTCCTAGTCCAGGCGGGATGAAGAAGGTCCTCACGTCTCGGTTTGAATCCGCCGACACTGATCCTTCCAGCTTCCGACTCCGCCTTGCTAGACCCAGTCCTTCCGTCTCTTCCCCTTTGAAGGAGGGCGGAACACCTGACCAGGGCACGTGATGGGCACCCGGAGCCAAGAGCAGTGGAGCCTTAAAGGGCCAGTGCATCTGAGGCGAGGGCTGGAAATAGAGGAGGGGACAAGGTGACAGGTGAGGGGGCATACCGTCAGGCAATGGATCCGAGGAGGGATTCGCAAGCAGCTCCTCGCCACAGGCTGGTTTGCGTATTCACTCAGGACAGTCGCACAAAGGGAGCTGAGGTGTGTCCTGCCTATCCTGATGGGTCTTTCTGAGCTACAGTGGTGGGAGGAGTTGTCACTAACACCTGAATAGACTGTGGCTGCCTTTCACAATGCTGTCTCCACCTCCTGTGGTGTCACTGGATTAGGGAGGACAGAGCTGGTTCTTGTGTCCAAGAGAAACATTCTTTGAAGTATGCTGACTTCAAAGGCCAAGAGGGGTATAAGTATTAGACCTAAAACCCCAGACTTTAAGAACACTTCTGGATCAAGAGGAACCTTTGCCAAGGACAAGAGCTGAAGAGCTGTGAGGAGGAGTACTGCCCCTTTACTGTGTGTTGCTTTGCTGGGTTGGCCTGCAGTTGCTGCTTCTGCTTTGGAGAGGACAAAGACTGGACTTTGCTGTGTATCCTGCTTGAGAAGATTCTCCAAGGGCTTGATGTAGAGCTTGCCTCCTGCTAAGAAGTCTCAGGGACACAAAGACTTTACCTGCAGCATCCTTGAACTCCGCTGCTATGAGTTCTGACCTGCCTTGTGTTGCCACCTCCTGTTCTGGGGCCATAGAGGTTGTTTTGCTGCTCTTGTTGCTGAAAATCCACGCATCATCCTTCCAGTGCTGTTATTGCTGCCGGGCGGTTGAAATACACACGCATCGCTGCGGCTGAAAATATCGATGAAGCACCTGTTTGCAGCCCCAGGATCCACTGCAGCTGGAGTCCCGAGTCCCGAGCACCGAGCCTCCTAAGTCCGAGATCCCCGGTCCGACTCTGGCACAGGCCCTGCTGTCTGGAATAATCGACGCATCACCTGTCTGCGGCTGCAGAAATCAGCACAGCGTCTGGCTCACTGCTGTATCGACCCACAGCGCTTGGATTTTCTCACGCATTGCACCTGTCTGCCAAAATCTTCATCAACTAAGCCCCGCACGCATCACCTCCGCTCGCAGTAAGAAACCGATGCATCACCTCCCCTGCCTAGCAGTAAGGAACCGACGCATCAACTCCCCTGTGAGCAAGTAACCGATGCATCACCTCCCCTGCGAGCAAAGAACCAACACATCACCTTCCCTGAGAGGAAGGAACCGACGCATCGCTGTGTTACCGGCACCTCACCTTCCCTGCGCCTGTTTTTCATCAGTAATTTTGATGCATCCTAGGTACTTTGCACCAAAAGTGACGCATCATAAGTTTCTATGAATTGAACTGATTTACACCTATTTTTAATGATAGCTTGATGTCTGTATTTTGGATTTTTGTCGTTTTGGTCTTGTTTTGATTAGATCAATATTTGTTATTTTTCTAAACTAGTGTGGAGTCTTTTTTGTGGTGTTTCTACTGTGTTACTATGTGCACAAATGCTTTGCACATTGCCTCTGTAGTTTAACCTGACTGCTCTGTGCCATGCTACCAGAGGGTAAGCACAGGTAAACTTAGGTGTGTACTTTACTTATCCTGACTAGAAGGAAGTGTCCCTACTTAGACATGGTGCAAACCACTGCCAACTAGACACCCCCATTTCTAACACATACTCACTGCACGGCTATTTAAACATACATGTCTTCTTTTGAAGCCTCATTACCATCCACAGACTTTATCTAGAGATTCTTTTTGCATTCTCCTTCATGGTACAATCATTTTATCACTATACATAATAGATCTTTATATTGGAAGTCTTGGAGACAAAGGGGTATAATATGGGTCCAAGACTTATTTGATGGTACTGATCCTTACTCATGCCCTCAATTTCAACAATCATTTAATTGTCCTCCCTCATTATGGCATAAATTCTCTGTCCTCATGGAAATCATTTTAGACATTCTTTATTCACTCCCATTCATAGACGTCATTTGGAGGTAGTCAGGGGTAGCAGCGACCCCTGGCCTCAGAGGGGGCAAAGTGTTGCCTCCTCTGAGGCCAGGGGTCGCAAAGGAAGTGCCAGGAGTAGCAGGGAGTAAACTAGAGGTCACAGCTGCGACCCCTGACGACCTCCAAATGACGTCCATGCTCCCATTAGATTCTCCGATTCCTTCATCAGATACCTCCCTTTTAAATATCCTTACACTTACTCCTAAGGCCTCCCTTATTTATAAGTGTTTTCGATCTAAATCCAAGATAGAACTTAGGGGCTCATTACGATGGCAGGCGGACATCAGTCTGCCCGCCATCGTTGCGGTTCTGGGACCGCCCGCCGGTAAGGCGGCGGTCCCGCTGGGTGAATTAGGATGTGCCCGCCACTATGGCGGGCGCATCCTAAGCCTTTATCATTGCGGGCGGTGCTGCTGGCTGCAGCACCGTCCGCAATGATAAAGGTGCATGCACAGCATTTACCTGCACCACTTGGCAGGCACCACACGGTGCCTGCCACTTGGTGCATGGAACTGCAGGGGGGTACCATGGGTACCCCCACAGTGCACCCCCCCCCCACTCAGAGGTGGCCCGCAAAGCCAGTCTCTGCTTGTCTTTTTGCGGCAGGATATTCGCCGCAAAAAGACAGGCGGAGAGGGATATTGTAATCCCTACGGCGGTGCCTGCACGGCACCGCCGCAATGTTGCCCTGGTTCCGGGTTCCGCAAGGCGGCCGAAGAGGACCGCCTTGCAGAACCATGGCGGACGGACTTTCCGTCCGCCGCGGAACCATTGTGATTCCCACTGCCATCCTAATTTGGCAGTGGGAATTTTCCTCCTGATGGCGGAAGGACCGCCACCGCCGGCCCGGCGGTTGCGGTCCTTCCGCCATCATAATGAGCCCCCGAGTTTGGAAACAGATTTGGGATGTGCTTGGTCCATTGTCTTTTGGAACAAAATTTGGTCCAGAGCATCTAAAATCTCCAGATCAGCCTCCACTACTCAATCCGCGTTCTTTTTGTATCATAAGATTATATCTTACACCTGCATCTATAGTTAATTTTTCTAATAAGGATAATAAATCCTGTTGGTCATGGGGACATCCTCACAGTAATTTGATGCACCTTCTCTTTTAATGCCCTCTGACTGCCTCTTTTTGGAAGAAGGTTTGGTCTGAATTTACACTAATTTTTAATTTACATTGTCCTTTGTCAACGTCATTGCTTTTGGGGAAATTTATCAGATGTTGTCATGTTAAATTCACATGAAACTTTTATTACTATTATGGATTATTGGACCTCATGTTGACTTTAGCTTTTGAGCAAATCACAATTAACTGGAAGTGTTGTATTAATATTTCATTCAAAGCTTGGTGGTATATTGTTTGTCACTATCATAGATTGGATGTAGCATTTTCCTCTTCGTGCAGACCACATGTTAATAGACATTTATAATGGTTGTCATTAACACATTTCTTAGATATTGCTGCTAAGCAATGTGTTAATTCTACTCGTTCTGAACATTTTATACCTCCGTAAAGTGTAACTTTCTCTGCTTTCTTTCAGTTATACTTTATCTAATTAACCATGTACTTTATTGATAGTTTATTAATTACTACGTTCTGCTATTCGATCTTCAATTGTTGGTTTATACTTCCATTTCCCCCATTTTATATCATCCTTATCTCCCCATGAATTATTACAAATTGCAATCAGCTTTAGTTCCTTTCACATGGCTAATACTCTTATGGATTCCAGATTTACATATGTTATATTTGTTGCTCCTTTTTTATGTAATTTTATTCTTAATAAAGCTGATTAAATGCAAAAAGAGATTGCACAGGCTTTTGACAAGTTACACATACCCCACAGCTTTCAGAGATACCATTCTCATGCCAGACAGAAAGGCTATCTCGGAGTTTGTACATATTTGTCCTTGGACAGAAAATATGTCCCTCGTTGTGAATCTTCCAGGCTAAGTTCTTAAGCACAAGCAGTATGCATCAGGTTACAAAGCTCTTCCCAGTCCAGGGTTCAATCAGCAGAGCTATCCCTTAGGCTACATGTACCTTTGAAAGACTTCTCCTCTGCAACAGATCTTACAGGCCTAGGCTTATGACAACAGAGCTATCCTTCAGACTTCTAATCTGCGGAAAATATAGGCCCTAGATTACGAATGTTTTATTCTCCTGTCTCAAGATTGGGTTGTAGGAAGCCATTCTGGAAGGCACTCATTTGAAGTCAATCAAAACATGTTACAGTGCAACGTATCTACTCCCAAAGTATACAAAATAGGAAAGAAAAGAAATGCATGTTCAATGTGTTCCAAGTAGTTTATAAGGATTAGAAACATGTGGCACCGGCAACTGAGCCTTTTTATAAAGGAGACCCACTAAAGTCAAAGACCACTTGTTTACGAAGAAGTTATAAGCAGGACTGACACTTTGCACGTAGGGCAGGGTGCAGCAGTGTAACTTTCCCTCACATATACAGAAGGATCTGAGAACAGTCACAGCGCGGGCAACAGCAGATTTCTAGTTAGCAGGGGTCGTTTAAGGGCTGTGACCCTACGCACTTGCTCCATTTACTGATGCTTCAGAGAGACCCTTTTTCAGTTAAATGAAGCAGACAGAAAATCCCAGAAGGTGTCAATGTATGAAGGAGGGACGAGGTGAGGAGATTGGACAGGGCATTAAATGGTAGTGATTGGAAGTGGAAAGGGAAGTGCGCATAGAAGTAGTCAGCGGGTTCGCCGGGATCACTTCCATGCACAGTGGGCTGAAGAATGTGAAATTATCTCATATGAAATGTTGAAATGGACACTGAGTTCGTCGGGGATGGACAGTAATGTTAGATGAGAACCAGGGGCGGCTCCTCCGTTTGAGCAGAGGAGCGTCGCCCCACAAAGAAAAGCCCCAGGCCAGAGCTGAAAAATAAAATGGTGATAAAGTTTATTACCATTTTATTTTTCAGCAACTGACTCGTCCCAAACTGAGTGGCAGGACGGGGCGGTGCCACTGGAGCCGAGTGGCAGCAGGAAGCTGTGCGCTTTAAAATGTGCATCTCTCTTTGCCCGGCGGTCTTGCGACAGCCAGCCAGACATGCGTATTTTAAACTTCTCTAACCTAGCTGCCTTAGACAGCTGGGTTAGAGAAAGTGCAGGTCTCCAGTGCTCTTGAGAGAGCTGAGTGAGGCCGCTCTCTCCAATCCTGGCGCTGCTCTCATGCTGGTGAGAGCAGCCCCAGGATTGGTTAGGTGAGTTGGCTGGGTTCCGCGTTGAAGCCTGCCTGGAAGAGAGAAGACTGATGGAGGAGGAAGTTGCATCATGTATCAAGGTAAGGGTGTTATATATATATATATATATATATATATATATATATATATATATATATATATATTATCCCTCCCTGACTCACCGCCTTAGGTACATGCCAGCCGCCACTGGATTAGACATCAGTTTTCGACACACCAGGGTTTAGCAAAGGAGGCACGAGTCAGCTTTTTGTGTGAATAATGTTCACTTACCCCTGGTAACTTTGGCACACATACGTTTTGCATGTGTACTCCTGAAGCATTTATGAATTAGATAAATAGGCGCTATCTATGACCACGTGTAAACATAACCTACGCATGTCAGATTTTACATGTGTTTTTGGGAGTTGTTCCGCTTGTGTTTGAAAGCTGTAAGTCTCCTAAAATTGACTCCTGAACGGTATTCTCTTTCTCCTCTGCATTACTTGGAATTGAAAGTTGTGAAATTTTGGAAATATGGAGTACATGGAAGTACAGTGAACCTGTGTGGTCAGGAGTAGGGCAGCCATGTCAATTGCACTGACAGTCAACATCATTAAAACTCAGAACGTTTTCATCGTTATCAACAGGAAAGGGCGAAACACACCTGCACGGTGGAAAACGAGTATGGGTGTCTGTTTAATGAAATATAGTGCTTACGTACCTGCACTCACCACTCTCCATCCTTTCTATTGCCTCATCCATAGGATGCACCGCCATCCTGGGAACAACCGCAAATGTGCGGTGTGTGTTAATCACTCCTGCCATTTTCAGCTGTTCACAATCTGGAGTAAAACAAAAAACAAAACACCTTGAGTGTGGATAACTACAGCATCCTAACCTGCTGGATCTTTCTGCTCAACCCTGCATTGTACATGTGCTTAAACCTTTGTACAGACTCAACAAACTACGTCACGTTGGCGGAGATCTCCACGCAGGAAAGCTAGGCAAGGCAGAGGTCTGTGCATCATAGTTGCTGGAAGTAGAGGTGCTGGGTTTGCTGCAGCACTGCCAAAACCACCATGCTGGAGTTTCGAAGGTGAATGTTCACTGAAGATGCCTTTAAATGTTAGTTTATCTTGTTGCATTTGCTGTGCATTCAGAGACAAAGATCAAATGTCAGGCTATGTCTTCTGACAAATTGCTGTTTATTCTTTTAACATGCAGATTGATGTTTATTTTTCTTTTGCTGCAAAATTAGAGTATTTTGAAAAGTGTATGTCACAATTTTGCTGGTGTGAAAGGAAAGGCTGTAGGGTGTCATTTTTTTTTCAAACACACAACAAAATGTAAATACCATGTAAATGAACTGTACACATATTTTGAAGCATATCAGCAGTCTTGAAAGCACAAAACAGCACTTTTTTGTAATTCTGAAGTGTGGACACAAAATCTTTACAGACTCAAAATAAATCAAAACACTTTGCTTAGTGTTGTGCAAATGACAAATCTTTTCTGAAATCCAATTTCCACACATTATTGTTTGGTGTTGTATAGTTCTATCAGTAAAATACGTCTGTACAAATTAAGTGGCCATTTCAATGGAGAATGTGTTGTCTGTAAATGACAGTGTTCTACCACACCATGCTTTAATAATATATTTGTGACGGTGTGCCCCAAAAGGCCCCACCAGCTAGAAACTACACCTGCTGAATAGGCGTGGCCTATTTTCTACTCTTGGGCCCTGACTATGAGTGGAATGGTGTTTTCTGACCACTGAACTAACTCCTGTTGTTATCCCAGGGGGTATTTAACGCACTCAGTAATAACTGGGTGTGTTAAACACCTCACCCTTCGTTAAATTTCAATAGGCCAGGCCTGTCGAAATTAAACAAGGGAAAAGTGCAGAGTATTTACCACACAATGCATTTTTTTTGCATTAAACACCAACATATCCATGCTATTCCCCAAAAACTCAGAATAGGCACTATTTTTTGCACCCTATACATAACGTACCATGGGGTATTGTTATTTATGAGGTACAATAAATGGCGCCTTGATTCCAATGACCAGGATGAGGGTATGGGTCTTTGTGTGACGCTTGGATTTTTCACTATTCACAGTAATGGCAGCACCCCCACTCTGACAATTGTTCCTGCACCACTGCTGCTCACACAGATTTGTGAATGGCATTTTGTAGTATGGGGGTAGTACTACTGTAGCACTACTTTACCAGAGGTGGGCGAGCCACTGAAATCTCCAGCCAGGCTCGAGCCAGAGCCATCACTCAACTCGATGTCCTCCTAAACCTTCAAGCCCAAAACGAGCCGAGCTTTAATGTGGCGTCTGCCTGCCACCCACGCTCTAACCTCATACACCAAGAATTAAAAACGAGAAACATTAACTGTTATAGAAAACAGGAGAAGAAAATAGATACCCATCTAGCAGCTGAATGGCACAATGTGCCAGGAATTCTTCCTGTTTCCCAACTTGACCAAACGGTGAAAATTCTAGGCAAAGATTTTATTTCACTGTGATTCCTTTTTAGGTCTCGCGCCTAGCGTTGCAGTGCGTAGCACTGCTCACGCAGCGCGAGACCTCTAGAAAGGGCTTCTGAAAGCTACCCACACGCTCGTGCGTGTGGTTTTGCTTTCCGAAGCCCACATTGGCTGTAGCGTGGTTTTTTTTCGGAAAAACGGCCCGCGATTGGGCAAGGCGGGCGCATGTCCCGCCTTTGCCGCACCCATTCCCGACGGTGGCCAGCACGCGCAGCAGCGCGCGTTCGCCTCGCTGCCACGCTCCCTCCCCGCGCTCCTCTGTGGTGCGCGCGCACCACTGTTTAGTTTCATGTTTTTAGGTCTCGCGCCTAGTTTGTTTTTAATAGCGATCGCTTTCAGTTTCGCGATCGCTTTCACTGCCGCTTGTTTATTTTGAAGTAACGGTGAACATTGAAAAAGAATGTTTCCGAAATTTTGGAGCGCTCCGAGGTCATCTCCTAGCGCTAGTTCTTGTCGCCACAATGAGAGGCCCTACCTAGGAAGCGGCCCGGAGAGAGTTTTATCAGTGTGTGCCTGGGGATTCTTATGTAGTTTAAACTACCCTAAAAATGAATTCAAGACTACAGACTCTTCAAAGGAAGGGCGCTCTGTCGGGTACGGGCAAGGGCTTGCACAGTACATTTGCCTGTATCCACCTGGCAGAGTGCGCCCTGATACCCGCAGGGCCCACCTGCCCGCTCCTTTACAAAGGCACAGCCACACGTCTCTCTCCCGAGGTGCCCGCAGAGTGTGACAGGCTTTTTCCAGAAGGGCTCGATGTCCTCGGTGGCTGGTGCCCCACACCAGGGTCAGCTGTGGGGCCCCCACCCAGAGTCTGCTCGGAGCCTATTAACCCTCAGGCAGGGTCTCTGGAGGACCCTGCTTCCGTCCGTTTCATCCTTCTTTTTAAAACTCACAAACCCCGAATTTTAGCCTGTGGAAAGCAGATCACAGAGGAAGGTGCAGTGGCGCCGAGATTTACAGCTGCAGTTTTAACAGCGCAGCTCCCACTTAAAGCCCTCTCCTCGGCGCAGCGCACAGTACGTTTAAAGTGCGCCTCCTTTTATTGTACAGTCACATCTGGGCCAACCGCATTAAGGCGCGTGGTCTTCAATTGTAAACAACGCGACATAAGTTCACGAGGAAGTTATTCGGGGAACTGAACAGGACGCGGGGTCTCGCGTGCACCAGACCCCAGTCCAGGGGGCACGACCCATGCCTGTGTAGTCCTTATGTTTCACACGGTGCCCCACTGCAGATGAGAAGTTCAGACACCCCAGTGCACAGCATATCCACACTGTATAACATGTGGCGTATCCACGCAGGGTCTGCACACTGGTGCTGTGCTCTCACAGGCTTAAATAAGTTATCCTAAATCACTGTCACATTTGCCACAAGTTGCGCTACGCCTGCGCCCGTGCAAAAGTCTAGTAGCTATTACGGCCCCAGGCGTATCTGCGAAAAGGTAGTCTAAAACCAGCATACGACACTTTGGATTAAGTCTTTATGAATTATCGTTATTTTTATACATGTTGTAAGAAAAGAAGTATTTGGTATACGCTTTTACGGCCCCCCGCAAATCAACGACTAAGTTCTAGGTATCACTTTCATTGAGTTTAACGCGCTTTGTGACTTCGGAACGCGCAAACTGCGATTCACGGGTGTTCATTCATGTTACTCTTGTTTCAAATCATTTTTTAAATCATTTTATAAGCCCTATGGCTAGGAAAAGAAACAATACACGAGCCCAATCAAAAGTAAAATTTAAATCAGTTTGGAATAATTTAAATCAACACAAAAAACCCCACAAAATACTTGTTTTTAAATGATTTAATAATTTAAGAAAATACATTTACCATAGAAGTAACGAACCAACTATGTTTAGTCACACTTTTAAACAGAGGCAGGCTTGGGCTATTTTGATCTCAGGAAACGCCGTCGAGTAAGCAACAAGAGAAACATTAATGTGTGGTGAGTACTATATGTAGGGTTATTGTTGTATTTATTATGAGCATTATTATGGCTATTATTATTCTCACTGTTTTATTCATTTGACTATAATGATTATGAAAGTTGTATCTGTACCATTAACGATATAATAATAACAACCAGAATAATTACAACAGCAATATTATTATTAACAATGATAATACTACTTCTAATAATATTAATAATACTATTACTAACTCGTCTAATTTGTGTTGCTTTTATCATTCTTCTGGATATTGCAAGTGACGAAGGGTCTCTCTGACGCGGTGCCATACCCCTTTCTCTGCTTGTGTAAAAGCACACAAATTTCTGAGTTACCGTCCCTGTCCTGACCGTGTGTAGGCTTGGGGTGTTTTATTTCACATAATACACGATTCGCCACCCAGGCCAACATCTATCATCTAGCCATTGCCACCTGAATGTATAACTAGTTTATATTTCACACTAGGAGTGTGTGTTTTGGATTTGGGCTCAGTAAATTCATTTCCAATTCTAGGTCTTGATATCGCAGGATTATATGTTATTCTTGATTTTAATGAGTACACAATAAGTGGCCATGCACACAAAATACTGTGCCATGGCTGTGACTAGTTAAAACATAACTAGTAGACGCTACTTACCCGTGAACATCATGCTTGGGCCATAGGTGAGCAAGATGGCCGTGGTGTGTCACGCGCAGCTGACTCGAGCTCCATCCCTAGTGGGGCCACCACATTCGCCCCGGACTAAGCATGCGCATCACGACAAAGTGGACCTGGTGAGCGAGAACTTCAACTGCGTTCTACAGAAACACGCTCCTATACGTTCTTATCCAAACCACAAGGTGTACGTTTATATTCATATATTTTTATTTAGGTGTTTTATGCAGCGCTACCTGTCACGTTCTGGCACCTTGGCGGTCTTTTGCAGTAGAGCGACATAAAGTTGGAAGGTCTGATGGGGGCGGAGGCGCTACTCTCTGGGTATAGTTTATTTTTATTTTATTTTTTATCTAGAACGCATATGAGTATCAGAGACAATCTTCATCACTGGCGGGTGGTGACGCCTTTTTCCAGGCAGCTCACGCTTAGAGAGAAATAAAGACCGAGCCCCTATCGAGATATTGGAGTATCCATCGGACTACAGCGGGATTGGAATTGGATGAGTCTATAAGCCTGGAGAAGTTCTGAGATATGATTTTCTTTTTTGGTTTGAAACGTGCTTATAAACTCAAAGACCGTTTTTACATGCTTGTTATAAGAACGTTTGTGCTAAAGCCCCGTGAAGACCTCCTTACTCATGTAAACATCGGACTGCATTTAAGGTGCATTCATTTAGCAAATAATCACGAGTTTGTAATGCGCGGCGCGCGCCTCAAACATGTACACATTCGTTCTTTAGCATTGCCCGGCTTGTGAGAAGCTGTTAAGTACACATAGTCCGCGATTGGCGACACGATGTTAAGCGCTTTGAGCCTCTTAAGAGGTAAGGAAGCGCTACATCATTACCAGTAAACAGTAAAATCTCTTTTTTCACTGAGACAAAAGCACACCTAAATTCTCCACATTTGCCAAAGTGCTCCTACTTGAAAACTTTCTTTCTTTAGTATATATATATATATATATATCTATCCAAAACACCTCCAGCGAACAGAAGGAAGGGGCCACACAGGGAAAACAGGAACCAGTCTTTAATTGGACAGCAGTATAGGCATAATATATTTCGGCACAATTGCCTTCCTCAGATGCCGCTGCTACTCTGAAAACAGCAACACGCCTCAGCTTTAAATAGTTCTGCAGTCCTCCTGAAATTGAAAGGACACACCTCCCCTGTCATGTAATCGCTCACCTGCTGTAGGTCGGCAAGTCCTACAGCTCCCAGAATCCATCATCCCTGGGCAGGTGGTGCGTGGGGAAACTTGTGAAATGGAGTGCTCACTCGATGCTTCTGAGCACATTGTTTTTCATGGAATCACGGCCGCTCATGCCGTGGAGAAGAGCACCACTCGCAAACATGGGAGGCTGTGGGATGGAATTACTCCGCACCCGTGCAGCATGGCGCCTTACTGCTACAGAGCTCCCCTTTCACAATTCCCCTTCCTACCAAAGGTATTTCAATGACTGTGAAAACTGGCAACATTGCACTGAACCTACGATAGGATATTAATTTGGACACCTCCATATGTACTACATCTCCCAGCACACTGTTGTGCTGACGAATTTGGCCACGCCCACTGAGGGATGTATATTAAATAAAGGTTGGCTAAGATGGAGGTGGCTGATCAGTGGTTGTTTGCCAGCCTGTGATGAAGAGGCGTATTGGCCTCGAAACGCGTCGGCAGAGGCAGATTTGAATTTTGGGAATATGCAAAGGGAGCTGCAGCGAGGCTTTACAACTGGATGGTGAAGGCGCCATGGAGTGCTCACTCGATGCTTCTGAGCACATTGTTTTTATATATATATATATATATATATATATATATATATATATATATATATATATATATTTACAAAAGTGTATAGAATTCCAAGTATATTGTTTGCATTGTTTATATAGCCTTTGCCGTCATCGGTCACGAATAGAAAGTTCTCTTAAAATGATAGTCATCAGACTGAGCGTCTACAACGGGGTACCAGATGCTGTGACACTCTAAACATCAAATGTTGTCATTCCACCACAAGAATTAATTCGAACATTCCTTACAACTTTATGTTACGGGTTCGCATTGGGACGAGCAGCCCGACAGCCAGGGGGACCTGGAAATGGGAGGGTGAGATACAAGCAGACAGGGCACAAAGTGTGGGACTTGGTAAGCGGGCAGTACTTTTGGTGTGAAACACCGAATAACTCACACGCAGTATACACGTAACACGGTGCATGCTGAAAGCCAAACTTAAATCCATTTATTTGTTTACTTATTTGAACTTCTGGACTTCCAGCACGTGAGATATTCACAACATTAAAAAAAACAAGCATTTGCAATGCAATAGGTCTCGCATTTATGCGAGTTTAAGCTATTGCCATTGTAAATGACAATATCTTTTATTTTTTTTATAATGGCAGCACCCGCGCTTTCGCTGTAAACATCTTGAGCTAAAGCGCGGGTGCCGTGATTGCTTCAAAAGTAAAGAAATAGAAAAAAATGTTTGTTTCTATTTCTTTACTTTTGAAGCAATCGCGGCACCCGCGCTTTAGGTTAAGATATTTATAGCTAAATCGCGAGTGCCGTGATTTAATTCCAGTGCGAAAGTTCTCGCATTACTAAAAGTTTGAGCTATTGACGTTGCATTAATATTAGCAACGCCAATAGCTCAAACTTTCAGTAATGCGAGACCTGTTGCATTGCAAATGCTTGTTCTTTATTGCATGAGAGAGCACTTTGAAATGCGTGAATTCAGGTTGAATGCTACACAAGCGTCTCTCTCGCGTCTGATTTAAATAGACTATAATGTTGTTCCATGTAAGAATCTCGGCCACATACAGGGTTTTCAAGAGTCTTTATTATATTTTATATATGGTATTTGTCGCACAGTTTACTTGCCAAACCATTTTAGGGCTCTGCTAGTGCATGGACCCTTAGAACCCAGCCAGACACTTGTCTCGGCTCTGGTTCGGCTCTCCCTGTTAATTTGTTGGCTCACCCACTTCTACACTTTACCTACTTCAAAATGCATTATGTGAATAAGTCCCAGTGTTTCCATCTTTAGGAAACACTATTTATTCTAGCTGTGCATGAGTGGAATGCTTGCAGTGCTCCCTCACGGCCACAGGAGGACACAATTGCACCGAAAGACTGCAGAATAAGAGGAGAGAGAGAAAACTGAACCACGTAAACTAGGCGTGCATAAAAAAAATGGTGAGACCGCAAAAATCTCAACATAATGGATTCGGACACGTGAGAAAATGCAGGTGGATTGTTCTCCCAATACAACAAGTGTGTGATGTGAGCTTTTTGGCGCCTTTTATAAAATCTACACAGAATTGCCATATGGACAGCACACCCTCTTGAGAATGAAGATATGCACAGGGCGCCACGAGAATTATTAAATAAAACGAAGCCGATGTCAGTAACAAGAAAGGCAAGAATTTAAGTATATTTTGCGTCATGTAAGGATCAAGGAGAAACAGAATACGTCTGAAGATTTTCAGAAATTTGAAATTTTTAAAAGGGTTAGGTATCCGAGGCATAAGAACGTCCTGCCTGTCCATAGCCCCAAACCTTCAGTATAACCTATTTTTGTCCTCAACCAAGCCTGGAATAGATTTACACCCACATCTTGTCCCTTACACACAGTCGTGCATTTGGATGCTCCTATACGTATTTCTTCTACACAGTTCCTGGGAGGAGTAGATGTCTGTTGTCACCACCCACCCGTGAGAGCCCACTTTATCCCTTCGGAGTACCTGGCCCGGGTAATGATTGCACCCCTGACTAAAGACGGATTTAGAAGGCTTCCTCTCTGGTACCGTCAAAGGAGTTGAAGGGATTCGACTATTGATGGGGTGTGCTTGCACAATTTAGTAAAACTCATTCTAAGGATTGCCATGACCCAACAGGCTCTGGGGAATGTCCAGGATTCCCCTTAGCTCTGCTGTGCCTGCAGGGCCTGGGAGTAGTCCGCCAGATGCGTGTTTCCAGCAGAAGCCTTGCTGGACCGCAGGACCGTAAGCATAGTGGTGCTTGCTGATGTCAGTCACAGCCCTGCCGATACTCCCATCACAGCCCTGCCGATACTCCCATCACAGCCCTGCCGCTCCTGTAATTAAGTGTAATAGAGCTGGCGTCTGTGGCAGGAAAATGGCAGGGAGAGGTCGGGGATTAGGCCTAAGTACATGAGGTGTCGCCACTCTGGTTTTCTTTACACAGTTATCTTTTTATATTTGTATTTTTGCGGAACCAGAGTGTCTCTATTTAGAGTGTCCCCGTTTTGTATAAAGGCAACCCAACACTTTGGGTGTGGCGAGGTTGCCCCGACATCTACCCTCCATAACCTTAATGGTCTATTCCTGGTTGGTAGTCTGGGTGGTTTATGATTGGTGATAGACGTGAAAGAAATGTGGTTGCATTCTGTTTCTTAGTCCGTAAGGTCCAGTATCTCCATAGTGTGCCTATAGAATATAGTGGTGTTTGTTTTTAGAGTCTATGTTTAGGAGAAAGGCTTAATATTTGATTGAGTGGAATCATTGAGCAGTCTTGGTCCAGGGCTACCCAAGGCTTGTAATTTGGACAACAGTGGCAATTGAGTGATAGCGTAACTCTGGGTTGCTATTTATTTTGTGTATTAATGGCTGCATTATGATGGCAAACATTAGTGAGTGTAGGCCACCCCTGTCTAGCTCCTCTCCTCAGTAGAATTGAGGTCAATAATTCATCTTTCATCTTTATTTCAGCTGTGGGGATGAGTAATTTGCCAAAATGTTGGAGATCATATTCTGTCCTAAACCAGTTTTTGCCAGGACTCTAGAGAAGTATTGCCAATCCACCCTGCCAAATACCCTCTCAGCATCAAGTGAGAGAAAGACCTTTTTGATATTTCAGCGTTCTGCTATATTAAATATAGTAACTGACATTCTGATGGCATCACTCATCTGCCAATATCTTATCGTAGGAATTCAGTCACCAGTAGAAGCCATATACTATTCATTCAGCTACTAGAATGGATGTGAAGCTTTTAAAATAAAAATTCTGGGGTGTGATTGGTCTTTAAGATCATCAGTCTTTGCGGCTTAAGTAAGAGGGCTCTCGTCGATTGTAACATAGACTTCGTGATAGTGAGCGAAGCAATGTATGAGTTAAACACCTTTGATAATGGGCTAATCAAGATGTCACGGTACACCTTATTAAAAGACACAGAGAAACCATCCGGGCCAGGGGATTTGTACGTATAAAGAT